>WBNH01002159.1:0-42172 GCA_013401255.1 Urocolius indicus
GTCAAACTACCACACCAAGCCATTTGCCACTGACTTTATTTTTTATTCAGGGTGACATTTTTTTCATGCATCCCTTAAATTTTAGGGCAACACAATGTTTATCATAGTGACTAAACAGTTTAAATCACTGTTGACATTGTCACTTTTGTATCATTATAAATAATTTGGCTCCAAACGATTCACACTATGTGATGAACTCCAATAAATCTCTTCCTGAATATTGTTGGGCTTTGGAATGGAAATGTCTGCAGTAAGGAAAAGACAGAATTGTTAAGGTGTCATCTCTTCGAAATAAATGGTGAGTTTTTTAATCTTTGCTATCAGGAATGATAAACGTTTCTGCAGTTGCTTATTATAGTGCTGCACTGAAGCCCTCCTGGATTCTCTCTTTGGTTGTGCAGAATTATTAGGGTAAGCCAATGAGGAGTATTTTGTATTTTGATATACAGAGTTAAAATCCATGGCTAATAAATCTGTGTTTGCCCTGCCCTCATTGTCCTGAGAGTCCCCTGCAAGAGTAGGGGAAGGTTCTCGTTGAAACCAAGACCACTTCATATTACGCTGGCAGGGAAAAGTGTTCTCAAAGTAGGATTAAATTATATCTTAACTCCCTCTGAGTGGTCTTTTTTTTATGCTCTGAAACAGCTTAAGGTGGCCTCAGTGTAACTGAGGAGCAGATTCAAAGAAATACAATGTTGATAAAAAGAAATGCCATTTTTTATTTGCTGTGGATGTTTGTGTCTTTCCATACAGTGTTTTACTATTTGTGAAGGATTTTTAGTAGAAATCGATGAACATTAGTAATGACAAAGTAATATATGAAGCTGCATTTCACTGAATTGTTTTTATGGGCAAAGTATGAATGTGTTGGCTTATAGGATTCACAGCATAGGGCAGCACTAGGGAGGAAAGGAGCTGTAAACCATTCAACCTCACTCATCTCATGTAATCTACACAGAAATGTAAAAGCAGACCACTGACAGCTTTAAAATGGAGCAAAATACCTTCAACAGTCTCAGAAAACTGGGGGAAATGTCACACCTAAACCAAAACCATAAAAAAGAGGAAATAAAGCATAAAAGAAGCTGGGAATCTGGTGGGTATTTTAACAACAGCATAGAAAATATGAGAGTTACAAGATGTTTTACATCTTATAGCTTGAAGAGGCAGGGACACATGAAATGGCTCTGGCTCCCATCTCCCTGCCATGGGAGAAGGAGCTCCAGGAACAGCCCACATCACCAACACCAGCCCTCTGGACATCTCCCCTTTGCATGAAAAGGGGTGACTTTGGCTCCTTCAGCCCCACACATAAGTTTCTTCGCATTTTTCTCATCTTGCCAGAGCCCTCCTCTGTAAGAAAATTTGAGACACAAGGATCCCTGGGGCAAGCATCAAGTCTGCCATCTGCCTTTATGTCTAAGACAAGATATATTAGGCAGTGCTCACTAAACCGCACACATCAACACAAGTTAGGACTAACAGAAAGAATGGGTTCTCATAGCTGTTGCATATTGCTTGGGATGCTGAAAGGCTCATTTTTGCTTCCTGATGTTCATAACCTCAAAGATAGTTTGTAGTCAAAAATATCACTGTGGCAGCCTTCTCTGACCTTCTAAAGAACAGAAGCCCAAGAGACTCATTAAGAGAGATATTTAAATTACTATTATTTGCAGGAGTGTGGTTCGAATCCTATACCACAGGACCAATTTGTCTAAATGAGTTAAGATTCAAAACTATGACCGGAATTTAAGCACCTCATTTTCACCATCTATGCACCAATGAGCCCAACTCTGAAAGCTGACACAGGCATTGAACTTCTTGCAAGAAATGTCTTTGTACGTGAAGTCGGGTAATGCATGAAACAAAGGAAAGTTGTAGCCAAGAATATATAGTCCTAGGAAATGTTGTACTAGCAGAACACATTACAAAAGACTGCTTCTATGCAAGTTCACCAAGCTCTGGGCACCGCAGGCAGCTTCCTGGTTAATTCCTACTTCTTTCAGTGGTTACCAGTTGCAATTTGGAGAAAATTCTGGCTTCCACCTTGGCTCAACCCTTACTGAAGCAGTATTTCCTCAGCAGTTAGTGCAGACAGGTGCCATGCTCCTTAGCATGAACAAGGTACATTAGTACCTTGCTATAATGTGAGGAAATATTTCATTACAAGCACATAAAATATTCTGTTAATTTTTTCTTTATCTAAAAGCTTTTTTAAAAAAATCCAGAACCTCCAAACAAGACCTTAAAATAAATACTAAATATAGCTTAAAAAGGAAAAAAAGAGAAGGAGAGGGGAAATTAAATGCTACTGACTTTATTGAATGTGTCTATTCAAATATCTTGCATAAGCAGACATGTCACTTTAATCAGATAAAACCCACCAGGGAAGCTGGTAATTATTTGTATTACTCTACAGCTATAAAAAGCTAAAATGTTACTGTGCAAATTCTGTCTGAACTATTTAAACAACTGAAAAATGTGATTTAACAGCTAAAACAAACTTGATTTGAGCTGATCTCTCATCGGCATGTGTGAGATGAACTAATTCAGCTCTTTGTATGGTGAATAGAAATTAACTGCACAGTGTCCTCACCTAGTATGTTTAAAACCTGACAACAGCTAAACCCCTCAGAAGAACTTGTGTAAAGGTCTTCTACTTAAAATGTAAACAGCAGGTGATGGCCTTTTCTATACTGAGGCCTGCTGACTTAAAACCTCACTTGACAGTAATTAAGGTGGGATTTTGTCTTGGAAATTCCCTGGGAGCTTTAGCAACTGGGCAGCAATGACAGGATCAGTGCAGGAGACTGCTTTCAAACAGGAAGGGGATGTGAGGAAATGCAGGAATAACCTTTGGCAGTATTGTTTGAATTGCTAGGTCTGCTCCAAGAAAACAACAGGAGAAGGACAAAGGTTCAAAGAGAACAAAGCTCCATGCCAGGACTGAGGGTAGGCCTGTCATGGATTTCTTTGGAGACATTTCTGGTAATGGAAAAAATGGTAATGACTGTAAAGGTGGCTTCTGTAAGAAGTTGATCAAAAGTCTCCCCAGCTCTAAGCCAGATCCACTTCTGGGGCTGAGCCAATTAGGCACCTCCATAATCACCTTTTAAGAAGAAGGCAGAACAGGAGGGTTCTTCCTCTACCTTCTTATTATTTTCTTTGTTTCTTTCCAGCTGGTGGTGGTGGAAGGAGTTGTAGGAGAGAGAAGGGACCGTGCAGACCTCAAGGTCACTGAGGGAAGAGAGCAGGAGTGGTGCTGCAGCAGAGAAACCCCTACATCCTGTGGAGAGTACTGGTGAAACAGAGGTTTGTTTGCACTTTGCTAAAGACCCCGCATCAGGGGCAGTGACTATGCCCAGAGGAGGCTGTGTCCTATGGGAATGATTCCATATTCACAGAAGCTGTAGCTGCTGGGAAGAACCCACATCAGAGAAGTTCATTAAAGACTGTGTCCCATGAGAGGGACCCTGTATTGCAGCAGGGGAAAAATGTGAGGAGTTTTCCTCCTCTGAGAAGAAAAAAGCAGCAGAGACCATCTGTGAGGGACTGACCACATCCCCCATTCCCTGCCCCCCTGAGCAGTTGAGGGGGGAGGAGGTAGAGATATGGAGAGCAGTGAGTTGGGCCCAGGAAGAAAGGAGGGATGGGAGAGGGAGATCTTATAGTGCTGGTTCTATTTTTCTTGTCATCTTACTGGTTTTTTTTCTTTTTGTCCTCTTCTGTTTCTTGTAGGTAGTAGAATACACTTTCCTACTTTCCTCTCTAAGTTGAGTACTGGCGTCTGTTTTGCTCAGAACTGTAACTGGCAGCGAGCCCTCCCTGCCCTTGTCTCAATCCACAACATCCTTGCTTATCTTTTTCCTCCCATCTTGCTGGGGCCTCTACCATCCTAACGAGGGTGGGGGTGGATGGGAAGCACTGTGCAATAGGCTGCATGGTGTTTTCTTGCTGGCTGGGCAAAACCACGACAAGGCCCTAGGTTGGGGTCCCTCAGGAGAGCTGTGGAGCCAGCCTAGTTTTACACCAACAGCCAACACAAGATAAAAGGCTTTGCAAACACAACTACAGATTTACAACCACAAAGTGAGGTTTGGAATCAGGGGCTCAGAAGATTTCATCCAGTCCAGCCCTGGGAAAAGCCCTAGGCTAATTATCACTCACACGAAATCCCTGCATTAAGTTTTTTTTCTTGAGTACTAGCCTTGCTAATGCCTTTGATACTTGAGAATTACAACAATGCCAGCAAGCACAGTGACTTCCAACAACAAAACCTGCATGGTCAGCATGGAAACAACAGAAATGTTATTATCAGAAATATGGTTCTGCTGATGGGTTGCAGTGCTAATAAAGTACCATCATATAGATCATATTAAGGACTTCTTCCCTCTTTCTATATGTTCACAGTCTCTGCCATGCTTTTTCCTGTGTTGTCTTTATAACAATTCCATAGAGAGCTGTTTTCCACTTTTGCTACTCTTAGATACCCTAGACTTGCTTCAAAGCCTCCAAAAGCTAGAGATCGTCTTTAAAAAATCTAAATATCTGAAAAGTTAAATGAGTTGCTTTGCAGGCAGTAGAATTAATAAAGCCTGTCTCTCAAAAGATTTCTCTTATTTCTCTTTAAGCTCTTTGCTTCTATCAATAATTCAGCTCCAACATGTCCCTTACACGATCATCGTGATACAAGAGAAAGTCTGAAAACACTTGTTAGGCAGACAGGCAAGAGTAGGCATTTAGCTACCTGGAGCTCCATTTCAACTTCTGTGCCATACAGGTCATGTCTATGTTTTCAGCCATTCCTTTGTCCTCACCCAGGCTAGAAATACATCTTTAACAAATATCAGAACTGTGATTCCCATACTTCCAATAACTTCCTACTTGCTTTCACCTGCTTTTAATGACTGCAATATCAAAAGGGTCAGGAAATAACTGTAAAACTTAGAAATCCTGTATTTGGGCTCTCCTTTTTCAAGCAGAAGAAGAGTTAGTCAGACCTTACAGTCCAACACTCTCTCCTTCTTCCTCTCATGTCTTTGCTGACACATTTTGAGAGTCCGTCTCTCCCTGAAAGCAGCTCTGTCACTGCTAAACTGAGGGCCTAAAACTCAGTTCCCGTAATCTAAACTCAGCAGCACCAAGACACATTGCAAGCAAAGGTACTGTTCTCCTCACATCTCTGTGTTAGGTTAAGCCTCGAGGTTCATTCACTTTTCTCACTACCTAGTGGTCTAACTTAATTCACTCTAATTGTTTAGTCCAAAAGATGCTCACCAAAGACACAGAAGGAACCATATAGAAGAAAAGAAGCTGCAGGCTGTTTCAAATTGATATAAGCAGGTAGCTTTTGTAGAGACTCACAAAGAGAAAAGGAAAAAAGTCTTGCAGTATGTCTTCAACATCAGGCACTTACCAGAACAGAGGAAAGCCGACTGAAACACTGAGTTTCCTTGTGAATAATTGAGGCTTAGTGTTCTTGGAAGATCAGCAGCTTGACTGGGAGGTGCATCTGCTAGTAAAGGCTCTTGCCTGCCTGGAGAAACCCCACAACCTGATTAGCCTATCTGTGGGAAACTGAGGTGTTGTGGCTTTTTTCTCTCTACTGGTAAATGTTATCTTGAAATATGTTTCTGTTTCTGCTAACAGTCAACCTTATGCAACAGGGACAAATTCTGTGTCAAGATCCATCAGTGTAGTGGAATGAATCTGGCCTATTTTGGAAGTTTTCTTTTCATCATTTTTTCATTTTGCAGCCTCCAGCCAGATGTTTGCAACTCTGACATCTTCCTGCCAACCTTTCATGACCTTCATGTGTATCAGGTCTGTGCTTTTTGATGTGCTATCTATTTCCTGTAAATGCTCCAATACGTTTGTTCCTTTCTAACGACTTGCTTTTCTCCTTTGAACAACTTCTTCCTCATGTTGATTTTCTGGAGCACTTATCATTTATTGATGGATAGTTAATTACCACCAGGCAATAGATCTTGCTCAACCCCTTGAAAGCAGTAGCTGACATTCTGTCTGCTTCACTACCAATCATCTTTCACAGTCGCAGATATTCTTTGCAGCAAATAATACAGGAACCTACATTTAATCACACCCAAGGAGTCAAGGATTCTTTCTTATCTCTCATTAAATCTCCACCTACAAATACAAATAGTCCTATTCAGGTTCCAGGTTTGCTTCTCTTTATCAAGTGATTGATTGCAGGCACTAGCTCTCCTTTACCAACAGAACATTTTACCATACCATCAAATTACTGATCTCAGTTTAGTTTTGCTGTGTCATTACAACTGCTCATCAAAATTATCCATTGCCGCTGCCCAGAGGCATAAACATGAAATTGTCTTTCTCTTCTCCTCTAATGTTCTCACTTATAATGTATAATTATTTGTACTTCTGCCTCTTCTCCATGTGGAAATCCATGCCCAATGTCAACCTCCAACTCTGCACACAGCCCATGCAAAATGTGCTGTAGCATTTGGAGATTGGGGAGGCAGTGGGTAAACTCCGATTCTTTTTAAGACTGCTGACGCAGCCCTGCAGCCATGGGACACCTCTGCTCCCTACCTGCAAAATCCAGGCCACCCTCCCAGGTCTATGTGGGTTTTTTTCCAGAAGATCTGCATTTACCTAGATTTCCTCACTGCGCAGCATGTCCCCAGAGGTCTGGAGGGTTGCCCCCACCCTCATTGTGAAGCAGAGCCCTCTGACACACCACTGAGAGAGAGCTGAGTCTCTTCAACCTGCGTGTCTCCTGTGCACAAATGCACGAACTTGAGCCAACCAACAGAGGGCTATGGTCAGAGAGATGGAGTTTGCTTTTTAGTTGAGACGAATGCATGCAGACAACTATACAGCTGTCTAGCCTAGCCACACAGGTATGGACAAGTGTATATATATATATATATATATATATATATGTATAGACATAGATAGATAGATAGATACACACCATGAAGCATGAGGCTAACTTTGCTACAGCTAATATTTATTTGGATCACTTGTCTTTCTTTCCTTTAGCTGAGGACTGTGCTCTCCTATCAAAATGCAGGATAAAATGTCCAAGTGATAGATTCCAAAATAGTAGAAGTTGAACATCTCCCAAGGCCAGATGTGAGCTGCTGTTAGAATGTATTTTTAAATTACCATCAGTTTATGGATCCTATTGTGAGCAGGAGAAACAAAATGAGAATATTGACACTGATGTCTGCTTTTTTGTAAAGCTGCACCCAGGTTTGGCTGCCATTTCACAGTCACTGCATATGACAGAAGAGCTTATCAAACCAAATCTGAGGTCATCATGAGAAATGCCACTGCTCTATTAATGGCTGGTGCAGCCACTGCAGTTTTAAAAATCAGTGAAAATTTCCTGAGTGAATCAACTGATAACAGACAGAACATTACTCATGGTTTTACACTTGGCAATTGAAGTGGTGCTTCATATCCTGTGTATTTGATTCACTTCTCTCTGCTGGTGTCCTAACTAAATTCAGAGCACAGGACATATTTTTAGATAAAGATTTCTCCTATAATTTTGCAGCACTGTTTCCTTCTTAGGCAAGATTGATCTTACCAGGGGAAGTATACATACAGCTTCAGATTGATGACTGTAGGCCTATGGCACTGAGAAAGCAGTGGCAGGTATAAAAAATGTCTGTTTGTTAATAATAGGAAAAGCCTAATAAGGTGTTTTCTAGTTTTAATGATTTAGATTTTGTTTTTTAAACACATATCTGTATTTCTCTTTTTGTTAAGGCATTTATATGGCACAGCTACCTCACTTGGTGGTAAAGGTCTTCTCCACAACTCAGCATTTTATGTATGCATTTGTACTCGCAGCACCTATGTGTGAAACACTACCATATGAGCTGGTACTATATTTTGTTCTTATTACAGATGATTGTGACTATCAAGTCACACATTAAGTTTTTATCCCTCAACAAGTGGTTTCAGCCTGTTCCCATTGAACTTCTGCTGGATCAAAAGGCTTTGCTTAGAATAATAGCACTAGAGCCGGGCTTGCAAAAGCTTTATCCAGCTACAGCAGTGTACCTCTACCAGATGTGGGGATGTCTTTCACTTCTTTGTTGTAAATGTCCCCAGCTCTCTAAACTAAAGTGTTCATTATATATGTCACACCTTAAGTTTTGTTCACTAGCAGATGTTAAGGAAATGGATTCAAGCTTTTACTCTCTGTTCTTTTCTGTCACAACCAATGGGGAGGGAAATGTGTTGGTTTCTTGTTGAAAAAGTCTCTTTTATGCATCTGTCACAGAATGGGGAGAATTATCCTCCACAGCATTGCCTGTTGATTGTGATGGTTACTACTAGCTTAAGCTAAATACTTAGGTTTTAAATGTCTGAAACCTCAGCTCATCTTCAACCTCCTGCCCTGCCAATGCTCTCTACACACCCATATTGATTTTTAGAGGCCATCCTGGAGTGAGCACCACCATCCACTTCTCTTTTCATGCCTACTGGGATCAGGGTGTCAGCAGGAGGAAAGTCACAGGCTTCTTCTCTCTGTCTGTATGCCTATGAATGGAGAGTGAGGTCCTTGACCAGCTCCCATCTGTGAGTTTGGTGAGAGCAGTACCCCTGGCACCTGGCAATTAGCAGGATCATTACCCTTTGCTCAAAAGCTCATGCCCTAAATCCCACACCAGTGATGGGAAAATGGCTTCTGTTGGAGAGGAGAGAAAACTGTGGTTTCCTTTTCCACACAGATGTAAGGGGAGCAAAGGAGGAGCTGTGACTTTCCAATGTACGGCTGATCACTCTTCCTGGCCCAGAATAGCTACATGGAGCAGTGTGCAGCGGCACTCTAACCTACAGGGTATGTACATTTGATTCCACATCACTAAATCTTGTCAACGGTGAATTTAAAGTAAGCACACTTTAGTGGTTTTCTCTTAAGACTGAAAGGTTCTGACCTCATTGGTCAAGGAAAGGGAGGAAAATTAGTTCATGCCACAGTTCCAGATGAAAGGATAAAAATAACTTGAGTGGGGCTTTTCATGAATTCCACCACAACATTTTAAAAATACTGTGCTTTTTTTCTTTCCATAAACGTGTTGTGGTTTAACCCGAGCCAGCAATAAAGCACCATGCAGCCGCACGCTCACTCCCAGTGGAATGGGAAGGAGAATCAGAAAAAAGTAAAACTTCTGTATTGAGATAAGAACAGTTTAATAACTAAAATAAAATCAAATAATGACAATGTATTATCATGATAATATAATATTAATAGTTATGAAAAGGAATATAGCATAAAGATAATAAAACCCAAGAAAAGACAAGTTATGCACAATGCAATTGCTCACCACCCACTGACTGCGGCCCAAGCAGCGAACCATCCTTCCCTGTCAACTACCCCCAGTTTCTATACTGGCCATGATGGTCTATGGTATGGAATTCCTTTCAGCTAGTTCAGGTCTGCTGTCCTGGCAATGTTCCCTCCCTGCTTCTTGTGCACTTCCTTGCTGGCAGAGCATGGGAAACTCTCCCTTCACTTAGTAGGAGTGCTACTTAACAACTAAAACATCAGTATGTTACCAACATTATTCACACAGAAATCCAAAGCACAGCCCTATACCAGCTACTAGGAAGAAAATTAACTCTATCCTAGACGAAACCAGGATAAAACCAAAGCACAATTCTCTAGTCAGAGACAGAAAACTGTTGCAAAAAAAAAAAATCCTCAAAGAAAAATCACTCGTGAAAATCAGTTTTGAAGCTTTAAAAGAAAATAACTTTATGTCCTGTCCTTCAATGAGCAATAGGACAACCACAAAGTTGCTAGAGAGGATTTCTTCTGTCATTCATTTTGTCAGCAGGGCACATGTTGTATCACTTGTGATCAAATGATTTCTGAACATCACCAAACTCTTCGATTTGTCTAGAATTTTAAATTGACAACAAAATATAGGATTTTATCATAAATATATATATATGCAGAGACATATACACATCAAATCTATAAAAAATGTACACACGTTTATCTCTGAAATCCAGACTAAATCCCATATGAAGATTTGTAATTTATTTTACTGGGGAAATGAATCACAAAAAGTAAGCTTATGCACAGAATATGATATTTGCAAAGAACACGAAAGCTGCAGTCCTTATCTAGCTGAACAGTTAAAGAGGTGCTTAAATGCCACAGGGAAAGGGGACCTTTGCAAGGATCAGTACAGACATGGAAGGTTTTTGCTCACTTTTAACATTTTATATAGAAATTAGCTTTCTCACAAGAACATTTTCACATTTTTAAAAAATGCTTTTTTTGCTATTCAGCACCACATGGAGATGATGCACAAGTTTGCTGCATGGCCTGTGGGAGACAGTCTCAATACACTAACCTTTATGGTAGAACAGAGCATTTGTCCTCCAGACCATTTGCACTAATGTGATTGCTCTTGACTTGACTTGACTTGACTTGACTTGACTTGACTTGACTTGACTTTAAAAAATAAAGTGGTAAAAATCAGAAGTTTTTCACAGTATACTGACCCACTAGCCCACTAGCTTTTCCACTCTGCTAAAAGATCACATTTTCTGAGTTTCTTTCCCTACTCAGAGTCCTTCCAGCTATCCTGCACATATGGTCCTTTACCCTTGGATGGTCACATACTGAAAAATTATATATTGTCTTCCTTAAAAGTAGCACGTGTATGTAAGTAAAATAACAATGAATGGATGCCTTTAAAATCCAAATCAAATTTTCCATCAACTCAGACATAAAGGATCTGTTGGTCTTAAGCAATCTTATTTCCACAAATAATTTTAACATTGAACTCAAGACAGTAAAACTCTTATTGGATTTCAGAGAGCCCTGTTCTTCTCAGCCACAGATGTGACTGAGTTCTTGTTAACCATCCATCACTAATCAGTTTGTAGACTTGTTTCCGCAATTTCAGAACAGCTTTGCTTCTCTTTCTTTCATGCATATCACAGTCACTAGTTTTCTCATTGTCGAAAGCACTTGTGTGTGTGCCTCTAGGTACATGAGTAATTTTTTAGTTAAATTCACTTCTCTTGGCTAGACAGTGCTTTTCAACTGTGTGAGCTGTTCCTAGTAACGTGAAACTGAGGTTTAAGGAGAGGGGAAAAGTTTACTGAGCGTATGTCCTTGTTAGGACATATCACTTACTTTCATATGATTGTGCCACACCAAAGTGGGCATCATGCACATATTCACCTCATAATCATCATCCTGAAGAATTGCCATCACACTCATGGAAAGATGAGAGACATAGGTATAATCTATGGACAAACCATCAATGTGAGTGATAAGTTGATCTTGCCTGCTCATTTTTTTCACTCTGCTTTTATCATACTTTCTGCTACAGGAAAAGATCTGTTTCAGTAATAAATCAGAACAAATAAAACTCTTCAGCCATGAAAACCAGACTGGACCCTTGTGCTAAAATTTACTAGGGATGATTTAGGTATAACAAAATTCAGTCTTTTACTGATGCAGGTGGTGTGGATAAGACAACCCAGTATAGATCCCTTTAAACAAACTGAGATCAGGATTTACGCATCAAGTTTTGAGGGCTCCTGTCTTGAGATATTAAAGGATGATCCCCACCACCGTTTAGAAATTACTTCTTTATGTGACAGCAAGATCTGTCCCTGAAATTTCAATCTTCATTCCAAAAATTGCCCTTTCCAAATGTATACAGCACACTGGAGAAAGTTATGGATTTATTTGAAACACAAGTCGCAGATGAAAAAACAAGTTCATGTCTGCTCATAGCTATTAAAGAGATTGTGTTATTCTTTTTTCAGAGGCAGACAGTTATCCTCAGTGTCCTAGCTAAATAAGTAATTCTGTTCTGAATACCTGTCTTCCCTGTAGGGCTTCAAAATAAAACAATACTTAATTGTGTAAGGCAGTATGCCTGAGTTCCAGCCAGGAGATTTATATTTCTGCAGTAGATGAACCAATTACCATTATCCCCAGTGCCTGCATAATCTGAAGTAAAAATATCTCTGTTTCTTCTGTGCCTGCATCTTCCAGGGTCCCAGAAGGAAACATTTCTTAACTCAAAAAAAAAGCCTGACCTTCTTCTTTTCCCTCACACCTAGTTTATAGGCAGAGTTTTCTAACTATTTTATTATTGATTTGAAGAAGAAAGACATTTTAAAAGCCTGAGCACTGGCAGAATGGCTTTCTCTATGATCTTTTGATTGCCTTCGACATACAGCGACAGTGCTGATGGACTGCAGCTGCCCTCATACCCTCTCTGGGTCTCTCTGTCAGTAGTAAGGTGGAGAAGGAAACAGTGGCTACTGATTACGCAACAAGTCTGTGACTTTCTCCATCAACACAAATATAAAGTGAAGGTGGATGTTTCCCCAGTGAAGATATAAACCAAATATTCTTGTTTTAAAAGGGTTAACAGTTTACAAAACTCAACCACAATCAGCAGATATTGCCATTGTTTCATTTCAGAATCACATGGGGAGGGTCAGTAAAATTACTTGGTCATCAGAAGTGTGCCTTCTCCCTTGCAGGAATTATTGTTCCTCCATGTCACAGCTATGGGATTAGTTACCTTTTTTTCCTGGTTTCTGCTTGTACACTCTCAGGAATAGTTTGACATTTATGCTATCCATGCCTAATTGCCTAAATGGCGTAATTTTCCTCCTCTTAAATGAGGATCCAATTAGAGCTTTCCGGGTATGCCAACTGCTCTTACCCCTTGGCAAGTCTGGCAGTTTCCCTTTGAGAATCAGCATACAGTGGCTAGTCAAAATTATTGAAACAAGAGTATTACTTATTTATACAGCAGCAGGAACACAATTCTAACGAGAAAAAATAGTTCAAAGTACCAGCACTTTACATGCAAGTTTAACTCACTCAAAGCCCAGACATCAGTGATGGCAACCAAGAAAGTTCCGTCTTAACCAGCTACCGCAGGGTACCTCTGATTCCATCTCCAACATTCAAAAGGATTGAAATGCCCAAGCATACAAGTAACTCTCAAAAATAGGACTCGACATATCGAAATCAACAAGAAATATTCTACCGATCATAAGCCAGGCTAGTGAGTTATGCCTTTAATGAAGGCAAAGATGTGCACGCATATGTACCCTCTCTCTGACTGTTCTACCTGATCAAAGTTAACACAAAGTTTAAATAATTTCATCTCTTTTTTTCATACATAACTGGGTAGTTCCATACTAAAGTTTTCTCTTTCAAAGTTAACCTACAGAGTTTGCATTCAGTTGTCCTTGCTTCTTCCATATGAACAGAAAAAGAGAATTTTATTCCCATAAATAATGCATTTTTTTTTGTCCCTGCAGACACTGCTTTGACGCTGTTGACAAAAACTTCCATATGTAGTTTTGACACTGTTAGCAACCACTGACTGTGGCACTGCACTGCCAGGAAAAGAGCTGTCTTTCTGTCAGTCATTTTTCTGCTATCCTAGTGCCAGAATGTCAGTCCATTTTTTTTTCCTAGTATTGCAGATTGTTGAACCTTTAAAAAAATTAATTGCATATACACTAGTGATCACTTCCATAGATAGGCCCTAAGGCAAAACACAAGGATAAACTACTATGCGTCTTCTTCTGACATTTTCCAGCAAATGCTATCCATGAAATTACAAATAAAGTCACCAGCACCGACTGCTCATTTTATCTGTGTCCTTCCAATCAGATCAGCTATTAAAGTCTCCTTACACAGAAGTTTCCTCAGTTCAGACAGAATCTCTGCAGAGTAGTTTTTCAAATATTAACAATTTATTCCATTACTATAATATATAATATATATTATATACGTCTGTGTTTGTATATATACACATCTTGAGGTATAGTGTAATTATTATTTACACCATCACAATATACAATAAATATATATTTTTGTATATTAAAATTTTTATGTACAGGTACAGAATACATATTGTATACTATGTATATTATGCATATATATATTATGCTAGGGGAAGACTGGCTAGAATGATGCCTAGTGGAAAAGGACCTGACAGCTGCCTGAACATGGGCCAGCAGTGTGCCCAGATGGCCAAGAAGGCCAATGGCATCCTGGCTTGGATCAGAAATAGTGTGCCAGCAGGACCAGGGAAGTGATTGTTCCCCTGTACTTAGCTTTGATGAGGCCGTACCTCGAGTGCTGTGTTCAGGTCTGGGCCCTTTACTACAAGGACATTAAGGTGTTGGAGTGTGTCCAGAGATGGGCAATGAAGCAGGTGAAGGATCTGGAGAACAAGTCCTGTGAGAAGTGTCTGAGGTAACTGAGGTTGTTTAGCCTGGAGGAGGCTGAGGGGACNGCTCATTTTATCTGTGTCCTTCCAATCAGATCAGCTATTAAAGTCTCCTTACACAGAAGTTTCCTCAGTTCAGACAGAATCTCTGCAGAGTAGTTTTTCAAATATTAACAATTTATTCCATTACTATAATATATAATATATATTATATACGTCTGTGTTTGTATATATACACATCTTGAGGTATAGTGTAATTATTATTTACACCATCACAATATACAATAAATATATATTTTTGTATATTAAAATTTTTATGTACAGGTACAGAATACATATTGTATACTATGTATATTATGCATATATATATTATGCTAGGGGAAGACTGGCTAGAATGATGCCTAGTGGAAAAGGACCTGACAGCTGCCTGAACATGGGCCAGCAGTGTGCCCAGATGGCCAAGAAGGCCAATGGCATCCTGGCTTGGATCAGAAATAGTGTGCCAGCAGGACCAGGGAAGTGATTGTTCCCCTGTACTTAGCTTTGATGAGGCCGTACCTCGAGTGCTGTGTTCAGGTCTGGGCCCTTTACTACAAGGACATTAAGGTGTTGGAGTGTGTCCAGAGATGGGCAATGAAGCAGGTGAAGGATCTGGAGAACAAGTCCTGTGAGAAGTGTCTGAGGTAACTGAGGTTGTTTAGCCTGGAGGAGGCTGAGGGGACACGATTGCTCTCTACAACTGCCCAAAACCAGGTTGTATAGGGGCAGAAGTCAATCTCTTCTCCCAAGTAATGAGTGACATAGCAAGAGGAAACAGCCTCCAGTTACTCCAGGAGAGGTTTAGATGGGAGATTAGGAAGAACGTCTTCACCAAAAAGAGTTCTTGCACACTGGATCAGGCCACCCAGGGAGGTGGTGGAGTCACCATCCCTGGAGATGTTTAAGAGACATATAGATGAGGTGCTGACGGACATCGTTTAGTGGTGGGCTTGGCCATGTGAGGTTAGTGGTTGGACTCGATGATCTTAAAGGTCTTTTCCAACCGTAATGATTCTATGACTCTATGTATACAGTATATATAAATATACCCAGATATAATTTATATATGGGTAATTGTGTATTTTCCTGCTCAACCACAGCTATCTGTTGTTGTGTTTACTGGGCTTTGTTTTTCATACATCCACCCTTAGAAGATGATGTAAAACACCTGCAAATCTGGCAGAGATTCAAGCAGTACCTCGAAGTGCTACAAAGATCCTCTCAGCTCTCAAACTCAGATGTAGCATGGGTTTAACACTAGATGCAGGAAGCACCTCTGTTGCCATTGGAAAAGAAAGTAAAAAACTAAGGGCATCAGGACTGAGAGAAAACAAACAGAATAATTTTTAACTCCAGTAGACTTCAGGCTTTGAAACTTCCATTCATTCATAATGAAACAGTTCTCCTGAAGAACAATCCAAACAATTGGTGGGGAAACCTAGATCCGATATCTGATCTGTCAGCATTAAGCAAGAACTGACTCTAAGAAAGTAAAATATCTCAGCTAGATCAATACAGAGTAGGGCAAAATTTTAACCTAGACATCCTACTCTGCCAGGACCTAGCCTAATACCTCAAAATACAAGATTTAATTCATCACCTTGCACAATGCATGGTAAGGGATTGAAGTATTTTAGATATTTTTTCCTACCTCCATATATTATGAAGGTATGAAGGTTCATTGGAAGAGATGGATTCCACATGAAGGGAAAACATCATATTTTCTGCACAGCAGTGAGCTGCATTCATATCTCACTGCTACCCATTAAAATCATATTCACTGAAAAACTAAGTGTAAAGGTCTTTAGTAAATGTTTATTGAGAAAAAATACATCCTACCTGCAGTTTCTAAAGCAAAATGAGTAGGCTGGTTTAAATCATTTTGAAAATAAGTATGAAAAGTTAACCTTATATGCCACATCTGAGCCACCCCTGTGATATTGCAGTTGAGATAATTTTACAAAACAAGTATTTGCAATAGGACACTGCAGCATGATAATAACTTACATGAATGCATTATACTGGTCAAGTATTTAATCACTTTTCGATTCCTGTAAAACAAAGAACATTTTCCAGCATTGTCTGAACTGCGCTTGTTGTAGTCAATGGATGTGCAGATGAGAGAAATGAGTCCACCACCCTGGATAATGAAGACCTACAGTATTTTAGACTATAAATCAGCAAGTGATTGAATATTATCTGCTTCACAGAAAAATACAAGTAAAATGAGCTCTTCAGCTGTAAATAATTTGGTCATAAAAGAGAAAGCTAATGTATTTCTTAGGTAACAGCATCAGCTCTTCTGCATGGTGCAGTAATTCTCCCTAGACAGTTCTGGATTTCATATCATCAGCTATCCCAGAAATGGAATGTTAGTGAGGATTTTTGTGAAAAATCTCTTTACATGGATTACATTACAAGTCTGCTGTAAAACATGACCTGACTGCATTTTCTTCTCCACAACACAATGGGAAGAAAGGAGGTACTGGAATGATCTTCTTTGGAAACTAGAAACACCCATTTTCCTTCTTTCTTTCACCACCTTCCAAACTGAATCTATATTATTTGACAGAACCGCAAATGCTCTCACTGGCTTTATCAGTCTTTGTTTTATAATGCAAAATTAAGGCTTTAGATTATGTTTTGGTTTTAAAATATACATATGTCATGGTTTTGCCCAGCCAGCAACAAAGCACCACAACAGTCTCTTGCTCAGTGTCCCCCATCCACCCCCACCATCCTTAGGATGGCAGAGGCCTCAGTGAGATGGGAGGAAAAAGATAAGCAAGGATGTTGTGGATTGAGACAAGGGCAGGGAGGGCTCACTGTCAGCTACAGTTCCAGGCAAAACAGACTCCAGTACTCAACTTAGAGAGGAAAGTAAGAAAGTTTATTCTACTACCTACAAGAAACAGAAGAGGACAAAAATTAAAAACAGAGTAAGACAACAAGAAAAATAGAACCAGCAGTATAAGATCTCCCTCCCCCCTTTCTTCCTGGGCCCAACTCACTGCTCCCTATATCTCTACCCCTCCTCCATCAGTGGCTCGGGGGGGCAGGGAATGGGAGATGTGATCAGTCTTTTACAGGTAGGCTCTGCCACTTCTCTCTTCTCAGATAAGGACAACTCCTGGCATTCTTCCCCTGCTCCGATACAGGGTCCCTCTCATGAGACACAGTCCTTAATGAACTTTTCTGATGTGGGTTCTTCCCAGCAGCTACAGCTTCTGTGAATATGGAGTTATTCCCGGGGAACATGCCCTCCTCTGGGCATAGTCACTGCCCCTGATGCAGGGTCTTTAGCAAAGTGCAAACAAATCTCTGCTTCATCAGTTCTCTCCACAGGATGCAGCAGAGTCCCTGCTGCAGCATCGCTCCTGCTCTCTTCCCTCAGTGACCTTGGGGTCTGCACAGTCCCTTCTCTCTTCCCCAACTCCTTCCACCATCAACAACTGGAAGGAAAGCAAAGAACAGAACAAGAAGGAAGAGGAAGAACCCTCCTGTTCTGGCTTCCTCTTCTTAAAAAGTGATCATGGAGGCACTTCATTGGCTCAGCCTCAGAAGTGGATCTGGCTTAGAGCTGGAGAGACTTTTGATCAACTTCTTATGGGAACCATCTTTACAGCCCCTTCCCAATTACCAGAAATAGCTCAACACAAAACCATGACATCATAATATAAAATAAGCACTGGACATCAAAGTAATTAACTAATCTGCTTATCCAGAAATGTTTAGATCAATCATTAAAACACCACAAGGTTCTGACAGATGCCACCATGACAAATTTCTTTCCCTAGATGCTGTTTTCATTGCCACAGATTTGGGTCATAACTGCATTTGGGCTTTCAATGGCATAGAGTCAAACTACCTCAGTTTGAATGGTAATTTCCTGAAAAAAAATGAAAACCAATCTATATTTTTAATCTGTGGCAGCTGCTTGGCTACAACAGCCTCCTTTTGTTGTTGTTGAGACTGACAGATAATATGTGATCCAGGAAAATGTCTGGTTCCCATGGCTATCTGCCCAAATAACTGGTTTCACCTAGCCAGATTTTGAATGTTTGCAATCTTTTATTTGTAATGCCACTTATTGACTGCCACCATTTCATAAGGCAGCTCTTTGGCAGTTTCAGCCTCCCCTTGTCAGCACTCAGTCTGTAGACAACACACCAACACCCCACAGTGTATGTGTCCTGATGAAGCTTCCCCAAAACCTTTCATTAAGCCTGCCCAACAGCATGAGCAATCTCTGTGCTCCCATTTGCCTGAAGCACTACCAGAACACAGCTTATGCTTGAACTGTCATAGTCATAGTGGCAAAATACATCAGATAAGGAGACGGTATTTTGATCAGTGGAACCACAGCAAATTCTTCCATTCATAAAAATACCATATCTTCTACATACATACATATATATATATATATATATGCATGGATATTTATGCTAATTTGCTTTCCTTCTTTACAGTTCAAGTAATTCCCGTATTGCATAGAGTAAGGCAAGTTTTGTGCCAAGAAGTAATGTTTTTTATGAAATGAAGATGGTTCCACAGAAAAAACAAACAGGCCTTCTGCTATACAGGCCCTTCTTAAGGTCTGAAGCCAAAATGTTCCTACAAAGTGATTTTCAAATACAGCCACAAGAACTTAGCCTTCAAGAGTGACACATAATATTTAACTCCTCTAAACCATCCAGACCACTAGAAAAAAACATAGGGGCCTTTCTCATGAAAGATCAAGCTATAAAATAGCATCAAAAATGCAGTCTTTATATGCCTACACAGCACACAGCCATCACACTCAGAGGCAATGGTCTAGTTTAGAAAGCAGAATTTGTTAGCTTTTCTATAGTATCTTGACAACCCTTCTGCAGCAAGCTTGAGCCTCCATACTGCTGACTAGTACAGACGTGCCCCATAGGGTCCAGTGTAGCTTTATCCTGGTTTAAAGCTTGGCACGTACTTAAATGCTTCTCTGGGCTAGTTAAAACACTTCCATTGCACCTCACCTGTTAAAAGCAGACCACAATAACCCCAGAGATGGGATAAGACACTGTTTAAAACCACTTTAAAAACACTCTACATCTCATTTAGAAATTCTGAAATTATGCTGTCAGCCTGGTTTTTTACATGTGAGGAGAGAAAATGCCTTTGCTTAGCACCTTTCCCATCTTGTTTCTGTCCCATCTCTAGTCCCATCTCCCCGGGATTTCTTACTCATTGCTAATAGGCAGCTGCAATTAAAGTCCTTTAAAACAACCTGCTTTCATACCACTGACCACAAGCTCTGCAGCAGTGTCACAACCTCTTATTTTTGTTCCTAAGGACATACGAGTTTTCAGTTTGAATATATTTGATCTCTACCGTTTTTAAAGGACTATCAGGAAAACTGATTGTTGCCAGCTAATTGCAGAGAGGAAGAAGGAAAGCAAGCTGGTTGTTAATACCAGAAAAATGCCCTGATGTCTAAATATACTTCAGTCATTATAAGGCCAAGGTTTTGCATCTGATTTGGCAAATTTGATCCTCTACCAAAAGACCCTATGAACTGAGTCTAACTCAGACATGCCTATATTGTCAAAGCCTTGGTGTTCAGCAGTGTCTTTGGAGGCTGTTCAAAAAAAGGCAGATCCAGTTCTCAAGATATGCTTCAAGCTTTCTCCAGAACACGTCACCACTGCTGGAGACAGCTTTCAAGAGCATGGGTCCTCCTGTGGGTATGGCTCTGGTTGTACCCAGAGCTGGGCTTTCCAGCCCAGGGTGACAGCCTTGAGTGCCTTCTCCACTTGGTCTATTAGCACACGGTATACACCCCAGAAGGGTTTGCCACATCCTGTTTGGTGGGGGACAAGCATGACTTTCTATTCAAAGTCATCAAGTTGGTCAGAGAGTCAGAAGAGGGGATTTTTTTTGCCATACTTTCAGGTCCACCATCCAAAGCAGAAGAGTGAAAAGGTCTGTTTAACAGATGTAAGATTAAGAAGCTGCCTCACTTCTTCCACTTCTGCCTCACTAGGTATGAGAAACAACTTCTCTGACTAGTTGAGGCTCTGTTTAAAGGCAAGACAATCCAAGTAGGAAAACAACTTGAGTTACATTTTGTGTGCCCACTACACACCTGCCTGCCCTGCCACTCCCCAGGGACATCACAGAAGTGTGTAATATTAGTGTGTAATAATGATGAGAGTATTTTAAGTGACCTGATCAGTAAGGTGACCTCACTGTCCAAGAAGAGCAGGTTATTCCTTTCCTGTATGATATATTGATCTGACTCAGTAGAGAGCCATGGGAAAGGTGGAAAAGAGCCATATTATAAAGCTTGATGAGCTACTGCAAGCAGATGCTCATGTGTGAACCATTAGCTTAGAGGAATCTGCAGAACCAGCAAGGAAGATAGAATCTTTCTTGGAGACTGGAGCTTGGAGTTAAAAAAAAGCGCTGGAGATCTTCTAAAGGGACAAATGGTTTGAGTAAACAGTACCAGCCTTCTCAGCCCAACTGCAGGACTGAGAGACTGCATTAGCTTACTCAGGTACTCCCTGCTATCTGGTTAAAACACAACTCAGAACAAAACTCCTATCTGATAACACATTTTGCATATTATTTAGAGTATAAATAAATGTTTACTTTGTCATTTCAAGATGTGTAGGCTGGGAGGCTGTGGACCAACCTTTGATCAGCCAGCAAAAGAATTTCCTTCCCTGGGCTTGAGAGACCCATCAAAGTCTACGATCTGACCAGGACTGACACGGAAAGACCAACACTGCAAAGCCCTCCATAACGTGTAACTTAGCAATGCCAACCATTCCAGTAGTGGAGCTGTATGTATACCCAATCTGACCTTTCTTGGCAGCAAGTCTGACCTTCACACACACACACAGTGCCCTCCAAGGAGTGCACGCTGCCAGAGCCACTGTTTGACTTCAGGTATTGCCTTGACTTTGTCCACCGGGCAGACACAGCATTGATTTCTGTAGTGATGCTCCCTCGCAGCCTTGCTGTGCTGTTAGAGACTTCTAAATTACACACTAAGGATAAAACAAATAAGAAGAGACAGGAAAGTATATTAGGAAAAATACATATTATCTAAGCACTTTATTTTGCTGGTTGGAGATCCTAAAAATTTGACCTTGCTGTTTTCTGTTTTTTTGGGGTTTTTTTTAAGGTTTCTTCAGAGCATAAGAGTTTTCCTTCAGCAAAGAATATAATTGTTCACTGGACTATGTAATTGTTTAGCTGCTAAGTTATAGTTCTAGCAAGGCCTTGGGGGTAGATTTTCTTTTGTGCTGGTCTTCTTAGAAGGTGTTATAATGGGTTTATTTTAAAGGAACTCTGTCTGTATGTCTTAGCACAGGACAAGAGGAAGACTGGCAAACTTCTCTGCAGTTCTGAGCTTGGCAAAATGTGTTTTTGATCTGCAAATGTTCATCCTCTGTCTTTTGCAACATCTTAATGATACGGCTGACCGAACTCTGCTACTTGCCCCTGAATTTTCCTCCCATGCTTCCCCTCAGCTTATTTTCACCTCATTCAATAACTATTAACATAATGCTGCTGTTAGAAGCCAGCAGGGGCTCCTTGCTGCTCTCCTACAGTCGCTCTCTACCCTGATACACTCATTGCTTTCTCTTAAATTGAGGTAGTAAAGAGAAAGCAATTTCTAGGATACAAAGATTTTAACAGTCACATTTGTGCCTGCTGTAAATCTGTATTGCTTTGTGCTATCTTTGTGCTACCTGGTATAGCCCAGGTAGGGAGGTGTTGGCAGGAGACTGAAAAACCTCAAGGCAATTATTCTTCATTTCCTTTTGCTTTTCCTTGCAGCCTCATCAGAACTGCCATCCACTCAAACATCTGAGCACAGATCTACCACAAAAAGACAACCTTGCCCAGCTGGACCAAGTCTTCTTCAGTGCTACAGACTCAGCTCTGGCTTCCAGGAATGGCTCTTCTCGTACTTGCCATGCAATCTTGACCCTTAAGGGGCTGTGCTGGGCCATGACAACAGTTACATATTACCTTGATATTAAATGTCTTTTGGAGCACTAGTTATTTAAACACTTGAACACCAGTTCAGCAGACAATGAATGTACAAGAATCATTATTAAACATGACAATTCAGTAAGGTTGCAGCAAAACCCACATCAAGGTATTTCCTTTGCTTTCAATTCCTGCTTTAGTGAGCCGAAAGATCTTGCACAGAAAAAAAGAACACAGAAAAAAGAAAAACAAAGGAAACATTTGTGTTAACCATATCAGAATCCAAATTCTAGCTTTTGCTAGTCTGGACTGTGACACTGCAAGTTACAGTGACTGGGACTATGGACAGGTGGGTATTAAATGGTTGGTCACAGGCAGATGATGTTGTGGTACAAGCATGTGATCCAGCATCACATTCCAGAGCCAGTCATGTTACGTTAGCAAGGAAGGTGGGCCAGTTTCATCCGCTGTGCAATTTATGGCCTTTTTGTCTCCAGATTTTCCATTTAGTTTTTATATCTGCCAAGAGGGCAGTTTAGAGAACATTACACTGTCATAACATTGTATTCCACTGGCAATATTCCTTAATTGTAGTAATAATACATAATCAGATATATATGTATACATTAATATATTAGCTGCATAGCTTCAGCACTAACTTCTTTTGCACCCAACAAAACACTCATGCTTGGCTGCCTCATTACCTGAGCTTCAAGTTATAAATTTCCTTCCATTACATGCTTGGGGTCTATGTTATTTTTATAATTGGAATCAACGATGTTTCTGTCAGAAAGCTGTGGGGTTTTATTGCAGAGTCTGTAATTTTTGTACAATAAGATTTTTCAGAGGACCGAACACTACAGCGTGGCAGTGTGTTGATGAGTTGGCAACAGGTGAACTCTTGGCATGTTCACCAACCCAGAGGAGCTTAGGGACACCTAAAACTACCACTGTCTCTGCCTCTAGTTGCGTGAGCTGATGGCATCAGAGAATAAGCTGTTACTTTCAGGGTGCCCTGAGTCTGCTGAAGATTTTGCTGTTACATCCTTTCCTGAGGGCATTTGTTGGAGCAGGGATTGCTCCCAAAGCAGAGAGGAGCAGCTACTGAGTGTCAAAAAGGACAGAAAGAAGAGTCAGAAGATGGGTGTTTTTTTGATAAAACCATTTGTCTGCAGTAATGGTTAGGCCACAATTCAAAACTAAGGGAGGGAGCTTTGCAGCTGGCCTGGGGCAGGGCAGCCTCAGCTGGTAGCAGCTACAGACTGGAGTTAGTGTGATTTAATGCAGTGCTGCACGTCCCACTATTCATTTACTGTCCCTCATCCAGATTTCGACAGGATTTTGAGCATAGGCCTACAGGAGCCAAACCACACACCATAGTCCCACCTGTCAGAGTTACAAGCTTGCTTCTGAAGGCGCTGTGAGCCAGCTGAAGAAAGGCTGGTAGGGCCTATGAAGGGTAAAAAAATGGTACAAAGAAAATCATGCTATGATGTGCGCTTGTGCTAGAAGGATATGACACCAGGGGAGGTAACAATGCCAGAGGAAAACAAATCAGACAACAGGGAAGGCCAACAACTTTTGTCTGTCTCTGAAAAATCCTTGAATGGCATCTGCTGAATGACAGCATGACTCAATTTACAAACTCTTCTTTTTAATTGAAACAAATAGCCACAAATGACATGCAAAATAAACAGGTGGCTTTTTGCTTTTAGAGAGGTGAAATGTGGGACTGTGGAAGGGGGTCACATTGGTGAAGGGACTAACTTTGAAATTATAAAAAAAAATGAACAGGGGAGGAAAAGAGAGGGAATTGGAAGAAATGGAGCAAGAAGAACATAATTTTGTATAAATTAAATTTAAATAAAAAAGGATGACGCTGGCTCTGATCTTGTCATGCTGAAGTACTTTAAGGCCAAGAGTAATAAGAGAATTATATATGAGTACCCCATGAATGTGAGGTACACCTTTTTTCTTTGTTAATAATGAAGCCGCTGCTGCACATTTGTTAAGAAGATAAATAAACACCCTTTATATTGACCAAAAATGGTAGCCTTAGTCACTTAACATCTTCAGAGTTCACTTGTATCAAGATGAAGAACAGTGACACTCACTGAAAAAAAGGCAAAAAAAAAAAAAAGCCGCAGAAATGTTAGGTTGCCATTTGGCCTGTCTTTCAAGTCTCCTTAAATAGCTGGGCACAGCAGAGGGTCCTTTTCTGTACCTTCCTGTTTTCAGACTGCTCTAGAAGTTGATTTCTTCCTCTCCACAGGATTGATTTCCTCTGCAGCTCAACATGAGTTGCAGAGAAACTCCACCTGAACAGCAACAACCATAAAGGAAAACAGTGAGTCCCCTCTGCCTGGAGGGCTTGTCATGGTTGTTGGCACATGCATGGTGGATGGGTTTCTCCAAAGGGTTGGTAGACTTTGTCTCTTAAGAAAGGAAATAAAGAACATGGGAAGAAAAAACAGGAATATTCAATCACATGCATAAAATCTGGCAGCATTAAGAGAACTACTGCTGTTCCCAGATAAATGCCGCACGGTAATGCTATTATTAGGCCTAGTTCAAATTCCATCTGATGTCATCACATGCCAGAACCTACCACCAAGGCAGAGATGTTTACCTACTCCAGGAAACTGCATGGAGGCATATGGGTTGAGCAAGCTACTGGTGCAGTCAATCACAAAGCAGACACAAGACAAGACAGGTAGCAGCCACAGAGGCAACTGGTTTGTAGAATGAAAGTCAAAATCTCGCCTCTGGTCTCACCCAGCCTGGCTCAGCAGGCTTTGAGGAAGAAAGAGCAACGAATTACTAGCTTTCCAGAATAAGACAATAACAGTTAAATGACAACTTTTGGCTCTAAGAAAAACTGTACAAATTGCCAAAGGATGTTGAACTCAATGATATATATTTGTTAAATAATATTTAGACTCATTTATTCACATTCAGTTATTATTAAACATAACTGCCTTTCCAGAAAGTGCTCAAATATTATCAGATGTTCACAGTCAGGTGTGTGTCATTTCATATTGGCCCATTCCCTTACACACTTTCCCTGTGAATTATCTGTTGGGCAACAGCAGAGATGGGACACTGCGCTAGATGAAGCTCTGGTCTGACCTCTTACAGCTTTTCTCCTGTTCTTATGAGGGCAAATCCACATAGCATTTTAAAGGCATAAAATGTCTGTATGGCAGCATATATCCATTGCAGTAAATGCCATGCTAATGCATGTACCCAGATGCTGAGAGGTAGCTGCCCTTCAGCTCTCTTGGAGTCTGAACAGAGAAAATCTGTCAACCCTGAAGGCCACATAGACACATCCTTAGACAAATAGATCCTTATTGCAGAGGCAAAGTTATTAGTTGTTCCCTTGTCTGCCCTTAAGGGAGTATAGTTATAGTCCATTGCCTACTGTGTGAGCTCCCAGTCCCTCAAAGCCTTCCCTAACAGACCTACTGAACTTCAATCAGGCAACTCACAGTAACATTAAAAGAGCAAGATTTTGTACGTCCAGGACTTAAAGCTGCAGTCTATCTCAAAAAAAGTACTTATTTGTGCTGTACATCATATTTTTCCTACAGGAGTAGTACGGACTTAGGACTAGTAGGTGCAGTTATATTCCCAATTGATTTTCCCATTCCAGAGGCAGTTGTACACATAAGCAAGTACTTTTTCAATACCACCCAGAAGGAAGAAAAGAATATTTGTATGACGAACTGTTTCTAGACAAATGTAGGTACTTGACATAAAATTAAATAGAAGCAGCACTCTTTAGCATGGGTTAAACCTTAGAGAGAGCTCCTTTCAATCTGTTTTTGCCAAGGTGGAAGGTGGGATGCACTGAGTGGCTTCAGTTTGGGCCAGAGTTCAAATCTGTCTCAGATGACCTTTCTCCCCGAGAGAAATATGGAATTAACAAAGATGCTGAGATTTGCTAACACTGACCGGAGGAAAGGAGGACGTGCTAAACAAAACCCCACTGCATTCGCATCACAAGAGGCTCACTGCAAAGCAAGACCCACCGTCCCGTCAAGCACACGGGTCTCCACTCGCTTCCATTCGGCCGGCCTGCTCCTCCCGGCGAGCAGTGGGGGAGGGAAGGGGCGGGCGAGTGACAATGCTTTTCCCGGGGCTAACACTGACACCTAGCGACCTACCACCGCGGCTTGCCTGCCGACAGCCTCAGCGGTGGCGCGGCGGGGAATGGCGGGGTCTGGAATGGCAGGGAGCCCGGCCCCGCAGCACCCTCAGCGCCGGCCGTGCTTCAGCTCGACCTCAGAGGGGCTCGGAACAGCCAATGCTTAGTGGCTAAGGGTTTTGGCTTTTCATCTTTCCCCTTCCCAGCCTCGGCTACCTGAGGCTCAGCATGGAGGTGCGGGACCAAGGGTGAATGGGTGGCTCGAGCACAGAGCCTGCACGAGAAATGCAGAGCACCAGAGAGCCTCCAGCGGTACTTAAAGAATCATAGAATTGTTTCGGTTGGAAAAGACCTTTAAGATCATGGACTCCAACCGCTAACCTAACACTGCCAAGCTCATCACTGAACCGTGTCCCACAGCACCCCATCTATGCATTCTTTTAAATATCTCCAGGGATGATGACTGCACCACCTCCCTGGGCAGCCAATGATTAACAACCCTCTCAGCAGAAAAAGTTCTTCCTAATGTCCAATCTAAACCTCCTCTGGTGCAACTTAAACCCGTATCCCATTGTCCTGTCATCTCCTTTCTAGTAGTTGTAGAGAGTGATCATGTCTCCTCTCAGCTTTCTTTTCTCTAGAATAAACAACCTGAGCTCCCTCATCCACTCCTCATAAGACTTGTTACTTCCCCATGAGATTTTTCTCTGCCTCCAGAAAGTTTCAGCTCAAGGACTTCTGTAGGAAAAATGAGTGGGTTTGTTTTTAACAACCCTCAATCTGTAATCTGTGGAGTCGCTGTGTGAGTCCACGTCAATGTTTGGCACCATCACTGCCCTGGGGCACTGAGCAGCTCTTTGAGCAGCTTGCCAGGCAACAGGTAATGCAGGACTCTTCTGTCTATTTTGAACCTGACACCAGATAGCTGCATCTGATTATCCTGTTACCTGCAGGGCAAATATTACAGGCTTTCTTGGACTGTGTTTTGCTATTCATTTGCTTATCAGTGAGGATTTGAAGAGACATGTATCCTTGTGCCCTCAGTGACAGCTGGAGGCACTCTCCTTCAGTGATCAAAGGCGAAAGTTTTGAAGTAGGAAAACAGATGTTGGATGCAGACACTCAAAGGGGAGGATAAAGAGGAACAGGAAAGGGGAGCAAAACAAAGCCAGAGTTAGATTCTTTTGCCTTCTGACAATTAATCCCATAGTTAAACATCAGGGAGGCAGAAAATCTGTGTAGGGCAATGGCAAAAAAAGCTGGCAAAAATATAGGTATGCCCTGCACCTATGAAAAAGTTTAGGCTGCAAATCAGATTTCCTGTCATGAGAAGAGTGAAGCTGGGGAACAGCTTTTGGAAGGAAGAGCAAGGATAAAATTTGCTACAATTAAGGTGGAGACTGCTTGGTTTATACAGTGCATATCATGGTAGTGAGTAGTCACAGCAGACACTTTTTTGGTACCTATGCACAAGATCTTTATGTTGTTCCAAAACAGATTAATCCACAAACCTGGTTACAACCAAAGGACTGCAGTTTAGCAGAGCAGAAGCTTCCTTTAAAAACATGTAGTCAAGAAAGCATCTGCTGCAGCAAGACAAGTTCTTTGGTGATATGTCATATTTGAGATATAAGGGGGAGTTTCAAGATGTCTGAGGAGAACAAAGAACCTGGCAGTGTTTCCAAAATTAGATGCAGTCTTACCAGCTATGTATTTGTTCCAGCACTGAATCTCTGATGCTGAAAAAAGCTTTTGACAAAACAGCATAAACATAATAGGAGTCAGTGGCATAGGTGTTGCTTTTGTTTGCTAGAACATGAAATTAGTTGAATAATTTTTTTTGTCTATTGTGATTATTTATATGCATGCCTGTAAATATGCAGTTCCTTGAGCTTTTTGGCTAGGTTGTTATTGCTCAAACCCAGCCACAGATTTATCAAACCAAGCACGAAAAGGTCAACAGAGCAGCAAGTACACAGATAAAGGGAGGGATTGATGTGTGTCTACAGTTATGTTGCCAGTAAGAAACCACAACACACGATGTCAAGACTTGCCTGAGCTGCAGCCAGAGTGAGACTGCAGGCAGGGAGCCAGGACTCAAGGATGTCCGGCTGGAAGGGCAAGCTGTCCCAGGGACAACGATTACCAAATGTATATGGAGTTGGTTGCACGGGTCTGGTCTGTTAAGAAGACAACAGACTTCTGAGTTGACAGGGCTGGCAAGTGGGCTACTGTCTGGACCTTCTGGAAACTGAAAGGCTCACATTTGTACTCATGATTAAGGGCAATAGGGACTGATCCCCAAATTGTCTGACCTGCTCAATAATTTTTACTCATATACAGAACTGTATTTAGGGGTGGTCCCTGTCACTGCTGAAATGCTGTCCTCTCTGTCAAGAGCCCAAATTAACTATCTGCAGCAGAGTGAATTGGGGGCCTGCAGTTTGACCGTGTTGCTTTCCCTTCTACAAGTATATTCTGGTAGCTTCCTCATGCAAAGAGTGACAGGCATCATGATAGGTAACAGCCTCAAGTTGTCTCATGTGAAGCCATAATTTTCCTTTTTTATTGCAGTTTAGCATTTTTGTTACATAGTAAACTGTAGTTGCATGGTTTTATTCATTCATTCTTCCTGTCTCCTCCAGGCAGCTTTTTTTCCCCCTCACTCATAGCAGCTTTCTCAGGCTATGTACTCATTCAGAACATATTGGAAATAGGTTCTCAAACCATTTGACAGAGTATTGTTATCACTCAGGAAACACTTCAGAAACAATTTTTAGCTTATTTCACAAGATGAAAAGCCAAGGAGAGAGCTACTTATCCGTGATTCCTCCAGTCATTTTAGTAATTTCTCATTGTAATACAATTTGAGTGAGGCAATGGGAGATTAGTGAAGGCCAACAAACTATATACAGAGTTAAAAAATCATCCAAGTAATAAACTGTATTATAGGTATATCCAAGTCTGATCACAAGAGCAAGGGCAGCTAGGCTTTGTGGTTAAAACACTAGGAAGGAATTGAATCTTCATCTCTCTGGCCACATCTGCACCATGTCTTGGTAGTGGTCACCTTCAAGATACAGTAAGTCTGTGAGAGATGGAATGGGGGCCAGCTGCCCTGAAGACACACGTGTCTTAACTGCCATCTTTAATAGTCAGGAACAGTACTTCTTACACCTCTTCTGCCCTATTTGGGGGTGTGCATTGCCAGGGATAGATTCCCGATGTAGGTTTTACTGGGAAATGTAGCACTAAATAGCAACAGGTAAGATACCTTTGTGCCTCAGGAAAGGGACTGGTTGTGCAAGGATTCAGGGGTGGCTTTTTTCTGAGGGACCCAAATGTGCCATGGGTTTGGTGGCTCCTGACAAACCATGAGGCAGAGAGGACAATGAGTGGGTTCTTCAGCAGTTTTCAGGGCTCAGTGCACTCCCTGCCAGCTGAATGCTACGTGACTAGTGAAGATGTCCCTAAGGAGCAAGTAATCTCCTTCTTCTGGGCAGGCAAGTTGCCAAGCTGTGGCTTAGCATGTGTAGCTCTGTCTGGGCAGTTTCTAGGCCCTGATTCATAGCCTCCTATACCTCACAGTGCACCACCAGCCCTGCAAGGACTGCTCAGGGCTCTGCCCTATCATCGTCTCTCCTTCTGCCTCTGCCTTAGCTAGCTGTGACAGTGGATACCACGTGGATTTGGGGATTATGGGGCTGTGCAGAATACTGGGCTTAGGATAAGTGCTAAAAATGGGCAGAAAAACATCCCCTTGCTACAGCATGCCCTGGGTCAGTCCCAATTACTGCTACTGGCAGGGACCCCCAGGCTACCTCTCCTGCATGCACCCATCCAAAGGCTAAGGCTGCTGTTTCTTTCTCATCTTCTCTTCATTCACAGTTTGTGTTCTTCTTCCATTAGAGAGTGGGTAGGGATGCATGAAAAACTAAAGTGTGTTATTACTTATTCCCCTTTTGAACCATTTCCTTCCCTGAAGGTTATCTGCTTCTTAACTCTACCTGGTGACAGAGGTGCATCATGCATTGCTTTCATTAATCTCCATCCCACACAAACCTTGCTGCTTGGGGAGGTTATCAAAATTAAAATATCAGACTTTTGTCTGAAAACATTTCCTTACCCATTATCACACCAAGGATTATGACAGTTGAAAGAAAGGGGGAGAGGGTGGGAGGTGAGGGGTGGGAGAAGGAGGGCCATGAATTCTTACACAGAAAAGGAGACATTTTTTTAATTGGAAAAAGTGGTGATAAAATCACAAAATTAATGAAGTGAGAGAGCTCAAGGTCAGTGCAGTACCCAAAGATACTTTTAAGTACATTTCCTAGCATGGTTTCTTACGAAAACAAGCCAGTCTCTGCAAGTCTGTTTGCTTTGCCATTCCCCTCTCTGTGCTTTTCAGTCAAATCTGGGAGAAGCAGAGGCTTCCTAAATAATTTTTTTCCCTTTTCATAAAATTGCCGCTGGCAGAAATCTAAGACCATGCTTAAACAATCACCTTGTTCCTCAACCCACTTTCAACATTCTTAGCTCTAACTTCTAAACTGTGGAGAGCGTATTACTACCAAACCCCTCTGAGGGAGGAGTGCTGTGAGGGGTAACAGGGCTCATTTTATAACTAAAGGAGTTAGTTATAACTAAAGGAGCAATTAAGAGCTGAAGAGGAACTATTGTCTTGTTCAGTTTAAAAAGTTGCTCAAGCAACAGAAACAAATCCACTGGAAAGTCATTACCTCTGCGGATGGTAGAGCTCATTAGCTTTTTTAACACTATAACACACCAAGCGAGCGACAGCCTCATAAACGGCCCAAAGAATTGAGCTTCCAAATGAGGAACTCCTGCCCTGTGAATGGCTCCAGGAAAATGAAGTCTTCTCACTCATGTTTTTGCTCCACGTTTGCCCACAGATGGATTGGCACTGGAGGGGAGAGGCTCTGGAAGCATCACAGGCGCCCATGGAGGGGGTCACGCTGGGCTGTCTGCATGCTGCCCTGCTCTGTTCCTGAGAATGCTGGGAGCAGGGAGGGGGCTGCTTTCAGGTGCCCAGACTACTGCAAGTGCCAAGTCAAAGGCACACACTTTCCCAGGGGGAGCAATCGGTCCTTCAAACAGTGCCTTTGCAGGGGTAAGGCCGCCACTTAGCAAAAGGGAGCACGTGCATGACAGATTGCAAGTAATTGATTCTGGTGACAGTGATTCAAAGATGTGACATCCCTGTTGGGTGCATTAGGACGCTGAGCATCGTAAGGGGGATATTAGAAGTTAGATGACCCAGGGAACTCAAAGATATTAATGCATAATTTATTTTACTGGGAAAATAAAGAGCTCAAGCAGAAGATAAAATTCTGATCATATCCCAATTCTTATGTTATGTTTCCCTCAAAAGGATGTTCAAGAGAAGGCATTTTATTCCTATACAAAAATGTCAGCTTTCCACAGGGAACATTATCCCTCTGTGAGCAAAATCCAAAGTCATTGTACCTTAAATCAAAAGCTATGTCTTTTTTAATTATTATAGCTCACTGAAGCAGGAGTCCAAAAAAAACAGGTAAATTAAAAAAAAAAAAAAAAAGAGAAACCCAAAAGGCACTTAATTTAGTAACTGGAAAACAGTTTGAATTGTGGTGCTCAAAGAATCCCTCTGAAGTTCAGTCTTGTAAAATCACACTTTCTTTCCTAACCCCTACACCAGCAGAACATCCTGTGAAAGACTCCCTCTCTCTGCAGGGAGGATTTGATGGTGATATCACCTGCAGTGCCTGGCTGCTGGATGCTTTCTGAGGCTGGAAACATCTTTTGAAGGCAGCTGTTCTCTCCTCTTTTTGTGGATATTCTTTGCTCTTCTTTTTTTGAGTGAGTTTCTTTTTGTTCCTTCTCTTTCCCCCCTCAGTTTCGTTCCTCTCCTTTCTCTCCTAAATTGCACAGGTTTCTAGCAGCTTTTATCCTCCTTCCTTTATTTTTTCAGGTTTTTTACAGATTTTTTAGTGAAATTGAAGAATGCATTGCTTAAGGGAGTAGATTGCATGAAAAGTTTTGCTTTTGCAATTGGATCAGCCCTTTGATTATCAGATATCCTTCTGTATAGCACTTGGAGTAATAGAAATGACAAATGCTGTTCACCTTAACTTAGGGCCATCTACTTTGATACACATACTTCAAAGCTCCCTCTTGGAATCATTGAGGACAGAGTGGTTTCCCAACAACACATCCATGAAAGTATTGCACTAAATCTTTACATATGGATCATTATAATAAGTTTTTTTGGGTGTTATGTAGGACTTCAGTAGGTTTCCTACTAGATGCCACTCAACTAGAAGAGTCAATAACTGAAGCTTTTCTGATAACAGGCCCTTTGGACTGCTTTTGTGTTTTTGTTTGATAAACTCTGTAAGATTATCACTTAAGCTTCCATTCAAAGCAAACTTCTGCCACTTTGGAGGTGGTGTTCCATATGGACTTTTGTATCATGTATCCCTCCTCCAACCTCTGCATTCAGAAGGCTTTTCGGATGGCAGCTTCATCAGACAGGGGAAGGCTAGCTCCAAGGCCAGTGCTGTAACCAAATTCACCCTCTCAATCATTTCACAGTGGTCCCCAAGTCTGTGGTCACCCACATGATTGAGGCAATAAGCAAGGACTAGAGAAGTAACTGGGTTGTTGGGGGTTTGCAACAGAAGTTGGAAGGTGCATGGAGATTGGGGCTGCTGCCAAGGGTACAAGGAAGGACAGTCTAGCTAAAACTGTTGACACCAGTGCTGCGGGCCCATGCATTGGTAGCAATTTCAGGAAAGTATCTGTTCTTATCCATGGAGCATTGACTACCACACAGTAAGACACACAGGATGTCTGTGTTTCTTAGCTCTGAGAGCACATCTATTTGGCTTGTAGGCTTTTTCTAATTCCTGAAATACAACTCACAAAGCTAACATAACACAGAAGCACAATCCGCAGGGATATATCTGTTTACACCTTATTAAGCATTAAAGGTAAAGTTAGATTAGCAATAACCCACATAAAATTTATTGTGATTGAATCATTAATTTTAATAATAATAACCAGTACAATAATTTTTATTTTTTTTTCCTTTCACAAGTAACTGGAAATTATTCAGTGCAAAAATGATCAGAGAACTAGAAAACATGACCTGCAATGAAAGATTGAACTAATTTGTTCTGTGCAGTCTATGGAAGAGAAAATGAAGCAAAGACATAGTAATTTGTTTTCAATGTTTTCAAATACATAAAAGGCTGCTGCAAAGAAGAAAGGAGCATTCTGTTTGCTGCATCCGTGATAGTTAAGACAAAAACCAGTATGTTTTATCTGCAGAAAAAAAAAAAAAAAAAAGAGAAGATTCTGGCAAGACATCAGGAAGCACATTGGCTCAGTTAAGTGTAGTAAAGACAAGGAATAGCCCACTTGGGGAAGGTCTATCTGTAAGATTCTTAAAGAAGGGGTTAGAGAAATATCCCAGGCTGTTTGACCTGCTACAGGTGGAATTTTAAGGTCCTTTCCATCTCTCCTTTCTATGATTCTCCATTTTGTATGTATTTATGAAGGCTGCTTATGTGATAGAAAGCCATCTGTCTCACAACATTGCACTTACTGGCAATTGTGTCATTGGCATCTGTCAGAAATCTGGATCAGACCAATAGGGCCTTTTAGGAGCCTTTCTGGGTACCAGTACAGAGGTTAATGTGGATTAACTTTTTTTCTTCCTCATAGCTGCCAGGCCTTGCTTCAGCTTATACTCATGGGATAATACTGTGGGTGAGTGACATGCAGGGCACACGTTGTATATAGTAGCCTGACAAACCAGAGCCTGGAATAAGCATATTAATAATGCGCCAATAACCTCAGGAATAGATAGCAATTAAAGCACTTTCTGACAGAGGCATCTTATATGAACCCAGTACCACATCTTCACTTGGGAACACCAGGGAACCAAATGTGTAATCGATTTTTATGAATATCTTTTACATGCAGTAGTAGAGTTCCCCTAAAGGATGACCTAGGGGTACTAGGCAAAAGCAGCCTACCATACTGTGGGGTACAATAGAAACCTAGCAGACTTCTACAAGACCACACAACAGCTTTATGCAAGGAGGTTGTGAGAAATGTCATGACCAGTTAAAGTACAAAGAGAATTACAGACCATGGAGGGCAGTTGATATGTTCACATCAGCTATTTTTAACTCTCCTAGATATTTAATTTTGAACCTTTGAAATCTTCCTTGAGGGAATCAGTGTTTCTTTGCAGACTCTTTAAGTGACTTGAGTTCCTAAGTTATATGGTACAAAATCGTCCCTGTGAATTATCCTGGCATTTGTCTGCAATGTTAAGTTTAACATCCCAACTGATGAGTAACAATTTTCTGAATCCGAGGTGATGATCCTTGAACTTCAGAGAAAGTTGGATTTCAGTGACAGGGCTCACAGGCAGTTTCTAATCAGGTCAGAGCAGCTCCTACCTGAAGTGTCTAGAGGCATGATTTAGTATCTTGCTGTCCAGTCACATCTCGTTAATAGGAAAAGCTTGCAAAATGAATATTAACTAGTTATAAAGCCTAACTTGTTCTGTCCAGCTTTGATTCACTTGCATTTGCTATTTGTCATATGCATGTCTTATGAATGTGATACACAAAGCATTTGAGCTACCTGATATACAGCATACACCTGGTTTGTGATGGACAGATACACTTTGCGAGAGTAAGTTGATTTGGGACGAATGAATTTGGTTTTGGGGTTGACTAGATGATCTCTAAAGGTCTCTTCCAATCTCTACCATTCTGTGATTCTATAAATGGCCAATTGCCGCACAGGCAGCATAGCTGTAGATACTTGTTTCTCAAAAGAACGGTAATTGAAGAAGGAAAAAGGGTTTCTGAGTTTCACACAACTCCTCCTTAGGAAAGCCATATGTGAGCATGATAAACTGGTAAATCTGGAAGCAGTGAGCACTTGTAGTGATTCATCTCTCTTTTAACATGACGGGTAATTAAATGCCGTGTTGGGATAACAGTCAAAGAGCGTATTTGGAGCAAACTCATTTGGCAGTGGTTCTTTGCAGAGTCAACACCATGCAAGAGGCCAACAGGCAGAAATCAGTGTCTGAGATGTGCATATTATCCTCTCATCTCTTGCTGATTTACAGCACTTCACAGTCATTGTAGCAGAGACACCTTCCATTTCTTAAATATTTAGTCAGGAAAACTTCCTAGGCAGAAATTTTCCCCCCGCAAGGTTTAAAAAGCACAGCATAAGCCCACATCTGCTCCACATGGTTCCCTCAGACAAAGGTTTTTGGAAGCTATTAAAAGAATCCCAGCTTTCAGCCAGAAAATAAACTGGTGTTCAAAGTACTTAAGTGTGTATGTCAAAGGCATTAGCACATGCTTAAAGTTAAACCCTTTCCTGTCCTTAATTGATGCCTTTTCCTTCATAGTTTTGTTGTTAGGGTTTTTTTAATAACTACATCAGGGCCTGCTCCACAAGCCTGCAAGGTAACTGGAAGACTCCTACTGATTTCAGTGGGATCTCAATGGTAGCCTTGCTTGCTTTATCTTTAATCACGGCAACATTAGCTTTAATATCTTTAAACAGTGTGTGTGCCAACCCTGTCTTTCATTTTCTACTACCTCTCTGATTGATCTACATGGGGATTTGCCATCATCTGTGGGTAACTGATGTACCTTGCAATGAAATTATATTCCTTGGCTCTTAACTATCAAGAAGCTTTATTTCTCCCCCTCATTATTTGAAGGGTTTCCAATTCAGGCAACAAAGTAATTAAGTGCACTAGATTTAACAAGGACTGTAGCAGGACTATCCATTCAAATTTGACTTACATTACCTAATTTTGATTTTTCCCTGCAGAACATTTACAGGGCCAGGCAGGTGTATTATCTCTGTATACCATTCATTATCAAGCATGACTGGAACAGGTGGCAACATACTGATGTGTGTTTAATGGAACAGACGTTCAAAAGCATATTTCAAAACCAGGCAAATTATTTCCTCTGTAACATCGTCAAATTATGAGCACTTTCCAGAATATGCTACCTCATTCCAAGCTCTATCTTACTTTCATGTCTAGCATCTGCTAAGTGGCATTTTATTTTTCAGGTTTTTGCAGTCTTCACTGATGTCTGCTGTCCATGCTTGGAAAAATTACATATGCCAGTCTTGGCATGTAACTTACTTGCTTCAAACTAACATCATGTGTCACTGCTTGGACAGAGTGACTCCCATGTGACTGACACCATAGCCTTCTGGACCTCTCGATCCACCAGCTTTTGAAGGCAGTGATAGTTGTTTTTAATTAGTAAGTTCAGCCCCTGACCTGAAAGTCTGCATCCTGACAATGTGCTTCTGCATGCTTGAGGAGACTATCTAGTGTCAGAAGGAGTCCAGATGGCTCAAGCCATGGATGAGACCATCACCGTGTCACTACTCCTAACTGTGGACCCATTCAGTTTGTGTGTCCTCTTAAGAAAGGGTTCATTCAACCAGCTGCATGCCTTCCTTCTAGGAAAAACATGAAAAAGAATAGGTTTTGACAAGAAATGGAGGCTTATTAACACTGTTGACATTAGATGTGTTTGATATTTAACCCAAGCGTTGATGGCCGAATTCCCTACATGATCAAAGGAAGGAGGTGTGCACCTCCAATGTGGAACATCAAAGTGAAGTGCCAAAAGCACTGTTTGGTAGATGCTATAAATGCTCCTTCAGGATTTCCAAGCTTACAGCTTTTTATATTTCACTCAGTGCTAGTGATTTCTGAGTCGCTAATCCTTCAGACCTGGATCTGATTTTCAGTTACTTCAGCAGCAGCAAGATAAAACCATCCAAGAGTCTCATTGGTTTCAGCAGAATTATTCAAGCCTGTGTAACACAAACATTGAGCTCCTTTCTTAAGACAAGCACAACCAGCTTTGGTCCATTTAAATTCTGAGTCCTTCTCTTGGGAGGGAAAGAAGTCTTCAAAGGAGCCCACTTTCACAGGGAAGGATGCACAACAGCCTGTATGCCTGATGGAGATCAGACTGAAGTCAGTGACCGCTTGTCTGCCTTAATGTTGCAGCCAAATACAAGTCTCTGTCTGACTTGGAACCACAAATAAGGTGTTTTATTTTATTATGATCATTTTAGATGCATGAGAAAGTATTTGTTTAGCTGAAAAGTAAAAAATATTTGAAACTATAAATATTCTATAGGTCAGTTTTCTTAACTGTAATATTCAAAACTGTTTAAATGAGCCATAATATTTGTAGTAACTGACCTAATTCTTTAAACCAGGAAATATTTTTTTAAAGAAAAATGCAATTAAATGTAGCTAGAAGATATATATTTAACTGATATCAGATATTTCAGAAATAGAGTTATATGTAATTCTGTGTCTTAAGTACTTTTTAGTTCCTTTGAACTTTATTGTCAGATATGTGGGAAGCTAATTAAGATATTTCTTTCGGAATCAGGCCATAAGGTGAGTAAAAACAATGCAATTCATAAAACAATATCCATTGACATAAACTCCTCATGGCTCTGAAACCTTAATGACACAGAATATTGGCAATCCTTCCTCTCACTCGTGTCTTTTGTTTTGCCCAATCATGATTCTATCCCTACCAGCATAGTCATTACATGTATTCACAAGCTGGCAGGTGTCAAAAGAAACATTGAAAGATGGTACAAATTGATTTTAGCCCTCCTGAAATGAGCGGTCAGAGTGGAACATGAGGCCTTTTGAACAGCATAGACAAATGAAAAAGACTGATTCTCCAGAAAAATCAGTGACTATCAGGCATATCGGGTAACACACGGACCAAATGCTCCAAATATATAAAGGAAAAGGCTCCAAATGACAGAGGTTTTCTGAAGCTGTAATGGAAACAGCCTTTTATTTTTGTTTTTGTAAGCTGGAAAAATGAGTAAAGACAAAAGACATTTTATTCAGTGCAAACACTGAACAACTGTTACATATGGGTGAGCTACAATTTCCAGCTAGCTATCTGCCTGAAGGAGACTAATCTGGGCAGGCTGACAGCATTTAGCACCTACTTCCTGTACAGCTGTCACTCATAAAAACTTTGGATCTTTAACTTCATGTCTAAACACAAGTGCTCTCAGCTGGTTCAAGACATTCAACTCTCATGCCTTTGAGTGGTTTCAAAAAGGGTCATAAATAGACAAAGAATCAAACAAATGTTTGCAGAGTGCTAACCTAGAAGGAGAAATGCTTGGTCAGATCCTGTTTTTATACACACTGCACGTAGAACACAATATAACATCAGCTGCTTCTTTGAATTTCTTCTGGATTCAGCAGTGGTACAGAAATGATGATGCCATGAGATATAAATCACAGAATCTCAAGGGCTGGAAGGGACCTCAAATGATCATCTGGTCTAACCCCACTGCTAGAGCAGGACCACCTAGAGTAGATCACGCAGGAACTCATCCAGGTGGGTTCTGAATGTCTCCAGAGAAGGAGACTTCATAACCCACCTGGGCAGCCTGTTCCAGTGCTCCGTCACCCTCACAGTGAAGAAATTCTTTGTTGTATTCCTTTGGAACTTCTTGTGTTCCAGCTTGTACCCATTGCCTCTTGTCCCGTCACTGGACATCATTGAGAAGAGCTTGGCTCCATCTTCCTTACACCCACCTTTTATGTATTTGTAAACATCAATGGGATCACCCCTTAGTCTCCTCCAAGCCAAAGAGCCCCAGCTCCCTCAGCCTTTTATCATAAGGGAGATGCTCCACTCCATCATCTTTGTGGCCCTGTGCTAAACTCTCTCCAGCAGCTCCCTGTCCTTCTTGACTTTAGGGGCCAGGAACTGGACACAATATTCCAGATACAGTCTCACGAGGTCAGAGTAGAGGGCACCCCAGGATGCCATTGGCTTTCTTGGCCATGAGGGAAGGCATGTGGGGAAAAAAAATCCAACTTTATGCAGTTTTTTATACAAGCTTCAACAGTAATAAGGAAATTGACCTGTTAATAAGTGCCCATAAACTTTAATCATCTGACTGATGACTTAAGTGATCTTGTTACTCACAGACATGAGGTAGAAAAAAGCAAGAGACTGAGAGTTAGTGAGCTCTGTACAGCTTCTCCATAATCTTTGGAAACTCAGTATCAATTGGGAGAAGAAACTTTCAATTCATTCATTTCTCTTTATGGTAACTTAGCAATGCTCTGGACACAGTATTTGGATGGTGTCTTCAGCTCAAGCTTCATGCAGACCATAAAGCCCCTCCTTAGAAAACTGCCTTTGTCTTTTAGACGCTTTCTGCCAGCTTTCATGGGCTTCTCTCAAGGAAAAGTCTCTATTTTGCCTGACAAAGACCGAACTGATTACCACCAATTACTGGAAATTAATTGCAGAACCAAATTATATCAGCAAACACCTATGTAATAATTCTTTAATCCTGACTCAGTCATTTTATTTTCTAGGAAGGTCACAATTATAAGCTGACTGTAATTTGTGTGGTTTATTTTCTCCATGGCTAATTCATTGGCTAAGATGTCTGCCTTTATTTACTACACTTGAAACAAATTGAGGATTAGTTGGATCCTGGGAAGCTCAGGCCTGACTCCACGTGCTGAACAGGAGGTTCACACAGATGATTTGTTGCACTTTTGGCTGCCCAAATATTGCTGGCAGCTTGCTTACTGCAAGTTGCTTGTCTCAGTAACTTGATCACAATGTACCTGCCAGGTGATAAACTGATTTAAATGAGCATATTGCATGACTCTGCAATATCCACAAGAGTCTCTATGAAAAAAAAAAAAATAATACACAGCACACTACCTCTTACCCTCAAGAAAAAGTCTCAACCAGATCCAAAAGACCTAACCAGCCAGAAGGCAAAGTCAACCATAAAAGACCCAGCAAAAAAAAAAGCATACAATGGAGACTGGTGACCTACCTCAAGCTGAAAATTCCAAGGCAAGGATGTATCATATTGACTGACAGTATGCCATAAATTTCACTGCCTGTATGAGACAGACTTCCCTTTTTTCAAGGAAATAGATATACATGAGCACTTGAATGGTTCTGTAAATCAAGTAGCCTGTAAAGTGAAGTAGAAGCACAAACCTGGCTTATGCACAGTGGGGAAGACTCTGGACTTTCTGGTCCAGAAGGCCACAGGAAGCAAAAATCTTGGTTTTCCATGACAAGGCAGTTGTCTGTGAAGCATTGTCAACTGGTCTCAAAGGTTCTTCCTAGATTCACTCAGAAACACAGCCTTCATAGAGGTCATGTTTGGTGCGAGGTACAAGTAGGTGCTTTGGGGGAAGAGTGTTGGCTGGACCCTCCCTTCCACTGCCTTGCCTTCACCCAAATCCTGTGTTGTCCATCTGAAGCCTGTTAAACATGACCACTTCTCCCTGACTTTGCCGCTTCCCTTACAAACAGGAGTCATAAATACTGAGCATTCAACTCACATAGATAAAGCCTCAATACAAATTCTGTCAGACTGAATAAAACCAGAGGATGTCTCAGTGCATAAGCGCAGCTGTACCTTTGCTCAATTTACAGTACATTTTGAAATGTACTTAAATATCAGTCATTTTCACTGCAGTCACTTATAATGGTCATTAGAGTACTCTGCATCAGCTTTTTCCTGGTGCTTTCTCGAGCCTGAATAGTAGCAATTTATTACCCATGGGGCCATGTAGCTTCAATCTACAGTGGCACAATGAGTTTTCTTTCATTACTATAGAGATATATCGGTCTGTTTATTCACCTTCCCTGAAGACAGCAAGACTGCCTCAGTGAGAATTAAGTACACAAATGTTCCACACTGTATGATACACCTACCAAATTTTCCCCTCCTATTTTGAAGGATTCAGAAACAGATCAAACCGTTTTCTGAAACCTGACAGTTTTTGCAAGGGCTGATCTGCACCCTCACTACACCTACCCCAACAAGCTGATTAACCTGAAGAGTCTAGTTATGTCTTTTACTAGTGGAAGCAAAACCAAAAAAACGACACTCTGGAAAGCAAACACTTCTTACACGTCTTTTGACATTATTGGTGACTCAGACCTCCTCAAATCAATGCTAAATCGTGTCTGTAGTCTCGTAATCTATACCAGCATACCAAGTGCCAGTATGACATGTTTTTCTGAGTCATCCACTTTTCTTTGAAAACTCTGCCTGCTTTTGAACTATTTATTTAGGACATATCCAGTCTGTAGACAAAATGGAAACTCATTTATTTTTCTGTAGTCAGTCTGTTCCACAGTAAAAATCATATTGTTCCATTTTTAAGCCTTTCAAGCAAAATAGAGAGGATACAACATGAGGTTCATCAATAATATTCCCAAAGATTCCCAGATTCTTCCAACAAATCAGTTAGTACCCAAGTGATTTACAAAAAGGTAAAACACTGTTACTAAAACATTGCAACTTATTGGAATTTTATTCTTTGGGACCGAGAGGTGACTGAATAATGAGTCAGTCATAAAGTTTGTGGCCTGTGCTAAAATCAGACAGGGATGAGTTGCCCGTTCTAATGTACTCATTAGGGACAGAGTAAGTACATCCTTGTATGCTTGAACGGAACAATTATTCTCTTTTGCAGTTGAAATGAACTATCAAATGCCAAGTGAAAAGCTCTGTTCTGAGTCATCATTCATCAGGAAAGATTTGTTCACAGCATTATTAAAGTTTGGAAGATCAAACATTTATATAGGAATGCATTCTTCATGCCAGCAATCAGCCCTTTGTAGGGATCGGCGCTCGG
>WBNH01002160.1:0-16611 GCA_013401255.1 Urocolius indicus
GAACTGTTTGTGTTCCAGCTTGTCCTTGTCACCCCTTGTCCTGCTACTGGGATGCCAAGTCCCAACAGCACCTACCCAAATCCTTTTTGCCTTCCACCACCCTCAGACGAGCAAAACAAACCTGCAGATGCAACCCTCTGGACCACTCTCACCAAAACCTTCCCCAGCTGCGGCTGGGACCCCCATCAGCACGTACACTCACCTGTCCTATCATGACAGAGAAGGCAAAGACACCAGTGAAGTAGTTCAGCAGCTGGAAAATGATCTCAAACAGTGTCTTGGGGTCTGGGAGGCCCCCGATGGTGATGAGGGTTTTGACTGCCCAGTAGTAGCAGCGGATGTAGCTGGGAGGGAAAGAGGAGGCAGCTGGGAAGGTGTTTCTGGCCTGAAGTGCTGTTTCACCTCTCAACACAGAGCTCCCATCCCCTGGCCACAGCAAGCCAGTGCCTGCTGAGAGTAAGGATGGGTGGTGAATGGGCAAGAAAGAAGGGCTGCAGGCTCCCCCCACCACACCTGCAGCTGCTTTCTGGAGGTGCTACAGGAGTAGGGAGCCACCAGAAAGCTCCATGCAGGAGGCTCAGCTGCTCTGGCTACTCCCATTGTCTGCTTCTGACAGCTCTGCTACCATCCATCAGCCACATATTCCCCACAGCATTAACACTTTCAGATGTAGCCAGGGTGAGGGGAAAAAGAAGAGTGTGTGAGCCAATTGTTGGCATGGAACCCAGGAGATGCCAAGGGAACCCTTGATTTGCTGCTCTTGGCTATTACCTTGGATGTTAGTTACACCTAGAGATAGACACAGACATGTACCTTCAGAGGTCTGTATGAAGACAGCTGCACCCTAAGAGCTCCCTCCTTGCTCCAAGCTCATCACAGCAAGCTGAACTATGTGAAGATCCAAGCCCTGGTTTGTACCTGTTTCCTTCCCCATCGTAGACCCAGGTGGTTGAGCCCAGCCCTTCATAGGCAGAAGCCCAATAATAGAGGCAGGAGTTCACATGCAGGCTGTACAGTAAATAGGCAGTGGTTCGAATCACTCTGCAAGAGAGAGGGGAGATGAGATGCTGTCTGACACATCACATCAACTTCCCCCAGCATCACCAGCAGCTTCAAAGCCATGAGGCAAGAGCTGACCATGGCAAGAACCACAGAGCACCCAAACGTGGCTCTATGGCTTCTAAAGTGCTAGCAAAAAAAAAGCAGCCTCCCTGATGCTGGCTCCTCTTCACTGTCCCCACTGGGTCAGGGAAATGTGATCCTACCCATGAGAGCTCCAGGAGCCCCCCTGCGCCCACCAACACCCATCAGCCAGCCCAGGGACAGCGGGGGAATCAAGTAGAAGAAACCCCAGACTGGGTGCACACCAACATGAACCTTCTTCCTCAGCAGCAAACAGCAGCCCCACTGTCCTCCCTTCCTCATGCCTCTCACCTGTAGATGTATGCCTTGCTCAGGATGGCCTCCAGCCGGTTGTTGAACTCAAAGAAGGCCATGTACTGGGAGGAGAAGGAAAGCAGAGTGCTCTAGCTTCTTGCAGCACCCCCAGAGAGAGGGTTACGGCCCCCCTAAAACCCCACTCCCCCTCTGTTTCTCTCCTGCAGCCCCTTTGTGGCAGCAGCTGCCATGGACAGGTTTGGCTGCATCTACAGTGCCCTTCTAGTCAAATGTGAGGGGGTCTTAGAATTGAAATGAAGTGTTTGACCAACAGCCCCACAAAGCCTTTGGGAGAAGATTCCGGGACATTTTACAGACCTCTTAGAGACACCGAATGGTTTGGGTTGGCAAAGCCCTTGAAGCTGCTGCAGTCCCAGCCGTGCCCTCACCCTGCCCAGCCCAGCACTGACCCACAGCCCTCAGCACCTCAGCCCCANCCCCATTCATTCCCTCAGCCCCTCCCCAGCACCCTTGTGCTCCAGCCCCTTCCCCAGCTCTGTGCCCGGCTCTGGCCACGCTGCAGCCCCTCAGTGTCCCTGTGGCAGTGAGTGAGGGGCCCAGCACTGACACAGCCCTGGAGCTGCAGCCTCCCCAGGGCCCAGCACAGGGGCACAGGCACTGCCCTGCTCCTGCTGCCCCCCACTGCTGATCCCAGCCAGGCTGCCCTTGGCCTTCTTGCCCCCCTCGGCACGCTGCTGGCTCCTGTCCAGCCCCTGGAACTCCTCAGAGCTTTTTCTGATGGTTGCCATGAATGAGTCCAACAAGCCCCAGCTCACCCCAGGCAGCTCAGGATCTCACCTCCACTGCCCTGCCTGGGTTAGTAAACTCCAGCTCACCTTCAGACAGCGAGGAAAACGCAGGAGTGGGTTGACACCGACTTTGAAGTAGAAGAAATCCAGGGGCAGGAGGCACATCACATCCATCTGAGACGTGCACAGAGAGAGAGAAGCCTCAGTGTGGAACTGCAGACATGCTGGGGTTGAAGCTGCAGCTTGCAGCTCACAGCACAAGGTCAGACTGAGGAACTGCATCAAACCTTAAAGCGTTGTGATCGCAGGTAGTTCTCTTTCATGGCCTTTTTATCAGTCTTGTTGGGAACAGGAACAAGAGAGAGAGGGAGAGGAAGAAGACTGATGATTGCTTGCAGAAAGGAAAAGCATGGCACACGTGCTCCTGGCTCTTCTGCACCACAACAAAGAAGATCATAGAACCCCAGCATGGTGGGGGCTGGCAGAGCCCTGCAGAGCAGCTGCAGCCCCAGCCACTGCTCCAGCAGCTGCCCCTGGCTCAGGGGGCTCAGGAACGTGTCCGGGGGGGTTGGAAACCTCCCGAGGAGGAGCCTCCACACCCTCCCTGGGCAGCCTGGGCCAGGGCTCCTGTTGTGCCAGGGAAGGAGAGCAGAGTAAAAAGGAGCAGAAGAAGACCTGGCCCTATGCCACCTTCCCCTCCTTTCTCAGGACATCCTGCGCTTGTTTTGCATCCCAGAGAAAGTCAATGGCAGTGCCAGCACCAAGAAATCACAGCTGGAAGGAGAAACCTCCCTGTCTGAGCATTTACATGGGCAATGGGAAGGCTTCACCCTCAAGGGTGTATTTTTTCACAGCTTATTTAACTAGGGATGAAGTGACAGCCCTTGATTTTGTTTCCTCACAGGTGTGTGATCTGTGCAGTCAGGTCCTTGTTGTGTGGTAGGATCATGGAATTGGTTGGAAAAGCCCTTTAAGATCATCAAACCCACCACTAACCCCTGGCTCTCAGCACCTCAGCCCCACGGCTTTGGGATCCCTCCAGGGCTGGGCACTGCCCCAGCTCCCTGGGCAGCCTGGCACAGGGGCTGACACCCCTCTCAGGGAAACAGTTCTGCCTCAGCTCCAGCCTCAACCTCCCCTGGGGAAACCTGAATCAGTTTCCTCTTGTGACTTGTTACTTGGGAGAAGAGATCAGCCCCCCACTCCCAGCCACAGCCTCCTGTCAGGGAGTGTCAGAGAGTGCTCCTGTCTCCTCTCAGCCTCTTCTCCAGGCTCAACACCCCCATGTGTTCATCACACCACTGGCAGGGCTGTCCCATGAGCAGCATCCCTACCCAGGAACAGGGTCACCACAGAGCACGCTCTTCCTACATGGCCTGGTATTGACTTTTGGGAGAAAATAGTATGTTTGGAGGACAAAAACTCTGCTGGTTTAGCCACTGCATGGCAAGAGAGATGCTTGCAATCCTCCAAGGGTGCCCACAACCATGGTGGGAGAGCTTGGCCAGCTCAGTTCAGAGATGTGAGCAGCAGCATTCACACTCTGCCTGAGGATGGAGGTCCCACAGAGGGGTGCAGCTCACTGCCACTCACTATGATATCTCCTCCCTGGACGAACTGCAGCCGTGTCTGAAAGACAAGGATGTCCAGCAAGTAGATGAGGTCACAGAGGTAATCCATGAGGAGCCAGCAGTGGATGTTTGCTGGTGTCTGGTAGGGGAAAGCCCAGCGGACAGGGATGAGCCAGCAGTTCCAGTTCCAGGCCATGACAACGAAGAAGAGCCACAGCACATACATCAGATCTGCACAAAAGGAAACTCACCACCATGAGCACATGACACTCAGCTGTGGGAATCTGCTGCACAAAAGGGCTGGGAGCCACTGCCCAGAGTGCCAGGAGGAAACCTGCACCAGTTCTCTTATCAACAGCGTTTCATCACAAGTGAGCTGGGCTCTACCACACAATCCCAGCATGGTGGGGGCTGGCAGGGCCCTGCAGAGCTGCTGCAGCCCCAGCCCCTGCTCCAGCAGCTGCCCCTGGCTCAGGGGGCACAGGAACGTGTCCAGGGGGGGTTGGAAACCTCCCGAGAAGGAGCCTCCACACCCTCCCTGGGCAGCCTGGGCCAGGGCTCCCTCCCCTCAGCACCAAAGGACTTGCTCCTCCTGGCCCAGGGGAACTGTTTGTGTCCCAGCCTGTGCCCCTCAGCCCTTGTCCTGTCCCTGGGCAGCACAGAGCAAAGCCCATGCCCATCCTCCTGACACACCTCTTACACAGAGGCCACCCTTGAGGCATTTCTCAGCACTGCTGAGGTGCCCCTGAGCTCAGGCTTCTCTTGCCCAGGCTGAACAGCCCCAGGGCTGCAGCCTTTCCTCCTCACACACATGTTCCAGCCCCTCTCCGTGCAAAGTGAATAGCAGCAGTTGCAGAGCACATTGCTCTTTATCAGGAATCCTCTTCTAACTTTTCTGCTTTCCCTGGCTTTCCTTTTGCTTCCATACTGACTTGCTTGCTTTCCTTTTTGCCCCCCTGAGGTCATGCTGAGCCTAGGGCTGCTGGGCTGAGCCTGGGGGCTTCTCAACAGCTGTGAGACAGCAAAGACTAAAAGATGAGTTGGGCTCCTGGGGCTGTCTCACACTACAGGGACAGTGTTTGCACACTAAGAAGCTGCATGTGGCTTCTCCTTCCTTTCCTGCTCCTGGCACCCACAGCTGTCAGTGGCTACACAGGAAAGCTTTTGCCTTCCAGGGCAGTTTCAAACTCTGACGTTTAGCAGAGGTGTGTAAGACAAGTTGCTCCTTCCTTCTGCATCCTCTCTTCTCTACAAGGTCTCATCTTTTACACCTCCTCCCTTCTTCACCCTGTATCTCTCCCAGCCCCACCAGCTTGCCCCCAGCCCCCGCCCCATCACTCACTGGTGAGTGGGTCAATGCTGCTGGGGAACTGGTAGTTTTTCAGGCGACCCAGCCAGGGCTGGTGCTTGAATGTGCAACACAGCATCTCACAGTAGTGCTCATCTTCCTTGGGCTCATCCCCCTCCAGCTCCCCTCCTGGGGTGGGCACTGGGGCTGCTGCAGGTGCTGGCTTGGCAGGAGCTGGAAGAGACCACACCAGTGATTCGTTGAAGGGGAAGAACATCTTCCTGCGATTCGGTTTCAGGGCTTTGAGCCGTGAATAAAGCACAACTTGTGGGTGCTCAGGCAGTCCAAGGCTCCCAGCCCCACTCCAACTCACATGTCACAGGGCTCTCCTCATCTGAGGTGGCATCGGGGTCAGTCAGCTTCTCCTTCACCTTCTCAGTCCTCTCCCTGAAGAGTTTCACCAGCTCCTGGAGCCGCTTGTTGATGCTCAGGCTGGTGGCTGAGCTGATGCGCTCGGGCAGGCTGTGAGGAGAGCAGCAGGGCTTTCATGCAGCTAAGGCAGCCTGAGGCCTGCCTCATCTTAACCTGTCTTTTCTTAACCTCCAGCATCCTGAATCGGTATCTACTCACATTTATTAGGCTACAGTGTAATCAATAAGAACACGAAGTTGAGGTGGTTTCAGTAAAACACCCTCAAGCAGCACCAGCTTGGGCTTGCCCTGAGATGGCCTCAGAGGGACCTGGGGAGCAGCAAGATCCCAGGCTGGAGTGCACGTGCTTGGGAGAAGGTGATTTTGGCACAATGATGGGCTATCAATTCAAAGCCCTGAATTTATTAACTACATCACCTCTCTCCAGCCCCTTGATGAAAGGTTCAGAGCAGGATGCTTGACCCACATCGACTGAGAAGCCTCACCACAAAGGGAGAACAACACCTGTAGCTCCAGGCCCATTTGTTGTGATAATATCTACCCAGGAAGAAAGCAAAACCCTGCACCATGTGGAGAGGCAGATCCTGCCCAAGATTTTGCTTCCCAGGGAAGGCAACCCCCTCTGAGTCTGTCCCCTGGGGCTGCAGGGAAGCCAGGACCTGGGGTGCCTAATGCACAGCTTGTGCTCGTGTCTTGTAGGGAAGGAAAAAGTCATTTCTTCCCCATCACTCCAAACCAGTTGTCTCCATAGGGCTACTGTGTAGATCAAAGGTGGATGTTCTCTGTGGTTCAGCTTAAGGAGACTTTCTCCCTGGATACAGGCAAAACAAGAGGGAATTTTCCTGCTCCAGGGAGGATTGTGGTGGTTAGTGTTAGAGTTCTGTGTCTTATTCATCACACAGCACTAGACCCACTGCCAGAACATCTCCCTCTCCTTTGGGTATCCCAGCGCTTGTCACATCTTTGCCATTTCCACCCAGGCCCTGGGCTCCAAACCCCCCCGAGGAGCTGAGCTGATCCAGAGCCCTTCTGGCCCCCAGCACACCTCTCCCTCTGCTCCTCAGCCCAGCCCAGCAGCTCTCGGGTCGGTGACTGGTTCACTGGTCCCGTGTCCAGACCATCTGCTGGGGCCAGCAGCTTCCTCCTGCAGACACAAACACAGGGACCAAGGCTCAGTGTCCCCCTCTCATTGCAGCCAGCTCCTCCTCCTCCTCATCCTCCTCCTCCCAGGTCTCAACTGTTTCCACTATCCCTTCTCCTCCTAACCAGAGGTCTTCCCCTCATCATCTTGGTAGCCTTACAGAGATCTAACCACAGCCTGGGGACTGAGCCCATCTGCAGGAGGACACACAGACAGGGCTGTCCCTAGCCCTCCAAAACCTTCAACCTAAACTTAACCCTTTCATTTCAAAATGCAACCAAGAGACAAGGTTTCTGCCTCTCACCAGCTGTGCCACCCACTGCACAGACATCCCCTCACTGGCCAAACCTGCCACGAGCAGGTTGTGCCAAACAGTTGGATGGATTTGCCTGTAGTGACACAGTCAGGGGGTGAAGCCCTGAGAGCTGGGGACTGTGCCAGGCCAGAGCCATACCTTGGGGTTGCTGGTGCCACACTGGGCACTGCCAGAGAATTGGGAGCACCGGTGCTGGGCACTGGGAGGTGGGTACCATTGTCCTCCACAGCATCACCTCTGCCATCCACATCCTTGATGTCCACACTGGGGTAATGACCTGGCCCGTGGAGAAGGACATTTGATTGCAGGTGAGAGGGGCATAGGGCAGCCAGATGACCCCAACCCCCATCACTTCTGCAGAGCTGCTCCCAAACCTCACAGCCTGCTGGAAGGATTCACCTTTTCCCTCTGACCCCTTCTCACCCAGCTCTCTCTTCTAATAGTTTGGAGCATTTGTTTCTCTTTTGGTTTTTGCCCAGTTTTTAACACTGTAAGAAGTGCCAGCTGCTTCCCTTCTGCTTGCCCAGCTTGCAGGGATGGCAGCTACTCTGTGCAAGTGTTGGCAGAATCACAGCACCACAGGCTGTTAGAGATTGGAAGGGACCTCTGGAGATCATCCAGACAAAAGGATGGAGGTGAGGGTGAAAGCTGCAGGTGTTATGCAGAAAGCTGAGACTTCCAGCTGCAAACCTGCCTCCCTTGGGGGGTACAGAGTCTCCTGGGTCATTCTGAGCACAAACAAACAGATCATGAAAGCTTCAAGAGGCCACTAGCGTTTGCTTTTCATGTGCTACTGGAATAAGCACTTGGAGCCTCTCTCTTTTGCAGAGGTCAGAACTGTTTCCCACCACGAGGCAGGTTAGAAGCAGAAAGGTTGGATGTTTATAGTGGGTAAAGAGAGATGCCAATGACCCAAGGGAGAAATGGCACTGGGGGTCACCTTGGCTAAACCCTGGCCAGGCTGTGAAATGTCATCCCTTCCCTGTGTATCACAGACGCATTTGGGTTGGCAAAGCCCCTAAAGCTGCTGTAGTCCCAGCCCTCCCCTCACCCTGCCCAGCCCAGCACTGACCCACAGCCCTCAGCACCTCAGCCCCACAGCTTTGGGATCCCTCCAGGGCTGGGCACTGCCCCAGCTCCCTGGGCAGCCTGGCACAGGGGCTGACACCACTCTCAGGGAAACAGTTCTGCCTCACCTCCAACCTCAACCTGCCCTAGGGAAACCTGAGGCTGTTCCATGTCCTAAAATGCAAAAGAGTGCATGCTATGTACCAAAATGCAAAGAATTTCTGCAGAGTTCCTTCCATGGGGTGGTTTGAGGTGTCTGAAAGGCCCTGGGCAGCCCCTCCAGTCCCACATCAATGTAGGACCAGTGTGGCCCAGTCCAATCCCCAAGGAAAGGCCTCTTTGGGCTGCAAAGTTAAAATCCCACTGCACGTCAGGAAAAGCAGCAGAATTTGGCTCACTGGTTAAACACAAAGCATAACCCAAACTGCAGAAAGCTCATTTGTACTTCAGGGTTAAAAGGCAGAAAGCTGTGAGCAGCAAACCTCCCCCTCACTATCCTCTGTGGGTCACAGGAACAGTGAGGAGGATGTTTAACCCTTTGCCTATAGGTGCTTCAGGAGAGATTTGGGCCAAGCAGATCAAAGCATCTACAGGCACTGGCAGATGCTCACTAGAGGGTTAGCAACAGAAAGGCACAGAGCAGTGAGGGTGAGGGCAGAACATCCAGGGATTACTGTTCCCAGCCTCTGTGCTGCACCCTGAAGTGTGCTTTCATTCATTCCTCCCCTTCCCCTCCCCAAAAGCAACTACTGCAGGAATCCCCCCACCGTGCAAGCCCATCAACCAAAGCCAACATAGCTAATACCTAAGGGGGATTGCTCCTCGGGGCAAAAATTAGGGTTGATGATGCCAGCTGTTGGCTGGCTGCTGCTGCAAAGGCTGGGGAGGTGTGAGGCAGTGCTGGGGACATTGGGGAGGTGCTCAGGGGCATCAGGGCCTGGAGGGGAAGCAGCTCTGCCCCTGAGGGCCTTGTCGTGCATCAGCCCATCCAGCTCCATGCCTTGGGCACGCCTGGCCATGCTGCAAGGTGCTTAGGTGCTTCAAGCAAAGGACAAGGCATCTGCAGCTGCAACAGAAGACAGAGTGGTTTGAGATGGGGTGCTGGTGGCATTGCAGAGGAGCACAGAGCTGCTGGAGAGGTTGTGGCTGCTGAGCATCCTACCACAGGTTTTTCTAGCACTGGGATGCTGTGCTGGAGCTGCAGGAGCAGAGGAAGCTCCAGCCTGCACCAGGGCTCTGGGCAAACCATCTCCTGTGCAGCCAACCCTGGCATTGGTGGAATTACAGCAGGACCCACCTTTGCTCACTCAGGCTGCTATGGAAGCTCACCATCTCATTACCAACCCACCACTTCCAAAAGGTTACATTTAAAGGCACTTTATGGCATCAGTTATCACAGAATCACTGAATCATTTGACTGGAAAAGTCCTGTAAACTGCTGCAGTCCCAGCCCTGCCCTCATCCTGCCCAGCCCACCAGCCCACCATTCAGCCCCAAGGCTTTGGGATCCCTCCAGGGCTGGGCACTGCCCCAGCTCCCTGGGCAGCCTGGCACAGGGGCTGACACCCCTGTCAGGGAAACAGTTCTGCCTCAGCTACAGCCTCAGCGTCCCTTGGGGCAACTCTTGTCCTGTTACTGGAGAGAAGAGACCAACCCCCACCTCACCACAGCCTCCTTTCCAGTAATTGTACAGAGTGATCCTGTGCCCTCAGCCTCCTCTTTAGGCTCAATAACTCCAGCTCCCTCAGCTGCTCTTCATCTGACTTGTTCTCTAGACTCAAACTGAGCAAAGTGGGAGAGAAAATCCTTTCTATCCTCCCCCTACATCCTTCAGCTGAAGGAGAAACTTCTATCACAGCAGAGAGGGGTTAATCCATGAGCCTAAGCACCAGCCCTTCAGAGCTGCCTCCAGCTGATGACAGCTTTGCCATCACTGTGCCCACGGGGAGCTTTAAGTTAGTGACAAGCCCTGACTGCCCACAGAAGCTGCCCAGAACTCATCTGCCTGCTCCCAGATGGAGAGCAGCAGGGAAGGAGAAGCTGCATTCTCCCCTCCTTGGGCACCACATCACCTCTGCTTCAGGTCATCCTAGTTTGACAGAATGCTGCTATGTATTATACCTTCAACACTGGCTTCAACAGCTTCACCTGGCTCCTCTTCCACCTTCTAAAAAAAAAAAAAACACAAAAAAAGAGTCATTTTAGGGAGCAAAAGTCCTGCTCCAGCAGGAAAAAAAAAAGGAGATTCTGCAGCTTGATTGGGTGCCCCACGTGCCCCCATCCTTCAGCAGCCTCTCAACTTGCTGTCCAGTGCCACTGTTTCAGGGTGAAAGCATCCCTTTGGTACACAGTTACTGTTGCTGGCTCAGAGATGGGGACACCTCAGTGGGAAACATTGCCTGTGCCCATTCCAGTCCCTGCTCCTTCCCAGGGCACTGCATCCCCCCCATAGACAAGCTCTGAGCCACTGGCATGCACTAGGCAGCAAGAGCTCACTGCAGAGCTGAGCCTGAGCAGGGAGTGATGCCATACCTGTACAAAAGCACCTTGGAGATCACTTATTTCAGCTGCTTCTAGCTGCTCAAACTTGAGGGCCTCCTCTGCAAAGTAGATTTCATCCACACCCTCGTCACCAGTGAGACAGGGAGACTGGAGCTGAGCTCTGGGTGGCACAGATCAAGAACAGACAACCTTTGAATGCTGTGTTCAATGTTGAGCCTCTCACTGCCAGAGCTGGGGAAGGGGCTGGAGCACAAGGGTGCTGGGGAGAGGCTGAGGGAATGAATGGGGGTGTTGAAGCTGGAGAAGAGGAGCCTGAGGGGAGGCAGCAGCATTCTCTGACACTCCCTGACAGGAAGCTGCAGGGAGCTGGGGGTCAGGCTCTGCTCCCTAGGAACAAGTGACAGGACAAGAGGAACCAACCTCAAGTTGCCCCAGGGGAGGTTTAGATTGAATGTGAAGAAAAACTCTGTCCCCAGCAAGTCTGCCAAGCCCTGGCACAGGCTGCCCAGGGCAGCTTTAATTTAATACACTAGTGGTACCCACCCAAAAAGTGCTGCTTAGGTTAGAAAGGACTTGAGGGAAGAGGGGCATAAATAATGGGGGCATTGCATATGCATGAGCAACAACTGCATATGCAGACAGAGACAGGCAGTCTGCTTCTCCTGCTGTGCATAATCATTCCTCACATCATTCACATTTGCCAAACAAAAAGCTGAGAGCCTGGTTTCCAGGCAAGGCTGCCCCACAAGCACCATCTGAATCCCACATGTGCCTCTGCCAGGCAGCACGAGGACACATCATTCTCCTTTCCCTCTCAAGCATAGACCCCTCCTGATCTAGCAGACACATCACTGCCTCTGCTTTGCCCATCAACAGACACGGTGAAGGATGGAGCAGCATCTCATTCACCTGGCTGAAGCTCAAGTGTGTGTAGCAGAGCTCCAGGAACAGATTTGATGTTTAACCCTCACTGCTGCTGCATTTTCAGCTTCTGCCTGAAAATCCAGCTGCAATTAACAGAGAAGAATATTGGAGTGCCAGGTGATAGATCCCTAAACATCTATTCCACATGAAATCACAGCGAACCACTGAAGCAAGCCAAAGGACTCTTCTAAACACCACAAAGAACAAAGTCACCACCTACAACAACTCCACTACATTGTGCAATGGGAAAAAGCCCCATGTACAGTTGTACCTACTTGTTTTGAGGAGCATTTCCAGGCACAAGGCTTAATCCTGTCTGTAACACTCATCATAAGCCCGACTGCCCCGAATTCTCAGCTATGGTTTGGAATAAGAAGGACTGGCCCCCTGGAGCTGAATGCTGGCAGCTCCCGATGGCTCCTGCCCGGCCGAGCCCCGCGGAGGGATGGTCGGAGGCTGCCGTTGCCATGGTTGTCACCAGCAGACACTCGCCTGTCACCAGGTACCGCGTCAGCAGCCAGCCCTGGGGTGAGCTGGTTTGCAAAAACATCGCTCCCGGTAGCATCCTTCCTGAAAACATCCCTTCCCAAAAGCAGCATCCCCTCCCAAAAGCAGCATATCCTCCTGATAGCAACGACCCCTCCCTACAGCAGCATCCCCTCTCGACAGCAACAACCCTCCCCCGCGACAGCAGTGTCCTCTCCCGACGGCAACAAATCTCCCCTCCCGACAGCAGCATCCCCTCCCTACAGCAGCATCCCTTCCCAAAAGCAGCATCCCCCTCCCGACAGCAACAACACTCCCTCCTGACAGCAGCATCTCCCTCTGACAGCAGCATCTCCCCCTGACAGCAACAACCCCTCCCCACAGCAGCATCCCCTCCCGACAGCAGCATCCTCCCCGCGACAGCAGTGTCCCCTCCCGACGGCAACAACTCTTCCCGACAGCAGCATCCCCTCCCGACAGCAGCATCCCCTCCCGACAGCAGCATCCCCTCCTGGCAGCATCCCGCCGGTGTTTCAGCCTCTCTGGCTTGTCACTGCAACTGAAACAATAACAACAGCAACCAGCCTCCCCGCTCGTTTCCAACAAAGCCATAAAGCAATAGAAGTCGCTCACCCTGCACTCTCCTCCTCCTTCTCCTCCTCTTCCTCTTCTTCCCTCTCCTCCTCCTCCTCCTCCTCCTCCTCCTCGGCGGCGCTCACGGAGCACAAGCACAGCCTAGGAAGGGGAAGCTGATTAGCAGCGTGTGTGAGCCTGAGCACTGCCAGTCCCTGCGAGCGCTGTGGCTACAGGTGCCCTCCCTCCACCCCCCAGCCAACGTTTCGGTGGGGTGGGCACACACGGGCACGTGAGGCACACGCTGCTCACAGCCCACCGGTGTCTGTGGCCCTGAGTGGGTGGGAGGAAAAGCAGGAGGAAGATTGGGAACACAAACCCAGGGTCCCAGAGTTTTCCATCCCCTCCCTGATTTCGCTGATCTTGACCCAAAACTCCTTGTTAATGCCACCCCCCTACACACCCCCTTTCAGGGAAGGGTGTGTTTGCTGCCCACACCTCCCCACGTTTGTGTGCTAAGGGAGGGGAAAGAAACCCCTGACAAATGTTTTTATGTCACATGCAGTGGGGTTTTTTTTTGGCTAAGCAGGACAGAGCTCTGCTGAGTGAAGGTGGCTCTGGGCATCACTCCTGCTTAGCGCCATCGAGCTGAGCCGTGTCAGAGGTGGGTTCCACTGCACCCTCCACACACACATGTGCTGGGCTCAGAGAGGATTTGGGGAGGGGAGAGGGGTCATTTTTGGGAGCATGCATGGACCTCTCTCATCCCCCTCAGTGTGCTACAGCCCGCTCCTAGCTCTAAACACATTGCCCAGCCCTCGGGAGGACCTGGGCAGGGGGTTCTTTGGGAAGATTTAGGATGAATCATCCAGAGGAACCGACCGTTTCCACACGTGATGCCAATCGGTTGCGCGGCAGATGGTGACGAGGTCCAGAGCCTCTTGCCTTAAGGACCAAAACCTACTTCTGTCCTCTGCAGGGCAATATGAGGCATTACACTCCCGGCTCTGCCACTCAGCGCCAGAATCTCAAAGCCAGGAGGACAGGCTGTTTGCACAAACACCTTTTTGGGTCCCTCTGCTACCTCCCTCTTCAGAAACAGGCAGCTGCCCTCTGCCAGCTCCACCGCAAGCGCTAGCAAGGAGGGATGCCCAGGGCTGTGCTCATTCCCCCCATGGCTGCTGGCCACTGAGCTGCCCATCAACAGCATCTCCCTTCTCTTACCTGTTTTCTTCTTCCTGAGATTCCTCCTGGATGGGGGGAAGGGGATGGGCATCTGCCACCAGCTCAGCCTTCTGAGCCCAGGCCGTCACCTCACACATGGCTTTGTCTATCCAGTCACTGTCGATCTCTTCCAGGACGAGGTCGGTCTCCTCAGCTTCCCCAGGGACAATATGAACTGAAACGGGGATGGGGGAAAGGGAGCTGGAGTGAGAGCAGCGTGTTTCTGAGTGGCATGGGATAAGGCTGGGATAGATCTCATGTTTTAGCTGCTCGGTGGGCCAAGACCAAAGCATTCGTCACAGCATCTGAAGGGTTTGGAAGGAATCATCCAGTCCTGTTGCTCAGCCCCTGCAGCCCCAGGGCCCACCTGAGCTTTGCCAGACAGTTGCCTTGGGCACTTTTGCCAGAAGGAAGAAGAAAATTCACCATTTGGTGCTAAGCACAACCAAAGCCTTCTGAAAACCATAACCCTTTGCCTGGAGGTGCCCATCAGCTTCCCTATGCATGTCCCAACTTCTCCCAGCAGACACTTTGGCCCTTCTCCAGGCCACATTTTGGCTCTTGTTACAAACAGAAGCAGCTGTGGGAAGAGCTCAAAGCCTTTCCCCTCGTGCACCCTGAGCAAAGGCCCTGGTTCTGCAGAGCCAACCCCTGCCCTGAGCCCACATTGCAACACCTGAGGACAACACCACGTGCCAATGCTCCCCTGGGCACTGTGTGGGATCCATCCCAACCCTCACTGGGGGGAAACCAAACAGCAGCTTCCCAAAGAGGCTGGTGGTTGGACCAGCTGTAGAGTGAAGAGCTTGGGTCTGACCTTCAACCAGTCCTCCCAGGAGGACCCATCCTACCATGCCAGGCACACACCAGAGAAACAGGAGGAGGAAGCACATCCAAGGACTGTCAAACCACTTTATTTTGAGGTTCTGCCTGACAGTAAAACTTACAAGTGAATAGGAAATGTGTCAGCTCAACTAGAGAAAGGCAGCAAACCCACCCAAGGGCAGCTCTGTGCCACCTCTACCCACCCCACGGGCCCCACGCTGCCTTTAGCCCATTCCCTCTGGATGAAGTGCAGGGTGGCACTCAGGGAGGTGGCTTTTACCTCCCAGCTTTTGGGTACATCACATGAAAATGGGGCAAATACTAAAAGTCCAGCCTGGTGCTAACAAGGTTTGTTAGGGTTAGGCACAAGGGGTGGATGCCAGTCCCTGGCTGGGGCTGCTCATGCACCTCTGGGCTGTCTCTAGCCCCTGGGATCCCTTCCAGGCCAGGATGCTCCTGCACAGCATCTGAGGGAGCTTTGGGAGGAAGCAGCTGTAGCTGAGGGTAAGGAGAATTTGGATAAGATCTCCTATAAAGGAAAGCCCAGACAAAGGCTTTAACCATCAACCAGAGCCCTTTGCACTTGCTGGGAGAAAACACTCAGTTCATGGAAGAAAAGCAGTAAGAAGCGGACCAGAACTGATCTTTTTAATGTTACACTTCAGAGGCTTCAGCTGAAGGTCTCAGGGTGAATATTTGGATGCTAAGTCGGGGTTGGGAGGGCCAGGAGTGCTGGGAGGCTGCAGCAAGAGGCCTTCTGCCTCCCAAGTGATGTCCTGAGTGATGCTTTTCTACCCTCCTGTAAATGTTAGCTCCTGTCTCCTAGACATCATCCTGCACAACCTACAGCTCTGCTTCCCAGAGCCAAGAGGGGAATGGGATGGGACAGCCCTGGCACACTGGGACATGGAGCCAGCATCCCCATGCCAGCCTCTGGTCCTTGCAACCCTGGTTGGGAAGGAGCTAGAGAGCATTTGCAGATTCCCCTCTGCTTTTCCTCCCCAGCTGAGCTTTCTCCTGGGGCTGGTGGCTGTGGGAAGGGCTGACTCAGCATGGGCTTCGTTTTCCGTTTGTTTCAGAGGCACTAAGCCCCTTTGCCCCCTGAAACAAAAGGAGGAGAACATTAATGAGCATGACAGGGCAGATCTCTTGCTTTGACCCAATCTCTCCCTTCCTCAGGAAGATTAAATGCCCTTGAGGTGCCTCCAGGCACTGAAGGGAGCTGTACCTCTAGCCAGCCATGCACAAAGGGTGTGAGTGCCCTGCACATGCAGCAGCATCCCACTGGCTTGGCCTCTTCCCAAGGTCCACAGCAGTGCAGAAACACCTTCCCCACAGGCTTTCCTGCTCTGACATCCTGCCAAGTGGCTGCTGACTTGGTGGGAACAACCTCCTGGCACAGCCCTGGCCTAGCCACAGAGCTGGCTGTGGCTCCTGGGTGGGCTCCTCACATGGCTCAGCCTCCCACAGTGTGGTTGGTGAGGGGAGTCAAGCCTGTGGACACAGAGCTGCTTGGTTCCCCAATACAGGCAGCCAAGCAGCAGTGTGAACCCTGCAGTGTGCTCCTATAACCCTGCAATGTGCTCCTACAACCCTGCAGACTCACAGCTAACACATCCTCCCCAAGGTACCTCCCTGGACATCTCACACCAGGCTCAGCAAACACCCTCCAGCCAAAGCAGGTGATGAAGGTGGCAGTTTGAATTCTCACATAATCCTCTGATCAAATCTCACCAAGCCTGGCAACCATCCTCTGGCACAGCTCAAGGACAGACCATGGTATCAGCACTAACCTCAAAACCTCTGGCTGCCAGTCAGCCAGACCTGGACAGGCTGAGAGCTGGGCACAGAAGAACCTTCTGAGGATCAACAAGGGCAAAGTCCTGCAGCTGGGGAGGAACAACCCCCTGCAGCAGCACAGGCTGGGGGTGACCTGCTGGAGAGCAGCTTTGAGAGAGGGAACTGGCACTGATGGGTGATAATAAACTAACCATGAGCAGCAACGTGGCCTCGTGGGCAAGAAGCCAATGGCAGCCTGGGGGCAGCAAGAGTGTGGGCAGCAGGGCCAGGGAGGTT
>WBNH01002161.1:0-32439 GCA_013401255.1 Urocolius indicus
TCCAACCCTTGAGATTCTGTGTAAAACATGGAGTTTTACTTACTAAATGAAAATCTATACATATAAATTTGATTACATATTTCGGGCATGACATCAAGACACAGAAAAATGTCACATTACTTGTCTGCCAAACTTTAAATAGAGATGATCCAGCTCATAACTATTCAAATATTGAAATCTTTGTGTTTCTGATTTCAACAAGTTCAAGGAAATCCCTTCTCATTGGTAGATATTTTGTGAAAAATGCAAACTTTAATGAAATTGCTTCCTTCTAACTATCTTAGCTTATCTTCTACGTATAAAGATGGCATTGCAGTGCCTATGGCTGTTGAGTTTCCAGGTCACAAAAAAGTCTCTAAGGACCTGCAGCATGACGTAGATTTATCAAGGAAAGCTACAGCCTTCCAAACCATCAAGGAGACCTTTTGAGATAAATGTGAAAGATGTATGTAGTTTTCAAGCTTAGGGGGAAAAAAAGTCAGCAATGACAGTTTCTGTGATTTTTAATTCTATTTTGTACCCATTCTAGCATTACTAAAGAGCTGCTGTGGTCAGCGGTACTTTTCCTACATACTATTATCAGTCACTGTTGAACATCTGTTTAATTAACATACTCAATACTCAAAGCCATTTACCTTTTCAGATGGGGGGGGGGGGGAATTTAAAAAATCAGGTTTTCAGCTTAGTCAGCAATATTTCAAAATTTTAGCTTTTGACTATGTTGTTTTCACTATCTGCAGAATTCTCTTTTTTTGGCAAAGAAATCTACAAGAGTAGTAACTATCAGTACCTGCTCTCTTCTTTGAGGGTAGCAGCCCCTAAAAATTAAACTGATGTTGTACAAGAAATTGTAATGAATTCCTTCTAGCTCAACTATTACCTATATACTACATAGTGTTCATCCCTCTCTACTCTCCCTCCCTATTTGTGACATTTACTAGCGAAAGACAACACTATTGCATTGACTCAACATTAGTCAGTGTAATCCTTGCAGTAATTCTAAATCCCTTCAAAAAAGGCAAATGACACAACAAACAACAGAGACAATTTATTTGCAACAATAAATGTTGTTTTAAAAGCTAACTGTAACCACCTAGCAGTACTATCTTGCATTGCCCCACTCCCTTAAAATGATTAACGACAGTGTGAGGCAGGCTGCTTTCCTCCCTCATAGTGAACTCAGCCAACTAAGGACATGTACAGTTTTCAGACAATATAGGACTATTCAGATCCCCATTCTGGCCTGCTTCTTTATGTTTATCTATATTAGCTGATGTGCAGCTGTACAAACAGCAATGTTTCACCACCATGCAGTCTCCTTCACTACAATTTATCTCATTCAATAGCACTTCCATTAACCTCAATAAGTCTAGCATCTGAGATAGAGTAAGAAATATCTTCAAGATATACTCCCTGCTACACAAAAAGATAACTACCGTTCTCAAATGGTAAACTGCATGACAGTCTGTCTACCGCATCTTCACAAAGGGGTTTTGCTGAAATCACAAGTCCCAGGGAGTCTGAGGGGCCACGTGTTAGCTTTATGAATATTCTCACTCATTATCAGATTCTGTTCTTAAAACCAAAACCAGCATTGTGTAAGTTTTGCCATATACCTGGCACAGCCATAAACTAAAGACACCATTTATTTCTTGAGGTAGAAGAGGTTTCCCCAGCTGTGCTAATGCCATCATTTTCCTAAATAAACTATTAAACTATAATTTATAAAGAAAAGTCTGTAAAATAGTTGGTTTTGCAAATTTGCAAAACAAATCAGCTAACATGAGCAAACAGTACCTTCTCAAAGCTGACAGCCTGGCAGCTTCCCCCTGTCCCCTTGCCATCTTTTTGGGCACTTGCAAGTAAAACTCCAAAAGAAGGACAGAAGACGCAGATCCACACACATCCAAATAACACACTCATCCACACTATTGCTAAAAACAGTTCACATTACAATGCCTCAGCTACACTGAATTATTCTGAGTTGTCTTTGCAGGAGTATCTCAGGGTAGAGTTTTGCATCTTAGTTAATCAAAACATTCAGCAGGGTAGCACTTAAAAGCTTTTTATCTTGGTGCTGACTCTGAGCTACTGTGTTTTTTAGGCCTTAAATCTTATCTAGATCTAAATCCTAGGTTAAAAACAGAAGGAAAAAAGTGGCACCAGAGTTGAATATCTTTCAGTCCAGTAGAATTTCATTTCAGAAAGTGTTCTCTTTTTTAATCTCTTAAAAAGTTACCAATTACCTAAAGTTAACCATAACTGATAGAGAGAATATACTTTTCATATGAGCAAATAAATAGCTTTATGAATTATAGAAATTATTTCAATAATTTATGATTTAATAAAAAATGGATTGAAACATTTACTTTCAGGAAACAATTCACAGTTTTCTAAGAATGAGAAATGTGAAAACTAAACCATGTTTTTCTACGGTAGCAATGTTTACATCTTTAACATGCTGTTTCTCATTTCATTTAGAATATAGCACAAGAAAAGTCAACTTTACTATGAGTACAGGGAGATCTTTGAATGTCCTGTTACAGTTATAGTGTCTCACGCAAGGAAAAAAGACAAAGGACAGGAGGGAACACGTTCAACTTTTACAAAAGCTAGCAAAAGTTCAGGCTTGAGTTTATTTCCAAGAACTGAGCTAACCCCTTAAGCACAATAAAACACAGCATTTGATGGGTGAAGCAGTCCTTCCTTTCTTCTCCTCCCTTTTTGAACTGCATCTCTCTGCTGGGAGAGAAAATGTGAGGCTCCTCTGCCCTAAATGCCTGGCTCTGGGCCAAGCTGCACTTAATGAGGCCCTGGCAGCTCCCCGGCACTGCAGACGCCTCTCCAGCACCGCAAACAGCCTTCATCCAACAGACAAGAATCACGGGCAAAGCTGCGCCTGACAGCAGGGCTTTTTCTTCCAAAATAAAGAGACAAACAGACATTCTATAATATCGTATACCCCAGACTTTATGTGAGCTAATCCAATGCCACTTCAGCTCTGCTCCAAGAAAAGCCAACGCTAATACATTATAACCATTAACAAAGTTTACCTAAAGTGCTGCTCTTCAATGCAGCTAATGTTCATACAAAAGAAAGCCTTAACCCTTCTAATTTATATTGCTAGAAATCCAGCTACCTATTTCATTGGGGGGTTGGGGAGTGGGTTGAAATCTGTAGTCAAGTTCTGACTTGTTTAAGGATTACTGATAGGGCAAATAACTAGGACAAGAACCGAGTTCTACAAGACAAAAGGAGATTCTTCCTTTCAGCAAGCATTGAAGTTCTCAACTGAAGAAACACCACAGTAACATATTAGTAACACTACTGAATATAATTTGCTTGAGAATGTGACCACTCATACTTCCATGCTTTTTAAATCACAGTAATTTTCATTCTGCATATTCATATCTTAGATTACTTCCTCTCCTGAAAAGCTTGTTGTAATAACAAAAATAAAGCATAACTAAATATACAATAGACAGTACTCTACTTCCAAACTGATCTACATTTAGTTTCAAGTAAAAAAAAAAAAAAAAAAAAAGTCAGAATATAATTAATTATGCACAGAAAGTGTTTTATCTAGCTATGGAGTGGGATTTTACTGTTTGGGTTAAGAGCTTATTTATTTGGAAAGAAATATAATTTTTCTCTACAATAACTTGCAAACTCTATTAAATTATAATTAAATTGAGTTTGACCTAGTATATTATTACAGAGTATAACCCAAATCCTCGCTAACAAGGTCCAAATCATTTCTCTTCAGAAAAACAAACAAACAAACAAACAAAACCACTCGTACGCAGGAAATCATACATTCACATCCTACTGGCAGTCAAGTTCCATCAGAAAAGTAGGTCTTCATCAAAGATTCAGGGAAGAATCTCATCTCCTTTGGCTCAGTGCCAGCACTGTCCAAGCTCATGTCTACCACTGATCATTCCCTTTATTGTCTCATGTTGAAAACAGCTCTCAGCCCAAGATTTTTGTTCTACACACAGAAGTTATATATACAAAATATAAAATATTTAACAAAGACACTTATTCCTTAAAGTTTACATGAAAAGACATTCTGTTTGTTATATTTGTAATATCCAATGAACATATCAAGTAAATCCTAGGTTAGGACTGGTGCTTGTTCTCTCCATCCAGGCAGGCCTTGTCAAAACAGGGGAAGCTTTTCCTAAAGTTAAATGAATCACAGAATCTCAAGGGCTGAAAGGGACCTTGAAAGATCACCTAGTCCAACTCCCTAAACAGAGTAGGACCACCTAGAGTAGGTCACACAGGAATTGGTCCAGGTGGGTTTTCAACGTCTCCAGAGAAGGAGAAGGTTACTGCTCGATCATGTATGACTGAACAGGGAAACCAGTTTCACATGGTTTTTACAGAAATGCCACAAGAGACAGTACATAATAAAAGATGTGGATGAGCTTTAACAAGAAGAAAGTGGAGTCATAATAACTGCTATAGATAACACCTAAAATCTTCCCCTGCTAGGAGAGATGGGAGGGGTGTGCAGATCTCTCGAGCTCACACTTAGCAAGAAGATTTTGTGTCCTGTGAGAAGCATTTTATAGCATGTTTTCAATGAAGCACTGCATTTGGATATTTTTGTGAAGGCAAAACATTTAAGACAGTAGTAGCAGCAAAAGCATGGTGTGGGAAACATGAACAGCAAAGGAGTGTGGACAAGAGTACAAGAAAAGAGGGTAAAAAGTTCAAGAGAAAATACACCACTTGGCAGAAGGTAAGAAGTTCACTCACCCAAAACTGGTAAAGCACAATGGTCTACGTTACCATTGCTGTCATAATCCATTCCCACATTAACCACAATTATATTTCAATTTGTGCATAACACTGCTATCAGCTGAAATGTATAATCACATTTCTAACTAAATGATGATTTTATCTATTGGATATCACTGTTTTTCAATTGAATCAACCCACTGTATGGTACTGAAGAAAAGGACTGCACGAACATCATCTCACTGTTAATTTCAGGGTATGGAACAGACACAAATTAACACCTATGAAATGCAAAAATAAGGATTTATATTTGAGAAGAGACACTAATTCTACATAATTAAAACCATGGAGGAGACGGAAATGTTTGCCCTTCTTAATGATATCCTGTAATTTGGCAAACTGGCATCATGAAAAACCTGTTACTCCATTTATCATTTTCTCACCATACTGGACTAAGATTTTCATCTGTATTTCATTTCAATCTGCTTTTGTAATAGTGCAGATGAACACAGTTCCATAATCACACCAGCAAATATTTGCTTTGCTGGCTATATTTTGAGAGAAAAGGAGGTGAAAGATCTTTTCCTTTAGATACACTAAAGTAGCCTTTGAATTGGACTGTGCAACTGAGAATGAAAAGGCATCTACAATGCACACATCAGAGTAATGAGGCAGAAAAGCAGCAGGAGCAGCAGAGCTAAGGAGCTGCACAGAAACTGGACCTCCCCCACTGCAGGCAGAATGTCACCTAGCGTCTACGTGACAACACAGATGAGGCTTCAGGTTAAAACCATTCTCCTTCATGAGGCAACTATGTACTTCTAAAACTTGCACTTATTTGTACCACCACTTATTTGCAGCTCAAACCAGTTGTATAATGTTTAACACAAAGCAGACAGGGAAAATGCAGAACAACTGACCTCCATTTTAATATATGTGCAAAATGATCAGAAGACCTTTATTTTCAATAAGAGAAAAGACTTTTCTCAGTGACCCAACACACATTATTTACAAGGATTATTCCACTGGTTAAAAGGTATTTCAGCTAGCTGACTGTCCAGGTCATGAAGAGGTTTCAGGCTGTTTCTCTCCAGCCATTCACTTGGTGTCAGTAAAAGAGTATTTCTGAAATCCTGCACTTCAACTACATATGTTTTTTGGCAGTTTTCCAATACTGACCAGTTTCAGAAGTTCAACACATGAACATGTTCTCTGTACAATTTTCTGGCTTCTAAGCATCAGAAGCTTTAGGATTCTCCAAATCAGAGATTGTATCAGTTCATGTAAAAAAAAAAAAAAATCCATAGAAATTTTTCTTCCACAACTATATATTGAGTATTTCTCCTTTTCAAAACCATCCTATTTTATCCTGCATATGTGCATCAACCATTTTTAAAAAGAAATCAAATGTATTAAATCTACCAAGTAACAGATTTCATAGAAAAGCAACAATGGGCTTTAATCAACTAAAATGCAAATATATATGTCAAGCAATTTGAAATTTTAAAAGTAATTCAATACCCTTTGATGTCATTGATCAATATTCTTTTCAGGAAGGTAATGGCATATGACATGGGTTGCATTAAAAAGAACACCACTACCACCACATTTCGCCTCCTTCAGTCTTGTAAAGATTGACATCTTCCTCTAGGGTTAGAATATATAGCCTTAGTATATGTAAACTCCTGTTTAAAATGTCCATAATACACTACCAAAAACATTTGTTTACCAGGTCACATAATAAAAAAGAATGATCCACTGTATAGAAGTCCATTATAAAGCACTGCTTTATACAAAAGCAATGAAGTGCCAAGCAAAATCCGACTTCATGCAAATCCAGGCCATTTATTATGAACACAATACATGTCTTGGTTTGGCTTAACATTCGAGACTAGTATTCAGCAGAACATAAGTATATCTTAACTTCGTGTGTAACATTACAAATTTGATAATTTTCAATTTTGTGTGCCCTAAGGCATTATGATTTTGAATCTGATACTTAGCAAGTTTAACACTGTATTTACTTTAATGTCAATAATCTTTCTGTCACATTTTCTGTCTCACACCAGTATCTCTAAAAAATCAAAGCTGTCTAGGACCAACTAAGTTTGGATTAGCCTCTTTTTTTCATAAATGCAAATTGCTTAAAATCTCAAGTTTTAAGATATTACTTGCACACTTTTCTGTGTGTAATGATTACAGCTTATCCAAACATGACGCAAAGCCACAGAGTTAACAGCTTGTGTCAATAAGGCAGCTATCACTTAACCAAATAATCCAAAAGAGCAACAGATAAAATGGGAGGGGAAAAAAAGTACTCACAAGCAACTTTACAGTAGAGAATCTTTATAAATAGGTTAAATATAAGCTTGTATAAAAATGCACTGATGTTAAAATCAAACAGGTAGTTCCTAGAACAGCTATAGTATTTGCTTTTTTCATTACCTATCGCTTTAAAAGACATCAAACATGATTCAGTAGTACATCTAGAAAGTTTGTCAGGGCTCTGCAAGTCTACTGTTTAAATGTCTCATACTATCTCTTCCTAGCTCTCACACTTTATTCTAGAAGTCTTTCAAAAGCAATTCATGTCTGTAGTATACTTATCAAATAATTATGCACATCGTTTACATATTTTATTTACATTTTCTTATGATAATAAGTAACCAACGGCTCACAAAACCAAAAAGTTTTAAAAGCCTTTACCCTCCTGCTCCCAGGGATTAGCATATTTAAGCATTCTAGGGACATCCACAAGAAACATGAGACAAGGGCTGGGAAGCATCACAAAGCAATGCTTCACAGGTAGAAATTATTCCTTTAAAACAAAACAAAATAAAACAAAACTAGAAAATCAACACTTAATGCATTCACACCACTTGCTATTTAGTCCGTGACAGAAACAGAGTTTAAAAAAAAAAAAAAAAAAAAAAATCACTGCAGAAATTGAAAAGATAGTAAAGAAAGTCAGTGTATCACACACGACCAGCTCAAACCTATTCAATTCCCTTTTCCTTGCAGAAAAGCTCTGCCCCAAAGCTCACTATAAATCACAAAGTAGTCAAGCCTTAAACGAGTCTCCTTCTCCTATAAATCAAGGAAACTTCTAATGGGAACAGAAGATGAAAAAAGGAAATTTCTCTCTCTCTTTATACAAGAAGTTCCCAAAACATCAATCCTTAAGCCAGGCTTTTAATTGAGGCAACGCAGTAGGAATAATTCTTGCTTTCTCTCCCAGGGCCATTACACTGCCTCTTACACCAAACTAAAGTAGGATTAGCATCATTTCGCCTTTTCCCCTCCCCTACTTAGTGCTATTTCTCTTGCTCCAGAGCTGACACTCATGAAACTACACAGTAAACCAATTCAGAGAGACCATGTGGGGAAAAAACAAACTGAGGGAGCAAGGACAGGTAAGTTTAATAAGTCAGCTCTCCGAAAGGTCTCGCTGCGTACGAAAGCAAAGGTGCTGGCAGGTGAGAGAAGGCAAGGCCAACTGGCTAGCAGGACATATGGAAGGTAGGTAGAAGTTGAGAAAGGTGGTCCCCGGTGCTTAAGGCTTAGATCAACTTCAGCTGCCACAGAACTGCACCCAAGGCTTCACTGCTTCCTTCAAAACCAAACTAAGCATACAACAACTCTACAAATGCAAAGAAACCAATTATTTGGAGTCAGTGGTCAGACCACCAGAACAGAAACTTGTGCTCCCCAAAAGCTGACTGGAAGAATGTTAGAGTGAATCATCATTGTCAGGTGATAGTTTCAGTATCTCACAGTGTCATAACATCCACACTTACAAGAACTAAAACCAAGAACTTCCTCATGAAGAAATATTATTCTTAAAATCATTGACGTGATTGTCACAGTGGGTTTGTGGGGATTTTTAGAAGTTTAATCTGTAACCTTGTCCTGTATTGAGCAGTTACCATATAGAACTGTACAGAGAAAAAGTACTAAACGTTTGCAGAGTAAATCCCACAGCACATCATTCTTCAACCTCTGTTTTACTGAAAGACAACATCGCCTATTTCACAGCATCCTATCACCATGTATGTCTACCAATAAATAAAGAAAATCCAAATTTCAGATTTGAAATAGGGGACTGGGATATGGGGAAAATCTGCTATGTTACTGATATCACTTCAGGACACAAAATCTTCACTTGGCTCAATTCTTTTTAAGTCCTATAATACATTTTTGATAGCTTAGTGAATGGACTTTTGAGTAGCCAATTTTCACATATTTTGATAGAATATATGCAAAGAAGTTCTCTGAAGGTCTCTTTAAATAAACTATAGAGAAAACATTTTTTATTTCAATAACTATGAATGATAGAAGCTGTCCCAGAGAAATTAGACACTCACACACTCTGCATTAAAATTTAATTGGATTATTTACTAGCAATGTGGTTTCCCTCCTGAAAACCATTTTACACTCATCACTGGCAAGCCTCTAGAAACCAAACAAAGAAGTACAGAAATTTACTGTACTCATGTGTTTGAAAACAGAAATTTACTGACAAATCCACACCAAAATACTCCAAACCAGATCTGGATTGCTAGGTAACCATTACTTAAGTTGAAAAGAAAAATCAGTGATCAGTCTCCTGGTTGCAGGTACTTAGATTCTCTGCAAATCTTACAACTCACCAATTTCAGCCTTTTTTGGACTTCCTATACAGCTTACTACATGTAATTACTTAGCAGACATTTCTGAACCATTTCTTAGCAGTAAATCTGTTACTATAGGTCAGCAGAAAGGGGGAAGTAACTTCACTAGTAATTACCTGGACTAAGACCAGGGAACTCCGGAATTTCGAGAATTGCTAATAATCAGGCCTGCCTTTCTTTATACAAAAGCATTCATGAAATTCACTGCTTGTGCTGTAGTCCAGTGCAAACACCTCAGGTCTTCCTCTAAGATAAGGTAAAGGCACAGTGAAGTGGGAGAGTTGCAAACAAAGCTGATACATGAAGAGAGATTACAAAGGAAGACAATTGCACCAGATCACAAAATGACCTTAAATTAGTTTTATGAGAGTGAACTTTGACAATAATGAAAGATAAAAAGGTGTTTGGTAACTCAGAACATCTTTTCAATCTACTTAAACAGTTATTGAAATATGAAAAAAATAAGCAGGCAAATATTTGGACTCAAAAGGCAGATCAATATCTGAAGGAAATACAAATTTGAATGTGAGCTGTTACAGGAAAAATACACAGCAACCAATGCACTTCTTTCTGGGTGACTTAAAAATTTGTATCTTACGAACTTAATTATTTAATTACTCAGATCTTACATTACTAAGCATTTTTTCTATCTGCTTACACCTTGCAAGCCATTTTGCCACATCACATGAATACTAGATTATTGTACAAAATTCTACAGTAAATTTCAAATTTGAAGTGCTTAGTTGTAACATTGTACTCTTCTAGCTTGTTACAATCACTCATCTCATACCCAGAAGAATCATACTTTACAGACATAAATCATGTCCAGTCTGATGCATGCTTCAATGCTTGAGATGAGATAGCCAGCTATGAAACTTTGGTCCAAGAACTTGAAAGAATAAGGCTTACCCTGCAGCAGAGGCAAGTGTCACAGACTCTTTCAATTTAAAATACAATTTAGATATGTGTTATTAAGGAACTTAGCCACTCACAGAATGTAAGTACATACACAGATATTGTTTCAGCGTCTAAAAGACCTGAGTAAATATAGTGAGCAGTCAGAGCTAAATTTGCTTCTCAGAATAATTGCCACCAACACTGAAAATTTCAAGGCACTGTACAAAAGAGATGTATACTCCTACTATTTACCAAATGTTGGAGCTGACCCACAGCAGGAGCCTCTACGAGCTGCTGTAACTCACCTGTCTGTCAGAAAACTAGGTCAGTAGCCCCACACACTACTTTCTGCCAGGTTAGTGCTTTAAAGCTGCTTAATCATGGCTCCCAGATGAGTACAAGGGAGAGGAAAATATACATAGCCAGGAGTGAAGCTGTAAAAGATAGATTTCCTAATAGATTGCTGCTGTAGAAAGATGACTAAATCATCAGCTCCAGGAACTGCAGTCTCCAGCCTGGTTCCTGAAGACCCTTGCCGCAATGCAACAAATGACCAGGGACAAGTAAGGAAAGAACTGTAAGTACTCTTCTGTCTCCCTGTACCTCAAAGGGCCCAAACTTCAGCTATCATTACTTGCAGACATTTCCTTAAAAGCACCCCTGTGCAAAAAAACAAAGTCTGTATTAGTGATAAAGTATTTATATGGCATCTTTAAAACCACAATAAATATTATCTCCATAGAGACCTTTGCTTTCAGTTAGCTTACATACCAGTCCTGATGTTTTCAGTTTTCCCTACCTACTACAAGAGCCTCAGAAACAGAGATTACATTTCTCAACCAGTGAAATGCAGAGATTCTGTCCCACCAGATGACTATCTGTGGCTGAAAATATTTAAAGTATTTTCTAGCTATGATGCACTACTCTTCTGTACATTAAGTGAACACTGCTCAGTTGTACCTATTAAGAGTGACAAAGATAGGTAATTCATTCAAGAAAGGGTAGGTTAAACAGAATGGAATAAAAGCTTGCTTTTCATTAAATCATAAATCACAGTAAATAGTTAAGGATTAGAAGAACAAGGCAAGATATCTATTACTGTTTATGAAGAACATTTAGAGAGGTCCAGGAGAGTTTGTCTGTGTGCTTCAGCAGTCACTTTAGGGAAGAATGAAAAGCTACTTTCAAAACTCTCAGCTTCACAAAACTGTTGGAAATGCATCATACCCTGTTATAATAATAAATATTCTTAAGTATTGCTTCTTGAAGTTAAGTTTAACTGCACGTTTAACAACTTCCACAGACTGTTTTTAAAGACGTACTGACATAACATAAAGCCGGCGAGGACAATACCAGATAATAAACTGAAGTTTGTAGGAACTGAATATTTGGAAGCAGCAAGAATATACAAAATACCAAAATTAAGTTATTCCAAAACCTACCTTAAAATATAGTTGTTCCTGTCTGTTGAGTTTCTCCCCTGTACTCATCCTAGACAGGTAGCTCCCTCTGCCTTGTGTTCAGTTCATGTGAGGCTACAGACTGAACAGGGACCTAGCAGGCCTATGTGAACCATGCACAAGAGCCACAACGTAGCTTTTTTATTTGCTAACAAGTCTGTTCTCAGTCAGGTTTTTGCTCAGAGTGTGGAAGTTTGGGCTATGTCTGGAGGTGGAGAGGGAGAACTTCAGTTTTGTTGCTGTACCTTGTTTTAAAAATAGTATTTCAGACATACTAAAAGTGGTCAGCATACCCAGTTTCTAAATGAGCTTGACTTGAACTGAAGTGACCTTGCCTCCCCGGCTTTGCTAGTAATACTTGAGAAGAGGATCTGTGAATCTCTTCCAAGTTCTTGAGAAGCAAAATCATAGTAGCAATTATTAGAAGGAGAAGATGCTACGACAGTCACACATTTTAGTCACCTTATAGACAAAACCAGATAACTTCCAGGGCTGTAGTATCAGATTACAAAGACAAATCCAGTCAGTACTTCAGAACACCCGATCTGGCCTTCTGACTGGCTGCCACAAAAATCTTTACTTAATTTAAATTCTGCTCCGATTCTACTCTCTATTGTTTCATTGCTTTAGGGAGCTTTCACTTCACAATGAGGGCACCTCTGCCAATCTAGCCCTGCCTCTGTAAATAATTTACTGGTTACAAAATTTCACCATAAGCAGCAACTGGAACTGCAGCATTGGGAAATTTAAAGCATGAATATCAAAAAGTCTGCTTACCAGAATCTCCTCCAAGACACAGAGTCCTACCAGTGGCCTTTAAGCTGTGTCTGGCAGACCTGGAGCTTGTCTCTGTGGGAACTACCAAATATACTTCATCAAGATGGGGATCAAACACCCATCCAAGAAGGGTAACTACTTCAACACTGCCACTGGAAGCTTTGAATGGAGTACACAAAATAAAGCAAGGGGATGGGGCAAACTACACCGATTCCCTTCCTGTTACTTTAAGCCAGTCTCTCATATTCCTTTAAAGATTCATCATGTCTCATGCCCAGAGAAAACAGTCTGAAAGCAATTAAGAAACATCAAACATTATGCTGGAAAACAAAACTGCCTCATGCAGGCTTTTAAAAATAGGGGGGGAGGGGACAGATAACTAAGTACTTTATCCACAACAGCCAGCTGCACTCCTTCACCATCGTCACCATTGTCTTCACAAGAGGACTGATGACAAGCTTTTACTCCTCCTGTGAAGGCCTTTAGAACAATCTTTCATATGCAAAACTAGTTGTCAGACACAAAGTTTGTGTCGCTGGGGCAGTCCCAAAGAGGGAAAGTAAAAAAACTCTCTCCACAGGGTGTAAGGTTTTATTATTTGAAAGCATGACTGTAAAACTCAGCACGTGCAGCTCTGAAGACGTTTATGCTGTGCATGAAGATGTGTAAGTTGTGAAAGAATCCATTAAAAACATTCATCTGAATAAAAGTCCTTCTGCTTACATGGCAGAAAAAACAAGCCACAGCAGTCACTCATAAGTCTGTTCTCTACAAAAAGCATCTTCTTTGAGAAGCATCAGGAGTGGTGACAAGATATAGAACATCAGTGATGTGAACTCTCCATCATTAGATAATGGAGTGCTTGCCTATCTTCTTCAAAACATTTTTGCTAGGAGTTACAGATTTCTCCCTGTAAACTCCATGGAATTATTTTAGAAAGTATTTTCTTTAAATAAAAAATAAATGGTAAAAAAAACAACCCCCCCCCCAAAAAAAAAAAAACAAACCCAATCAAGCAGAATGGAAAGCTTTTATCAAAACTGCAAAACAGTGGAATGTATGATTGTAATTCAGGTCTAACAGGTTACAAATATTTGTATTAACACACTAGGTCTGACATGTCATGGGCTTTTTATCACAATTTGGTTTTGTTAAACTCACCATCATCACAGGTATTTCTGTTCTAGTTTATTTTAACATTATTTCAGCTCACTTTGTTCATATACATAACCTGAAAGTCAAGTTTTAGGACCTCTTCTAAACTAATTGCATTTTTAACCATCTTTTCACTGTTAGTCAATTAAGGACAGCATTGAGGGACAGTTGGATTGACATTATTTATATTTACTTATTTTTAATTTAAATAGAGAGGTGAGGGAATATTACATTTATTATAATTAAGCCTGGAACTCTGCCTGTAATTAAGAATCTGACACATCTTAGACCAACTCTATTTTTGCTTGCTTAGGACATTTGCCAAACTATCGGTGTGGTCACAGATTTCATACAGTCAGTGTTTTTGGACTTTTTTACTTAGAAGTGAAAAAGAGATTCTGTTAAAATGATGCTGTCACGTCTAAAGTAAGACTAGACTAAATAGCTTCTGAAGTCTGTATTAAAATACTCTTTGAAAGTATTCTGTTGACAAATTCTAAAACTAGAAGCAGCTGAATTGAAGATGTGGCAGACCAGCTGCCTCCTGCCAAGGGTGTGGCTTTTGGTTGGTTTGCGGCTAGCTCTTTTTTTCTTTTGGGGAAGTAGAAGGGGAATAGAGGGAAGACTGCTCATTTTCTTGACGAAGTACCAAAATTATAGGCCTCTGAAAAACTTCAAAAGTTGTTGTTAGTTTGGAAACTCAATTTTTCACAAACCAGCAGCACTGGACATGCTCTACAGTCTCTCTAGGACACTGGATTGTTGCACATGCTGCTTCTATAGGCAGGTAAAAATGGGCTCAGCTGCTTTATGAACAAAGAGAGGTGAACTTTCTTTCAGTTCAACTTCCAGCAGCCAAGCATCTACTCTGGTAAAACTGGAGTTACAAGCATGACTCTCTAATAAGCTCCTTGCCTTTGCCAGGGAAGTAAATAAAACACAAAGAAACCAAAATACTAAGAATGCTAACATGTGAAAAGCAGGGAGAAGACAGAACACAGGTCACTGGAGAAAGCAGCAGTGGTGCCAACACTCCAAGAAGCAGATAAAAGCAAAGGAGGTCAAAACCAAATGAAAAGATCACAAGGCAGGGAGAAAATGCAACTGAAACATGAGAAGAGAGAGACTGGAAATGCTTCTAGTCTCCAATAAAGAGCAATTCTGCCTTGTAAATACAGCTGCCCCGCTCTCGTGATTATTTTTGCTCAACCTCTAGGTACTTGGCATTTATTCTATGATTCTGATCACACCCTTGTGCTTCAGAAAAAAAAAATATTATTGTAGCAAGAAACAGTAGGAAACAAACTGCAAGGTTCAAAGCATACAGCAAGAGATTTTTTAAATGACAACTTGTTTTCAATATATAAAGTTTGGGGTTGGTTTTTTTTGTTTACTTTTTTATTTTTAATTGTTTTTCTGCCAACCCTTCTAGGTTCAGTACCAAATGAAACTACATGCAAGACAAACAGAGCCGAGAGACGAAATCCATTTATACTCTGGCAAAGAGGTAATTATGTACACTGTGTGCATGCACCCAGCTAACATAAAAAAAAAAAATCAACTACTTAGGTTTACTAAGAAATCTACAAAGACTTTAAAACAGAAAACAATTCCTCCCTGTCCAACCTCTTCCAGCAACTAACTGAAATGCAATTTTTTTTTTCCATACACTTAAAGAGGTCTTTATTCCACAGCTCTTGCAAAAAGGATTCATTCTTCTCATCAGCCTAGTGCCTACAACTTCAGCCATTCAAACACAGAGGAAAATCAGGAAGGAAAAAAGTTTGTCAACAATTATGTTATCAGCATTATTGCACCTCACTAGCATGTGTTATGCTTCCAAGCAGTAAATTATTGAAATAGCCTTTTCTAATGCACAGCTCTCTTCTTTCCATCTACAAACCAGTACTATAGTATACATTCTTCTTTTTTCATCCACTATTCATCTGTATGCCACAACAGATTTTTATACTTTTAATCCTACTGTACTATATCATTAATGACAGTTTGAAATCTGCACCTAATTAGTACATTCCTCTCACACTGAAGAAACTATAGTTCAGTATCCATGGTCCATTCATAATCGTTTTAATGTGGCATTAATGTAAGCATTGGCAACTAGTGTATTTTAATTCAGGAATTTAATAACGCTACATCTTCCTTTTTAGAATTTGGATGTTGAAAGTTCTGTCTGTCCAAAGATGACTTAAAATGTTTCCTAATTCCAAAGTCACTAATTTTAAGATGATAATCATCCTGTTCTCTCTCACATACACCATGAATCTGAAGAAAACTTACAAGTTCACTATTAGCCACAATAATGGCTTACAAATAGAAGGAAATTGAAATCAATTGATTACAAGGAAAAAAATAGCCACAACTACCTTAAAGTTTTGTCACTGCACTGAGAAATTGGCAATCTCTTGAGTAAATCCATATAACATCATTTTATTGATTCTCAGATAGTAGTCCACTGGATTCCCTCAAACTAAACTCACTGCTTGAGATGTGAAAAATTAATAGCTTCAGAAAAGGTTAATAGAAAACACTTTTAGAGTTTGGTATGCTCATTTAAATGTTCTCTGTGTCTTGGAATTTCTTAAAATCTACGAAGAACAGTAGAGTTCAGAATATTTTTACATATACTAGTATTAGACACTGAAACATTTCAGCAACATAACTGGATAATGCTAAAGCTCAAATTACCTCCTTCTCTCCTACACAAGCAGAACAGGCAGCTGAACATTTGACAGAAGGCGGGGAAAAAGTGGGAAAAAAAAAACCAACAGAAAGTAAATACATAAAGATGAAAAAAGGAAATGAGAGTAATGAAATTTCACCAATGTGCTTATGTCTGTACACTTTGTTTTCTATTGGAATAAAACAAAAGAAAGGATACTAAGGATACTCACCATCCAAAGCAAAGCAGTAAAAAAGATCACACAGGGAATATTCTAGTTTACTGCTGCTTCCAAGAAATGCAGTGAAAGCATGTCAGAGCTTGAATTTGCTAATTTAGATATAGATATGGTTTAAGATTAGAAATTCACTTTCATCTAAAATAAGGAACATCCACTACGTGTGTACCAAATAAGCACCACATTTTTGCTGAATCATTAAATTATATTCACATAGTTGGGCAACTGTATATCCTACCAAAAAAAACTATTTAGTTCTTTGTTCCGCTGTCATAGCTGTTTAATAAACTTAACAGGAGCAGCTCAATCAAATAGACAAAGAAGATGAGTGGATGATGCAAATCAACTTCTATTTGGAATCTATGCTTTGGGTAACAAGTCTAAGAAATTGAGAAGTCAGGAATGACTGTAAAAAAAACCGCAGTTCAATCAAGCAGAATTCAAACAGTAGTAAGGTAAAGCACAAGGTGAAACATTTTAAAATATATTTCAAATTAAAATGCTTTTACTTTTCAGCTATTTGTATAGAATTAAAACAGAGTAGTTAGTGTCAATAAATTACTAAATGCATATCTCAACCTTCTGAAAACAAAATTTAATTTTAAAATGGTATCTCTAGTTGTTTTATGTTTTGCAACAAAATCGCCACTTTTCACAATCTGTCTCAATAAGTTTAGCTTTAGTAAGTAGAATGCTTTCAATTATTAAATGAATCACGAGTCTCAAGTGAACATCAGTTTGGGATCATAATGAAAGAAATCCAAAATGGTGAAGGGGTTGATAACAGACTGAGAGCCAGCAAAAGAGATCTGTTCCTCTTTGCTGGTGGCATGCTAAGCAACAGCAACATACTTCATTTCATTATTGTTCTCCTTCCATCTGTTGTCTATCTAGTTAAGTACTTTGATGCTTTTCCTCCCTACAAACACAGGCCTTTTTTCCTTTGAAATATCTGTACTGCAATGATCAGTGGTGTGCTCAGAACAAGTTCTCAAAACACAACTGGTGTCTCAGAAAATCCAGATAATGCGATTCATCTCCAACTCCCAAGAAATAACAACATTTATGTCAACTAAGACAATTGCTTAGAGGGGAAAAGCAGCTATTTTTAACTAGTTTGCTTAGTGGCTACACTCGAGGGAGGCTCCCACTTCCTTTCTTCATCTACGTAGCAGCCGTAACTATTATTTCCTTTTCCCTCAGCAGCTTTTACAAAATAACTGGGTTTGCAGCTTGCAACAACGCATCACCTTCAATACTGTCACAGGTTCAAAGCAAAACCTGCTTCCAAACCAACTTCTGCCTTGAAGTACAGCAGGTAACATTACCTTTGAATGCATCTATTTCTGTTCCGCATAGAAATAGCAAGCCTGAATTAGGAAAGGCCCTGAACATGGACAAGCAGGCCAGTCGGGGATCCAGATTTAAGCTGTTGGTGTTCAATGCTGCTAGTGCTCCCACTAGTAAGTGCAAAAGGGATGTAGTTCTCACACAAATAATATTTTGATAGTGCTTCTTAAGCATTGCTACTTGGTGTGATCCTTTACATTTGAGACATTTAACTCGAGCACAGGAATCTGTAGAGACAGACAGCACTGTGTGACTTGTCAGCTCCTGATGACCAAAAGCAAATATTTGGTGGATCATTAAAGTGGAATTTAAGACCTTCTCTCTAGGATTATCGTTGCTAAAGACGAAGTGATCTCTGACTCTAGTTTAATTCTGTTTATTTTAAAGCTATGAGAGGCTTATTAGCATATGCTAAAACAAGTCTTCTGCACTGCTTAACAGAACTAGGAAAATGCTACCATGTGCCAAGTATGGGACAGGAGAGAGGAACCCTTTTTTCCTCAAATGGAGACATTCGAGATGAGGGCAGTCTTTGTATTCACATTTGTATACATTTAGTGAATAAAAACAGGAAGGATAGGAAGGGCAGAGCAAGCAAAGGCTGCAGTAGTTCTAAAGCTAACTTCCAAAGCCTGATCTCATCCATCTTGCACAATACAACTCAAAAACACAAAGATGAGAATTCAAAATAATTCTAGAACTACAAGGAAAAGTACCTGCCATCACACTAATGGCTAGATACAGAACTCCAAGAAAGCATGAAGATTTTCTTTTTGAATTGTTACACCCTCCTTCTTCCCCACACAGTAGTTGACACCACTGAGAATAATTTTGGTTTTCTTCTACACATAGTGAAAAAATGTATTACCAGCTTGCCTTTCAAAAGTCCTGGACCTCTCTAATACAATACAAGAGAAATAGTTTGCAAGTCTGTGGCATAAAACCTGTATATTCCTGAAGGCACTGTAACAGCACTTCAAACAATTTAAGCCTAACTGCCCCTCCTCCTCAAGTCCTAACCAAAGTTTCATACAATTGTTCTGAAATCATTATTTAAATATGTATCTGAAATAGCTTCCTTAATGACTCATTCAAGCTCATGCATATTTAAAAGAAGTTTAGTAGATGAGCCACCTCTCATGGGCTATACTGAGCTGTTTACAGAGGCAATGACTGTCCTATACTGCCTCTAATTTCACCTGACTGCATTTCTCCCAGAACAAATTATACATTTATGGAGGATCTATCCTCTGTCAATCAAGATTCTGCAAGACAATAAAAGCAGAAAAATAAACAAGCCCAACTTTGAGAAAGCATAACAGAAGAGTCAGGGAAGCTAAGCCTTCCTTTACAGATGAATAAACTTCAGTCTTTTGCACTTCCTATATGATGAATGCTCAGGTCAACTGGGATGCAAAGATCTCTTTTTAGTAACATGATACAACTCGTTTCATTTCATTAACATAAAGAAATGCAGAAAACAGCAATGTTCGAGTTTTTTATTAAACATCTTTTTATATTAAATAAGGGGAATAAATGAAAACAAAGAAGAGAGATTATCAAGAAAGAAACACTCAAGAAGAGTCTCCTCCAAACTGAGAGTTACAGCATCCAAGGGCAAGAGAGAAGCGGGAAAGTCTGCAAATGCAAAAATGTACTCTCTGCATGAACTTGTTATTACCACTTTTTCCACCAAATGGGCAGAGATCCTGCAGAGAAAAATACAAAAACTGTCACATTAATGCCCACAGCAGCTGAATGAAAGGCAGACACATAGTTAAAGTGACAATATTTTTTGGTTTTACATGACTGATTTCATGTTTATCTTTCATGCTCTGCTTTTAGGGAGTTTTTATTTTGCTAACAAAAACAAAACTATAGACTTATGATCATCCTCTGCTGAAAACATTTGAAGCTTCTCATCTTCAAGTGCTCCACTTCCATCTTAACTGCAGGTTTATCATCTCCTTCTCAAGCAGAACAACTGATAGGGAGAAGGAATGCTGTCCCAAAGGCAGAGAAATAAATTATAAAATTACTGTGGGAATTTATTTCTCTTGCAGCAACTTTGCATATGTACACTGACAACTTCTTTCCAAGAGTCATCTTACACTTATTGGAGGTTAGGAGCATGTCACAATCAAAGCAAAGCAGCTGGCAAACTATTTAGTTTCCATCTGAACCGATCCTATTCCTTTACATATCTTTGTTTATGAGTTCCTAATGTTCATCCTGAAGGTGTCAGGGTCCACCTCGCTGCTTGTGCTCCCTGTGCTATCAGGGGCATCTGCTATTCACTGTTTTTCCTCATACCACCAAGAAAACTTGGAAATATCTTTCCACACTTCCCTCAATAGCTCCACCATTTTCCCCCTCGACAGTCCTTCAAAACTAATACTAGTTGTGTCTACACAGAAATCAAGATAACAAATCCATCAGAACTAATTAAGCTGGGCACAGCTTGTGCTACACTTCTAAGTTTTGATATGCCTTAGAAGTGCATACCAATATTGCAAAAAAAAAAAAATTAAAAGCATGTCCTTTCCTTGGAACCCTTATTTGAAAAAGTCAAAGCTTGCTCTATTACCCACCAATTGAAGGAGGGAGATGAGTCACTAATAGCGATTCCTAATACTTTTTGCTACAAAAGTATACTTCAAACTTCCTCCCCCCTCAACTAGATAACAAGCTTTTCTTTCAATCAGATGTCATTAACTGTACAGCATTTGATTAAATAATTTCTTTCAAAAACCACCAGACCTACACAATGAGCAGAAATCAACATTCTACAATCCAGATAGTATCCTTTAAAGTCAGAGTACTGCTGGTGATCACACTAAGCTCTTGACTTGCCTTTCTGTGTGCCCATCACAACACATTCTTTAGCTGCAAGGTCACTTCTAAGAAAGTGATTAGTCTTCCTTGTTTGGTACCAGAGGAATGATGCTCTCATGCCTGTCTAGACTGAAACCTGATGGAATGCAGTTACCTTTGCACCTTGTATTCCCACACCTCACAAAAGTGAAGCAAGCCCCGGTATTATCAATTAAGCACTGGAACTAACTGCTTTATGTAGTTGCCACAAAGGAATTTACTATCAGATTCCAGTGAATAAGTCATCCTCATTTGTTACTATATATTTCAACTAAAAGTAATAACTGTTTGCATGCGGCATTCCTAGACTATTTCAAACTATTTAGTTGCAATTACATGTTGAAAGTACATGTCAGTAACATAAAGGTAAGTGCTTTCTGTAACTGTCCTAAAAAGAAAAATAAAACCAAGGGCAGAGAAGGTGGGCAAAGCTAGGGAAAAAAAAAAAAAAAAATCAAAACAAAATTACCTTGAATAACACTGGTAAACATCCAGCCAGGATGTCTAGTTTTATCTGAAGAAGCAATAACATTGCAATAGGCTTACTCCTTGGCATTTCCTCAGTCTTACTGAAATGCCTGATCTCCAAAATCTGTGTCAAGTTCAAAGAACTACCTACAAATTTGATTAAATGATTAAAGTATTCAAAATACTGGAATGCTGAAAAGGCTGGTGGGATTACACCAGCATCTTGTATAATAAGCACTTGAAAACAGAATATAACTGTACCGAACTTCCAGAATACCTCTGGGACAATGATTTAAGCTTATAGCACAAACACAAAAATATGGGAAAAAAAGCAACACTGAGAGGCTAATAACTGGCATTACTTCAGCACAGAAAGGGAAAAGTGATATATTATATTTTCATTTAAATAGAAAACATAACTTTTAAACCAATTTTAAATATGCACTGAATCCTGGTGTCTGAAAACTATGGATTTAATTGCATTTTAAGATTTGAAGTCAGTAGAAAATATACCATATGCATGACAAATACATGAAACCTGTCATCAAAATAGAGCTGTAATTCTTATTCTTAGTAGTAACGCATCATTAAAACATAGGTACTATTTGAAAAACTCCATAGCCATTCAGTCACTTAAATTCAGCATTACCTAAGACACTGTACTGATTTTCACAAATATTTAACAACAAAAACATCGATTTTACAGAAAATTAGTCCTAAATAAATACAAGGAGGGAAAGTAATAAGAAAGATTGAAACTTCAAGCAAATTCTTATTTCAGTCACTACAAGTCTGGATTATTCAGGCTCTTCATATAAAAATATGCTCAGTAAAGTTTTACATTATTTACCACATAAAAATGAGGCTTTTTAAAGTTAAAATTTTAGTTTTCATCTGTTTCTTTATACTTGAACACTTCAAACAAAAACCTGTTGCTGACAATTTGATGGGTACTAGCTATACACAGTGCACTTCAGACAATTCTGGGGGGCCTTTTCTGGATTCACTGGCAATTCCAGATGCTTTCTCTGTCACACAGTGCAAGCTTCTTCCTGTAACAGTACATACAAAAGGAGTAAGCATGTAATACCCATTGCCCTCTGTGCTACACACAATTCACCATTCTACCTAATTGATCCCCCAGTTTTTAATGAGAATCTTAATTAACTGTGGAGCTTTTTGACATTTCTGCCTATCTTCCTCCCTCTTTAGTGAATCATCAGTTTCAACAATATCTGCCTCCTTTTGCAAACCTTCACTTTCTTCAAGATGTAGGACTTCTTTTAGGTAACTGCTTAAAAGTAGGTGACATCTGAACAATTGCTTTCATAGTTAACCCTTCCATTTACCAGCAGGACCTAATTCAACATCCCTTTTACCACATTCCCTCTTAAATGCCTCTAGATTTCCTCAGTGAAGTGACTTTTGCTCAGAATATCATTGGCAGTCTCACATATGATGGCGCTACTCATTATTAAAGTGTCTTAAGACCTCACTGCTTTTTGTATTCATCTTTTCCCCCTGGCACATTAGAAAGGGAGATGAAAATATTCTTGCATTCTCAAAGTAAAATCATGAAGTGTTTGAGATATTATATTATTTTCATATAATTAGTCTTCCTTATTTTACACACCTTCTCCTCATTTCTAAAATACATTTACTTCATAGTAACTTATTTGGACTGCATATTCCTGTGCCCAAAGGCCACATCTTCCATTCAAAGTAGCATTACATAGTCTGCATAAAGACTAGTGTAATAAAAGTAAGGAGTTTATTTGTTTTGCACACAATCATTCTACTCCACTACTTCTTAAAATAAGGGAAGCTAAAGTTGCTGACAGTTTTATTAATGGTACTACTTCTCTGACAGGAAACAATAAAAGCAAAGAAGGTCTCTCTGTCATTTAAGATATCTCTACATTTGTACCGAAAAAACAGAGAAAGAAATATTTACTAGGTTTTATATTCTTAGCTAAAACACTGCTAAACAGCTGTGGCCAAATAATTATGCTCTGCTGCAACAGCATTAACCACCACAGACTAAATTTACCTAAAATTTAATTAGGCCAGATTCTTCTTAGTATAACTAAAAGAAGTTATTTAACAGGTTCTGCTAGAATCTGGATGTAATTAATAAGTGTAAAGTTTATCAGTCACGCAAAATAAGATGTTTATAAGGAGTTTTTAGAAATTAAGAACACTAAGCAAACAGCTTATTTGCTAGTAGTAAAATGTTAGGTTTTAGTAGTGGAGCAAATTGGTACACTCGAATGTTATAAACATACTCCGCATCTAAGGCTATACAGACACACACATGTATATGTATCACAAGTCACATTCACTGTTTCTATGCAATATACACTACAATCAGGGATTTGCTTATGTTCTATATTTAAAAAAAAAAAAAAAGAAAAACTTTTTAGAGAGATCCAAATACTGCTGCAGTGGGCATGAGAAATTATTTACTACATCTTTTTTTCACTCATTTAGATTCAGGGAGTCTTTCACCCCAGCAGAGTAAGAATAGCACAGAACACTGAAACAAGTTCTTCCACTCCTCAGCCGAGTCCTACTCAAATCCCAGCAGCACGCCCTGTGAGACAGGAGCGTGAGCCCTGACCCAGCACTTGTCTCCTGTTTCCACTTGCAGAGCCCAGGGTGGCTATTTCAATCATGGCAGCTGCTCCAGCAGGAGCTCCTTGGCCTGGGCCATTACGGCTAGAAATAAAGGAAAAGAACTTGAAATATGCATCCATGAGAAACTGACGCTGTGGTGGCATCCAGACAAACTTCATTATAGGATTCCTTTTATCTTTTTCTGGTTGCAACTGAAATTATTTTAATACAGAAAGATTGCTCTTGGGCTGAGTGTCTACTTTGCATTATCTATATGGCGATGCCACAGTCTAACTAAAAAGAGGAAGGTGCTACAATTTTCCTACTACAAATTTAGTTTTCTTCAGCTTACTCTATTGACTCCACATATCATTCATATTTCAGAAAGCTAAATATAATGAAAACACATTTTTAAAATAATCATCAATATAAAACTCTAATCTTCAGCTAAGAAAGTCTTTGGCTGAACATAAATATAGAAAAAAATATGTGTTTAGGTTTTAAGCAAATCAAATGTCTGGCAAAGTTGACAGCATTATAGCACATATCTACAGTGTACAGTACGCTCACACCAAATTTTTGCAACTTAGAAAGTATAGGAATACAAAGCTCCCAAACTAAATCAGCCTTAGTGACCTCTCTATAAAGGACAGCACTAGAGGGAAGGGCTATATTTCAGTCAGGTTCAGCAACAAATAAATTACAACAGAATCAGTCCATCAATAATAAAAGCAAAAATTTGTCAGACAACTAAATATAGCCCATAAGATTTAATGCAATTATCACTATAGAAAATAGCTTGAACAAGACCCATTTCTTTTCCTGATGTTTGGTAAGTCTGACGAATTTCTGAACAGCAAAGGATTGTGGATTAGTTTAAATTCTTGGAAAAAAATAACTGAAGTTCTCTAATATGATTGGTCTAAAAGATACGTTCCAATTATCTGTACCCATGTTGTTTTGGTTGGTGAAAGGAAACATTTTATTTTGAATAGAAAACAAATCAAACTGAGTCCAATAAGGCAAAAGCAAGAGTCGTAAAGCACCTTTAGTCAGGCATTCTGTCACTGAACTACATTAAAGCTTCTCACACCAGGTGAACCTGACCTTTGTGACTTATGCAGAAGGAAATATACCTTATGTCAATAATGATGAGCATGAGAGATGACACTGGCAACACTCAATACTTTGATATCAAGTGCTGCATTCTCTAATGTGTAAATTAAGAAGCCAAATTAACATACATGACCTACGAGTATACTTTCAGTCACCTCAATCCCCTGCCCCCTCATAAAAGAAGCACCTCTTACCCATATTTTCTTACACATATCCTGGTTACAAATCAAAATAGAAAAAGTATCTATACAGAAGAACAAAGAGCATTACGTGTGTAATAGCAAACACTGCTGTGCACCATTGTGAGCATTACCTGGCCCACCTGCCTACAACAGTCAGTGCAGCTGCTTGGAGGTTCACTACACCACTGACTGTGTCACTGTCTGTTGTTTACTCTAACCCAGAAGGTGACAATATATGTCTTTCCGTTACTCCTCCTTAGCCAATAATAGCACTATTTTTCATGCACTCCACAGGTTCAAGCAAGTATAACATGTGACAAGAACATTCAAAAAGACCACAGGAAAAGCTTATGTTACAGCACCATCTTTTAAAAAGAGCATAACGAAGTTAAGTGTGTGCAGTATCTGAACTGAAGCTAAGCATAGTAGACAGGATAGTCAATAAAAACCACCTTTCAAAGTGTAACTGCAAGTTACTCATACACACTATGAAGTCATAAACGGATGACAGACATTCAGTAAAGCAATATAGGCATTCTTTTGGAAATTCAGTTAAAAAAACCTGCCTGCTACATTGTCTCAGAAACACAAGTTGCTCCACAAACAGCAAACTAATTGGGTGAAGACACCAACACACTTGCAGGCATCCCTGCACTGATTGGGCAGCCAGTTTTAAACAGAGAGAATTACCCGAGCTGAATTCTGTTCCATTTTCCCCTTGAGAAACCTCTACCTTGGAATTGTCTCCTTTATCTCCTTTATTCAGTTCCTAATTTCCGTTAAAACCATAGCAAACTAATCTCTTGAGACTTTCTACATCTTTCACGTATTGGCTGAAACTGGCCAGCACGCTCACGAGTTAATAGAAGAGATGGAAGGGTTTACAGATGGCAACAAGTCTGCCATGTCCTTAAAGCCTATTTTTCCCCTCCCTCTCTCACAGAAATAAGAATCAAAAGAGAAAATACAACACACTGAGAGATGCAAAAGGTAAACATCTTTAGAGCTCAAGGCAAAAAAACCCATGATTTGATGCAAACCCAAGAGGTAACTGACAGAACTGACACATCCCAATGACTTGGAATAAAATGCCTTCACCACCCAAAACCCTTGTGTTTTCCAAACTTAAGAGACTCAGGGAAAGAAAGGAGGGTAAAGGCATTACCTAAAAATTACTAGGTCTTTCATTCATTCTCACAAGAGAGAACAAATATCCTCAAAACTGCTTCCTACAACTATGATTTCTTTCTTTCCCATAGCACAAAAACTTCATTCCACCAGGTAACTGCAGGCACTCATTCTCCAAACAAGCCTGACAAATATAAGACACCATCTCTTTCTGGCTAATACAGCTTGCTTCTCACCCCACTGCAAATCCTTCATCCTTTCAAATCCGTCCTTTCTTCCTCCTGTTCATCTCTCGTATCAGATTCCACTCCTGCTGCCCAGCCCACCTCTGCAATTAACAGACCCTCTTGAATCAGGAAAAGCATAATCAGGAATCAAAATTTCAGAACGGATATAAGCTTTCAAAACCATTTTTTTAACTGCAAACATTTCGTTTTAAAACACTGACAATCAATTCAAGCTTCTCATCACAAATTCCTGTAGCCAAGTCTGAGACAGTAGGCTTTAACATGTGAACTTACCAAGATTGATGTTCTCTGGAAATTGTACGTGCATACTATACACTGTATGTTCAAATGGATTGATACACATTGACACGTATCTTAAACAATCTTGCATTAGAATAGAAGGGGGAAAAATTACTACTGTTGCATTAGGAAAAACATTATAATTAAGCACTGTAACAGGACTGACTACCTAGACAAGCTGTGAAATCCCTCAACACAGGAGATTTGAAAGATGTTTGTCTAACATTGTTATCTGTACTCAAGCAATCAGCCTATGGAGGAAATAGATACCACTTCCAGCCTTACACTTCTGAATTCTCTTACATTTCTTGAATTTTTAAATTCAAATTGAAGCAGTGAGCTGCTCCACTAAGTCTACAAGCTTAACAAATTTAATACTTAAATCTGCCTGTAAGCTACACACAGATTCCTGTCCTACCCAATATAAAAGCTTTACCAATCTTGTTTTATTAAGGGCAAAAACATTTTTTTTCCCCCAAATGAAACTTTACACACAGCTTACACACAGCCCTTGCAGGGAAAGTTAAATTCTGCTCACAGAATGATGATATATGTTCGTGGCACAGACAGAGTCCACACACAATAGAGCTCCAGTGACAGTAAACCATGCACTCTCTTGTCAGGAATAAAACATTTCTTAAGAATCTAACACACTAACTTTCTCGTCCCTCTGGTAAGAAAGGCAGAGAAAGATGGCATCTGCCAAGGAAACAACGCCACTGACAATAGAGACTACTGAGAAATACTGGAATATAAAGAAGATATAAAATTCCACAAATTATTTTTGTAGAGAAGCTTGTGCTAGAGAGGTGACATCAAAACCATCACGTTATTAAAAATTCATTATAAGAATAATTACAAGAAATACAGATACATTTCTCTCTTTGTCCAGGGTGAAATGAGGTTTGCCTTCCTTCATTGGAGAAGGATAGGCAGACAATTTAGCCAACTCTTTACACATGGTTCCTCGGAGAATAAAACCATTCATACTGAAGTGAGGTATCCCTTTAATATCTCAAGGCTTGAAATTGGGGCTCATCGGCCGTCAGATGAGAGTAGCTTTCATCTCCTCGTAGGCTATAGCTACATCACGCAGTGCAGTACTGAAGTACTAAAGTTTGTTTGGAAATTGGAAGCAGCTCAGCTGAAAAAAAATCACAGAGGTTTATACACGCTGATTTACCTAATGGAAAAAAAGACACTTCTCAGCAGGGTGAATGGCTCTGTGCAGAATCACATCCTTTCACAGCTACACTATTTCTCTATACAACCAGACAGCTAATGAGGCCCTAGTCTAGCATGCAAACTGCACTTGTACATGTGATTATCCATCAAGCATACCAGTCGTGCTCCTCAAGCAAACAGTCTGTTTCCATCTGTTAGGCTAATACTTCTGAGACAGCTCCCATGTAAAACAGAAAAATAAGTTTAATCTTTAGATTACATCTGAATGAGCCATAGATAATGGATATACCTCAAATAGGGAAGTGGAAATTGGGGTGCAGATAGGTTTTAAAAAAAACTTTTTCATGTGCAAGATATATGGTCAGATACTAATTCAGAACACTAAATTAGAAAAATTGAGATGACTAGCAAAGGAGGCTTTTCCCTATGTCATACAAGTCATATTTCAAACAAATTATGTTGAGATACTGAAGTAACTTTAACTGGCAAGACAGAACTGGATAAAGACACTGCAGTTCACTCATTTTAATTAATAATTTTAATTATCGTTAAAAACAAATACTTCAATCTCTACCCCATTCCAGTCAAACTAAAAATTTCATGGCCCCTTAGAACCACATAAATACAGACATATGGAAAGATTTCCTAAGATAAAAGTATATTCTGTTTTATTCTGCTTTAATTTTCACTTCATACTTTCTGCAAATAATTTGCACATTATACAATGGAATGCTGTCTACTCTGGGTATGTATGAAGAAGGCAAACAAGTGAAATGAGGAAAGATTGTATGTTTAATATCACATCCATACGAACAACTAAACAAAATTCTTTAGCAATACTGGGGAACCATTCAAATGTTCACCAACCACCTCTTCAGGCACAACCCTCACAACTGACACATCCAAATCCTATAAAATATAAGGGCATATAAATATGTCTCATTCTTCAAAACAAGAGATTTTAAAAGAGGTATTTCAAGTCATCTGAGAAATAAAGAACAAAGTGGCACAAACCATTGTTTTCTACTATAACTTTCTAAACCCCTCAAACTTTAACCTATTTGTATTGGTAAAACTTCCTTACTGTAGCATTTCACTTTACAGGGACCAATACATGATTCTATCAGACACTTGTTAAGATCTGGATTTTATGGAGGAAGACAGTAATATTTTTCCCCTAATAATCAGCAAATAATTCTGAATCTAAAGGTATTTATTTATTACAGCTTCAATTACAAAGGTGAAGGAAGAACCACCTTCTTTCTTCATTCATATTCCAGATTAGGAGCAAAACTGTCACCTACAGCCCACTGTAAGATTTCTTGGTTTTGGTCATGTTCTTCATGCATCTTTGCATCTTTCCTTTCCTGCCTTCACTGAGCCCAGGCCTTTGTGGATCTCTCTCCAAGGAAGTCCAGATATTCCCCTCCAGACAGAAACCTGTTTTGAAAATACTTTCTCTCTGACATCACGGTTTTGCATTCATACTCAGTTCTATACACTGCAGAGATACAATATCCATTCACGAAACAGAAGTAAAAATTAATAGGGGGTTTCAAAGCTACAAAGGCAGCATTTTCACTGTGATGGGAGCATCCCATTCAAACTTTGGGGGAGGGGAAGAGAAGAAAGAGTGTGGGCTTTTTCATGAACATAAAAGGGCAGAATTACACATTAGTGTAGCTTCCCCATGTATAGACATTTTTCTAAAATGCAGTATAAACTTAAAATCAACCCTTAGTTACTTAAAATAAAGCTCAAATAATCCATACAATTACTTCTATAGACAATTATGAGGTCTTTTAAAAGGTTTTTTAAAATGTGGACTGTTAAAATTTCACAAGAAATCACAGTGGGAAAATAGGTTTCTATTCACAAAACAACAAAACAAGTTGGCATCATTAATACCCTTTATACAAAGCAAAACCAGAACTGAAATACTAGGAGTGCTGTTGCCAGGTCAGGATTGAAGTGAATTAGCAAAACCACACAAATGGGCTTGTACCACACCTGCTCAGCCCTTGGCCTGGTTCAAATCCGTACTTGCTCCCTCAGTAACCCTTCTCTTTCTCTCATCAGGATGGAGAAATTACCAACTCACTGAAGTTTTCACAAAGCAGAAAATAAAAAAGCCTGTATTTTTTTTTAATTGCATTTGAACAAAAAGTTTAGATGTGGGTACTCTTGCTTCATACGTGCTTGAATATCAAGACTTTTGACCTTCAGAAGTCCCTTCTCCCAGAAAAAGAAAAAAAAAAAATCAACAGAAAATTTTAAAAAAAAGCAAAAGAACACACAAACCACCAAAACCCCTACTCAGAAACTACTACAGAGAGATGCTGCAGACATCAATCTAAAATAATGGCAGTCAAAGGTCTACATGATATTGGGAATTTTAACTATCTTCTCAAAAGAGACCTCTTTAAAAGCAGAAGCAAGAAAATCAGGGACTATGCAGTCAGAGTGACCAAGAGACTGCCTAGATATGTATAATTTTACACAGTTTTCCTAATAATAACACCAAGGATGGTCAACTTTGACAAATGATTCAAATGGAAAACCTTACCGAAATGTAACAGAAATCCACGTTTCAGCTTATTGGGTCATATTAACAAGATACAGCAATTTTATTATAGGGATTAATTTATTAATTCTATACATCAGATTACAAAATAACACTAAAAAAAGCAAGCATTGGTGTCTTCTTACTAATCAGAATACAATCTGAAAAATCCTAGGAGTCTTCCAAAACTGATGGAAAGTGTATACAGTAAGAATTTATATTAGTGCCTAACAAAGCTGGATAATGCTCAGAAAGCTCCGACATGCTAATCTGTCACCATGACAGAGAACCAAAGGATGCCAGACCAATACACGTCTCTTTCCTAATATTACGGCCAAACAGCCTATATAACACTGAGCTTCCAAGCAAAATTAAAAATAGGTTTAAGTACCCAAAAATAATGCTTCCGACCTCTTGTTAAAAAAGTACTCTTCGAGATCTTTCAGCATTCCTCAACAATGTTTTGTGTTACAGTTCTATGTCAAAAGCAACAATTGAAATATCTTAATTTTTGCTTCAGCTCTCTCCTCAAAGAAGAAAAAAAAATCCACAGACATTAAGTCTCTTGTAAAACTGCAACACGCTTAAGGCCCCTAAAAGCACCGATGCTGATAAAATTAAAAATGGCTGTGCCCAAAGATCTCACAGCGAAACAGGCACAGCTCCGCTGACGATTAAAATATATATTAAAAATGCCCGCATTGCTTTACAAAGGGCGAGGTATGCAAAACAAAAAGATTATAGATTTTTCCAAAACTGAAAGAAGTTATTAGACAAGAGATGCAGATCTAGGCAAAGCATACGTCTTGAACGCAGGTCGAGTTCATTTACACAACAAAGTAGAGACACGTAACGTATCCGGATTTCCAAACTTCATCGGGCTTTCTCGCCGAAATAGACGCACACCACTTTTTAAGGAGAAACAGATATGCCCAAATACCGGCGGACCCCACCCCCCATCCCTCTGCCAAAATGGCTAGTTCCTTACACCCACTGGCTACTTACCAGCCGCAGTGCTGAGCAGCAGGGTGGCACTGGAGAGCCAGAGCAGCAGCACCAGGTGCTGCAGTGAGGCAGTCATACCTGGGGCGGCCGGGCAGCGAGGCACGACGAGGAAAACAAAGACAAAACAAAAAGACAAAACAAAAAAAAAACAAAACAAAAGGGGGGATGTTAAGAAAAAAAAAATCCCCGATGAGAGGAATTTCCTCCTTCGTTCGCAGAGCGTTCCAGACTCTCTCCGTTCACAATCCCGTCTGGAAGAGCAAATGGCAGTTGAGAGGCGCCGTCTTGGCTCGTCCTCCCTTACAGCCGCCCGCCTTCATGTCTCGGAGGCTCGCACCGCTCCGCGGACTGCGGGGAAGCGCCGGCTGCCGCCTCCCGGCCCCGAGGCATCGCCCCTCGCCGAGGGACGGCGGCACGCTCCGAGCCAGCCGGTAGCCAAGCTTATTTCCCACGCAGCTTCACGATATCGAAGAAACAGCCCGGTGGAGAAGGAAACATATCCAGACGCGAGCCCGCGTCTACAGCGATGTCAGTCCCGCCAGCCCCCGGGCGCTGCACGGCCTCACGGCTGAGCCGCGCGACCCATCCCCGTGCGGGTGTCCGTGCTCTCGCCGGCCCTGCTCGCCGCCTCACGCTCCCGGGAAGGCGGCGGCGACGCCCCCAGCCCCTGCGCGGGGAGGCGCGAGCCCCTCCGCTCTCAGGACGAGCGCTGCGGCTGCACCTCGGCCCATGTGCGTGGCGCGCCGGGCGGGCTGTACGGCGCACCCCGGGCCCCGCCGCGGCAGCGACGCCGCCCCCG
>WBNH01002161.1:32926-121207 GCA_013401255.1 Urocolius indicus
TGTGTGTGCGTGTGCGGGGGTGTGTGTGCGGGTGGGGGGGTGTGTGTGCGTGTGCGGGTGTGTGTGTGCGGGTCAGCGGCGCTGGGGGTGAGCGCTGGCTGTATGAGAGCGGCCCGGGGCTCGCCTCGCCTGTCGCGGCCGAAGGCTCCGGCGGACCTTTGCGGCGAGCGGCCACCCGCCGGGCAGCGGCTGGGAAAATCGCCCCAGAGTCCGCCAGCGGGGACAGGCGAGCTCAGAAATCACACCAACGCCTTCGGGCGGAAAAAGGGGAACAACTTCTGCAGGTGCTGAGATGGAGGTAGCAGTGACCTCCGTGGCCTTCCCTGCAGAAAACAATGCGTCTGCCTTGTCCCCTGCGGGAAGGCCCCGCGGTCACGGCCCCTGTTGAGCTCCCGCTGCAAACGCTGGCGGTGCTGTCTCATCCTGTCTCCCTCACAACCACGTACGAACCACTCTGTCCGTGCTGCCTCCCGCTCCTCTCTCTCGCGGTGAACCATGGCTTCAGCCATCAGACTCTCCCAAACAAAAGCATCGACCCCACCTTCGAGGCATTTTAATGATTTCAAAGCAAGGATAAAGTCAATCCACAGAGATGTCTGTGTGCTTTAACCTTTGCAGTGTTTCGCAGAACCAAAGAGGGAATTGAGGCTACAACCTGATGGGAAAACTGTGACGGGAACTTAGTGTCTGACGTTCTGGCCTAGCAAGGCTCTTTTAAACAAGTTTTACTGGGTGTAGCATAGGAAAGGGTTTTTAAAAACATCCTGCGTGCAGAAGGCACCTTCATTTCTGAGTTCCTCCAAAAGGTTCAAAATGGGAAATAGTTCCCTGTGTCTGAATTCCTGCACCAAGTTGAATGGGATACAAGGAATATAAATTGAAAAATCCCATTCCACACCTCAAAATGTTAAATGCTACTACAGAAATACATGTAGTTGCAAATCAGAACTATGATTTTAATGGTAGTAAAGGCTTCTGAATAATTCTGTTCCTCTTCAAAAGCTGATGTAATCAGATTCTTGCATCATCAAGAGAACTACTAAATAAATTGTAATAAGATAACTGAGTTTACGTGTTTGATAGTTATAAAAAATATTTAAAGAGTTTGTTACAATATCTTCACTTCCAGTCTGTGCAGATCCAACGTGGATATTGGTGAGAGACAATAAAATACAGAATCCCAGATTGTAATTTGTATTGTCACTTTCCAGAACTGCAGCCACGTGTTAACCACTGTATTCTTCCTGTTATTTGTGGAACGTGAACTGCCAAGAAATAACCTTTAGAAGCAAAACAAAATGAAATAAAAACGACCAAAAAAAACCTTCCAACCAATACAAACAGAATAGTTTTACCTTCAAGAGAGGAAAACAAAAAACCCAAAACAAGCCAACATTGAGTATTTTTATGGGCGCAAAATCCAGTGTTCTTCTCTGGTTCAGCAAAGACACTATGAACTATGCAACATACCTTCTGCACAGCTGTACATACCAATAAAAGAAGTGTGATGTATGTTTTCCCCGGAAAATGAGAACCTGTGTGGGTTGCATAGCACTTTCACTGTTTAGATACTAAAAGAAAATTGTTCTAATTGTTCATGACGTGTATCAAAACCTGCTTAGCCTGAAGTAAATGACGGAAGTCTCACTTATTTTAATGGTTCGTATTTTGGCTCATTCGTAATTACTGAATGTTCTTCTCCATAAGAAATTGTACAAAACAAGTATTCACCCTTAAAGTACTTACCCCTTTTTTCTCTCCACAAAATGGATTTATTCTGTGTTTTCCTAGAAGGAGGCAACAAGACATGTCATTTTTAATACAATTAATTCTTCTCAGTTTCACAAAACCCAGAGTCTGATCAAGAAAACACCCTTGTCAAGGCTGCAGGGGTATGGATCTGCTTCGCCTGATCTTATATCAGGTCCTTGGATTAATCTCCCAGACTTAAAATCCCTGCACTTTGCAAGACTTTTTCTCCTTCCCTAACCTATTTTGAATTTTGCAAAAGACCTTCTTCTCAAGGGCCAGGTCCCTTCTGGCCTGGTGTGACTGCAAAGGCTGTGAAGGGCTCTGAGCATGCACCTCCGTCTCTCTGGAACTGGCAAGGCCAAGGAGGGGCTGACCGCAGCTTCATCACACAGATGTAGGAAGTAATCACTGCTGTCTAAGCACAGAAGCAGCTTCCTTTTCTCACGGTCATGGGAGGAAACCAGGGAGCTAAACTATCACGCTCAGACCCACTCATTGTTATGTGCTTGGACAAGAACACGTTTATAATTCTTTCTGTGATACTGTTTTATATGTAACCCAGAATTTCACTAGCCTAATATTCTGCAACATCAAGTAAGACCCACAGAAAAATGCTCAGGACAATGAAAACTTGCAGAGCTACAGCACAGTCAATCTGTGGTGTGGGTTCAGGTAAGGGTAGGGGGCAGACAAGAGAAAAATCTGTAAAACAAGGTTTAAAAGAAAATGTTCTGACTCAAACACTGTATTTCCACGAGGAAGAACGTCACAGAATCAAAGAATGGTAGGAGTTGGAAGGGACATTTAGAGATCATCTAGTGCAACTCCTCTGCTAAAGCAGGTCCGCTTAGACCAGGTCACGTGTCCAGGTGGGTTTTGAAAACCTCCAGAGAAGGAGACTCCACACCCTCCCTGGGCAGCCTGTGCCAGGGCTCCCTCACTCTCATAGGAAAGTAGTTTATGCTTAAGTTTAAGTGGATATTTGTCCATTACTCATAGTCCTATCTCTGGCACTACAGAAAAAAGTGTTGCCCCATCCTCATGACATACACTTTTCAAATACTTGTAAATATTAATGAGGTTCCCCCTCAGTCTCCTCCAGGCTGAACAGCCCCAGGTGCCACAGACTTTCCTCATAAGAAAGATGTTCCAGTCCCCTCATCATCTTGGTGGGCCTGTACTGGACTCTCCCTAGAAGTTCCTTGTCCCTCTTGAGCTGGGGAGCCCAGAACTAGACAGAGTCCTCCGGATAAGGCCTCACTAGGCCAGTGTGAATGGGGGAGCAGAACCTCCCTTGACCTGCTGGATACACTTGAGATCCTGCTGAATGGCAGCACAGCCTTCTGGAGAATCAGCCAGTCTTCCCCCTGTGAAACAATATTGAACTTAACAGAGATAAGACTGTTAAAAAACAGAATGAGGAGAAAAGACTTATGAACTAGATGCTCCTTTCTAAGTGTGGTTGCAGTTCTTGCAGCCAGGCAAGGGTGAGGTTGTGCCAGGAGAGCAGTCATGGGGCAGAGGGCACCTGTCTCACCCTTGATCTGTGGAGCTTTGAACCACACAGCCACATGCAGCACGCTGGGGCTGCCACTCTGCCCAAGTGAAACACTGGGAAAGGAGAAATAGGGCTGATAGGCACCTCAGGTGTTTCTCGCTGCCCTCACACTGATGTAGATGTAAATGTGTTTGTATTGCTTGCAAATTCAGCATTGTATGTAAGTGGCATTAAACCTGTCTGTATTAAATGCAGCATCTCCTTTAAACAATACAAATCTTTACGTTTAATTATCTGGAACATGGAAAAGTATTTTCATACTTCCAAGACAGGATTCCAAGAGGTGGAAAATAAAAGAAACAAAAGATGAAGAAAACCAAAACAAACTACCAAACAATAGTTTAAGCCCTGTTTATTTTTCGAAAATGTTATGTTCATGCACAGTAAAAGGATTTCTCAGGGTAAGTTCACTGTTATCCAAGAGTTTTTCGGCACTTACGCAACATAACTGTTATCATTGTTAGGGCTCAGGGGACTGTTCTTTCTGACAGAGCCTTTCATGAAGTCAACAAATCAGTTTAAAGCAAGTCATAAATCATATTTGGCTGCCCGTCAGCTTGGCCAGGGTGTCCTTTCAGTTCTGTTGTGTTGGGGAAAGAGCTTAAGATCATGGCTCAGTGCTTATCTTTTAGGGGGTATTTTGTCCCTAATTTAAAACCGAAGCTTTCCCACAGTGTCAACTCTGATGTATAAACATATGTCAGAACAGCAATCAAGATGCTCACTGACTTTCCTACAAATAAATACACCATTCTGGATCCTAAGGAATGGCTTCCTAAAGGAATACCTTTGGTACAGGCATCCGCTGCAAATGCCTACCACTCGTTGATAAATTAGGGAACGGTCAGCAAGATCACCTCCCAGATCTCACCTCCTGTAACAGTATGTCGAGAGAGAGGTGGTTTCTGATAGCCAGGATCCAAGCCTTATATAGCCTTCAAGGTTATTATTAACATCCTGAATTGCAGCCAGAATGAACTGAAAAGACAATACTGTCTGCTTACAGTCTGCTGAGTTAGCAGCTAAAGCGTCAGCCAGCGCAGCCAAACAAGTAATCACACGCAGACGTCATTACCATTGGAAGTATTCAGTTACTTATTTTATACAGATTTTCCCACTGGTGTCCACTCAGAGTGTTCCCCAGAGGCATTAATGAACTCCCATAAGTCCCCTTGGAGTTACAGGCTAGGACAGCAAGGGTGGCTGTAGTAAGACCATAGTTACAGGGAAGTGGAAATATGATATGAGGAAAGAAAAATGATTAATTCCCTGGGAATTTTAGAAGCATCCTGGACCCAGAAATACCTTTCTTCTGCATGGATGTTTCCTTGGGAATAGGGAAAGGCACTCCATCCTCCTGAGCCACACTGCAACCTACCAGCATCACTTTCACCTTGTCTGAATTATTGTTGGTTTCTGCTCCTTTTACTTCATCTTGGGAAAACAGACTCCACAAAAGAGGGACAGAGAGACATTAAGCTGTGACTGAAGCCTTGGAAAAGTCCTTTGTGGGGGAAAGTAATTTCCTTTCTGTTCTTTCTGACAGGCAGGAAAAGCACTGTGCACGACAGTCAGCCTTGCCTTGCCAAGATGCAAGACTGGCAAAACCTCTTGTGGCACCACATAACAGAGCAGGCTCTCACACTCACAATTCTACTGATAGCCTTAAGGAAACGGTAAAAAGAATTCCCTGCCTGAGAGGGAATTGGTTTCCACTTTAGTCCAGTTAAATAATCTGTGCCAGATATTACTTTTGGCCTTTAGACTCATAAAAGTCTCTATTATAAAAGACTCTGTTTGTCTCTGAAGTACAGAAGAGAGCACCAACTGTCAAGCCTTTAAAAAAAACCATTTGCAAGTATGAACTAGTAAGTGTTTTCAGATCTGGGGTTTTCTAATGCTACCACGTTGCTGTGTAAACTACTGCAAGGAGAGCCATATCCTGCAGTTAAGTCACAAGATCACTGACATCATCATCCTATAGCAGAAGAGAAGTTTTGTGGCAACTTTGTTTACCTTTTGACAGGAGACTTGTAATTAATTTAATGCAAAAATTAATTGCACTATATTTGTGGCAGTCCCTGGAATGATTTGATATTAAACTGCTTCTATGCTGGTCTCACGTTTCCTAGTTTTGGCACAGCAAGTGGTTTCCTACGAGGAGCCCATAATTGCATGGTGAAAGATGCAAGGGCCAGACCTGGGAACGTAAGCAGGTGAGCATGGGACAGATAAGCTTTCAGTACTCTTCAGAGAGAAGGTGGAGGAAGGGGCATGCTGGGGGATAAATACACAAAGGGAATATTTTGGAGCTAAAAGGGTAATCAGTGAAATAGTTAATAGACATTTCTACGTTTCATAATACATGATACTTCCCTGTGATAATGAACTACTCACAATGTTCATAGCAGTCACTGTCTTGTTTTAGAGATAACACTGCTTAGTCTGTGGAAACCTTATCTTCATTTTGGAGGTGGAGGTGAGAGAAGCTTTGAAGCTATCTCCAAGAAGCGCCTCCCACTTTGAATTAAGTCTGAAATTGTATTTGAAAGGCCTTTTAGAGCTTGCCTCGATCTCTTGGCTTGTTCTTCACAACATAAAATGGGAAATTTGCTGCAGGGTGTTTATCAGTTCAAAACATCACTTGTTCATTAAATCCAACAATGGATTTGGTCAGAAATAGAAATGTAATAAGCTGTGTCAGAATCATCATCTGCTCGACAGCAGAGGGGTATGTCATCACCACAGACCTGCAGGGTTTCATTCCTGAGAGCTACCTGAGCCTTCTCACACTCACAGCAGGCAGCTGGCAAGAGAGCTCATGGAAACTCCAACTCCAATCTCCTCATAGTCTCCCCTTCATTTTTCCTTCTGTTTTTGGGGTGGGGTTTTTTTGCTGCTGTTTTTTGGGTTTTTTTTTTAATCACTCACTACATAAGCAGGTTGGTTTCCAAAAGCCACTTTTTCCTTTTTGTTCTTTAATTTCTAACTAATGATTAGACCTAAAAATATTTCTCCAGTCAGCTCAATACTTCTAGAAGAAAGCTAATAAAAAGGCCCTTTGAGAACAAAATGAAAGCCTCTGATAAAGCCTTGGTGGACATGCAAACTTGCCATGGTGGAGGTCTGGAGGAGGCAGCCTGTGCGTGTTCTCATTGCTCACCATCCTTGAACTACACGCCAGCTTGACAAGCATCAGATGCTCATCTAAAGGAGCAAAAGGCAAAATCAGTTGAAACAGAGTTGGAACCAAAGCACCTTTTAATTTGGGGCTGCAAGCTTGATGACAGAGGGCTAACCTCTCATCGCTTCCAGAGGAAGGTGCTGCTCTGAGTGTGCCTGCTCAAGCATTCCTCTGCTGCATGCAGCCAGCTCCAGGAGCATCACCTGGAGAAAGATAAAAGTAAAATGATTACCTGTTATTACACCAAACAGGAGATCTCTATCTCTTTTGCTTCTGCCTGTAACGTGACATCTGTCACTTGACAATTTTGAAACTTATTTTTATCTGTGAAGAACATTCCTTTAGATCAAGAAATGAGTCAGTGTCTCCATATGGCCCATTTTACTCTCACTAATCGATTTGGAAACATCAACCCAACTAACTGCTTCCCCAGAACATCCATCAGGAACCCTCTTGTTGAAGTGACACAGGCCAAACTGCCAAATCCAGCCACCAATACCAGTCCTGAGTCACTTGGGCATGCAGCAAGCATTCAGGACACATTTTCTCCCTTCATCTCATGCTATCTATGGTCACTTGAAATTGCAGAGGCCTAGAAAGCTTTGATTCACAAATGAGAACCAGGCCTACAGAGGCCATTTCCAGAGCTCAACATGGACTGGGCAAGCCTTGCATATGCAACTTAGGGGGCACAGACAGCCAACCCCTGGACTCTGTGACTCTGCTTGAAATTTTAGATTAAAAAGCACAGACACAAATGAAGATGGAGGCACAAATGTACAGAGATTTGTAAAGTAAAAACTGCTTTTCGTTTCCATAGCAAAGACTCTGTAGTTTTTCTACAGATGAAAGCTCATCAAAAGCAGGAAGGACAATCTCACAGAAAAAAAAAAAATGCCACAGGAGGTGATTAACATTTCATAAATTTAAAGGATTTTTTCCTTCTTTTTTTTCTCCCCACAATTGCCACAAAATAGTTGTGATGTTTTATATATTGCTTTTCCCATCCTTGCCTTTGCCTGCCTCACATTGAGTTCCATAAAATCACTGCCTGCGCAGAGTTTCACCTCTCTAGCTTTTTCTTTTTTCAGTTTCCTTTTTGTATTGATTCACTTTTAACCATCTTTTGAACTTTAGAGGTTGCCATTTAGTAAAAGAAAAAGCCACCTGCCCCATATCTCTTGTCTCCATAACTTTGCTGAAGCTCTCACATCCCCGGTAGTGGTAGAAGAATGGAAGGAGTGTGAAGTGAGGGGAGGGAGAAATGCAGACCCTGAACTAAATGTTAAACAAAGATGAGGAAAGTTTTGTGTGGAAGAGAGAGGAGCTGAGCAGGGGAAAAAAAGACAGAGAAAGTCTTGGAATTTGCATTTACTGATTTAACAGGGTGCTAAACTCAGTCCTCTAATAGCTGTGACAAAACCTCCCTGTGGATTATCCTTTTACTGGGAGGTAGCTATTTGTATGGTAATAGAGTTGCTACTTGACACTATCCCCACCAGTGCCCCCAGAGTTATAAGCAAATAGGAGTAGAGCAATAGGAGAAACCCCACAGTTTTGCCTTAACAAGGTGCTGGTCTGTCTGCCCAGGAGACCTCCCTCAGGGGGATCTCCCACCTGTACCTGTGAAGGGAAACCTGCTAGGTCAGAGTACCGAAGGTGAACACCTTGATCTTTCAAGGCTTTCTGGGATATGAGACCCTCACTGCAGCCATCTTCCTGGAGGGCTGAAGATCTGCCCATGCAACAGGGTGTAGGATGCATAAAGAAGCAAATTCCCCCCAGAGGCAAGCACGAAGGCAACCAACAGTTGGCAGCCCCATCAGTCATCCACCCGGCTCCCTCTGGCCACCAAGCAATCCCCCGTTCCTGTGCTCACCTTATCCCTCGAGGCAGACCACATCTTCCTCCTCTCACCCCAGCCTGCCCTCCTTCACAGCCTTCACCCTCCCCAGGCACTTGCACAGCTCCCTTGCCATTGTTTTAGGCTCACCTCCACCTGTCGAGGAGGCAGCCTGGGCTAATGCTTGAACTGAGAGTGACTAGCCCTTGGCTCTCCCTCAGCTTCCCACCCAAGGTTATGTCCATGCGTGTGGTCCTGGGGCAAGGCATGGGCTCACAGGGCACTCACTCCCTTTGGCCACTTTGGCATGCAGAAGACATGAATGACTGCAAGCCCTTCCAGCCATTTGGTCATACCACTGAACAGCACTAAGCTAGGCCAAAACTCCCTGCCTGCCTGAGAAAACAGGGCAGAACTGAGCTGTCAATCACGAAAAACTGTCAAAGGCTGTCAATCTTGAAGCCTTGCTTCAAATGTCCTCAAATTCAGATAACCAAGTGCAGGCACCTGCAACTGTTGGTAAGCCAGAGCTAGGCTTCACTTCTCCTTTGTATCTCACAGCTGCCCTGCTCCTTTGGCCCAGCCCCAACAGATACAGACATGGTGATGGTCCAGGGAGGTGGCAGCCACGTTTTGTAGGGGACAGAAGCCTCCTGTGGCTGGCCATGCTGACATTGCTGCACTCAGATGCAACTGGAAAAGGCTCAAAAGTTTCTCAGTGCCTGCCCATGGAAGCAGGTCTCTAGAGAAGGAGACAGAAAATCCTCAGATCAGAAGGATACAGCAAGTCCTGTGTTTCTGTTTAGCCAAAAGCTATAAAGCAAATTCTTCTTGCCCGCCACTAGTATTTGGACCTCGCCTGCATGTTTTGTTGATGAAATCTCTCACCCCAATTTGGGAGATAGCTTTGTTTGCTAAACACGTTCTGCCTTGCTACCAGAAAAGCTTCTGACCTTGTCCTGTCTTCTTGACGTTTGGCAAATACTTATCAACGCTTGCTGTGACCTCCAGCCAGCTGGGCAGAAAGCTTTGGAGCCAAACATGTGCACAAACAATTCTAGGGGCAGCTGTTACTACTGCATTATCTCCTCCTGTGGTTTCTACAGATAGAAATAGTTAATAAGTGTTGCAGTTTGCAGCTCCTTTCCCTTTAGTTCACCAAGGTGTATCTGCCTTTAACTCAGGGCCATTAAACCCATCTCAACAACAGGAGCCTTCAATCTGCTATTAGCCTGTGTTGCCAAATGTATCTTACCCTCAGATGAAACGGAGCCCAAAACAGTCAAAGCCACAGATCACAGACCTGCAATCTTTAGCTAAGAAGGTCACCATTTAATCACCCTTCCCAAGTTAAATGGAACAGAGGCCGCTCTGTGCGTATCCAAACATAGCATCCCCCTCCCTCCGGCTCCTCTGGCCTCCCACAGCTCAGACATGAGATGTTTTTTCACCCTGATGCGTAGAGGTCCAAGCCTGATCAGAGTTCATTCAACCTGAAGAGCAGCAATGACTTGCTTCCAAAAAATGAGACTATTAAGGCTAGAGACTATTATGAAAGCCTGTATGAAGCTGAGACCAGATGTGTGCTCAGCTCACTCCAACTGCTGCTTAGAGCAATGCCCTGGCTTCGTTTGTTTTGGTTTGTTTTTTTTTTTTTCCCTAAACAAAACAAAACAGAGGATTGACAAGAATTAGGGCTCAGCTGTAATAAAAAAAGGTTTTTTGATGTTCTTCTGTACTGCCACTACAGATGTGTAGTTGGGCACTGACACTGTTGCAGTGGCTGCCAACCTCCTGCCAGGGCATAACAGCCCTCAGAAGATGGATGAAAAGATGGAAGGAGGACTTACACAATAGGATGGAAGTGAATGGGGATGCCATCCCATGTAAGTTCAGCTCCAAGTTTCAGCTTGTTGCTGTTAGGAATTTGCATTATTATTTCAGCAGGATGCTCTGTACCATCCCCTGGAAATCAGAATGATTGCATAGCTATGATCGTTCTTTGCCTTTGCAGCAAACCTTTCATCAGAGGATCTCAAAGCGACTTGCCAGCAAGAACAGGAACACTGTGCCTGTGTGAGATAAGTGAAGGATGGAATGCATTAACTGCTTAAAAGCACACAGGAGCTCTGTGGAATGAAGGAAAAATAAGAAAAAAATACATACATTTGAAATTGTACAGGGTTTTATGGAGAGGCAGCCTGGAAGGCTGCCAGGATGCTGAACTGCCACCCCTAAACAACAACGAATACCATGGAAACCAGTGGGGCACTGGCAGGCAGGAAAGGAGATTGGTTGAAAATGGCTTTCCATGAAACATAGCCAGGCTGGGACACTGCTTCCCTCCTGACTGAGGGAGGACTATGAGCTGAACCACCAGTGCTGATGTTAGGGAGAACAGGGCTCCAGGAGGGAGTAATTCTGAGTAATTTGCTGGGCTGGGGTAATATTGCTTTCCTGGTGACAGCAAAAAGTGGGATGACTGAAGACTGCTGCATCATGTCAGCTGTGGTACAAGGGTAATGGAAACCCTGACTGCCAGGTAAAGCTTCAACACGTGCTGGGAGGTGTAGGAAGATGAAAGTAACTTGACACCTGAATGAGGACAGGGAAGGAACATGCACATGCAGACTGCTGCATGCCCTGTCTGCCACAGCACGATAGAGGCATGAAACACGCAACAGGAATAGTAGTTTTTCCCCCCACCCCCAATAGCAAGAAAGCTCAAAAAAGAGATTCCTAAAGGGATCTTAAAAGCTGTAGAAAAATAAGGAAAGGAATGAGGCTTGGAAAAAAAAAACCACAAACAAACCCCCAAACCCCACGTGAAACAATATAACAGGAATAACAAAAATAAACAAGCCTAGAGAAGTGGTGGGAGGGGAATGAACATATTGTTAATCTGTCAAGTACACCATGCACACATTAAACTATAAAGTAAGTTTGGAGAAGTATTCAGCCTCCCAACTGAGCAAGGACACCTGCTTGTTACCAAACAGCACACGTCCCTTAAAAAGCCATACTCTTGGTAAGCCAAGTCAGGAGGAATCTGAGCATAAACCAGCTGTACTCATTCCAAATGCTGCTAAGAGGAACAGCAGCCTCTTGTGAATAAGCTGGGTATGGGGCAAGCAACACTAGGCTTGGAAACAACCAGTCCAGTAGAGATGCACATGAAGATTCCCCACCGCCTCTCAGCAGCTGAAGGGTGCAGGAGTGATCTGCCACAGATGCTTGCTGGAGCAGAGGGCAGGGCCAGAGGGAAGGGGTTTGTGCAAAAGCAAAGATGACTGAAACAAAAAGAGAAGCAGCAGAGCACCATTCCTGCTGTGCTAAAGTGCACAAAGCTAGCAGGCCTTCCTTCCAGTTACCATGGGAGAGGGCTGGTGGGGATGGGAGTGCTGCCACAGCCTGCACCGATAAGGCTTTATCTAGGAGCAGGCGAGGGCTGCACAGTCGGCACAGGGCCACAAGCACAGCCAGGCCTGAGAAATGGGTCCAGAGGAGTGCAAGAACAACAGGATAACATCAGGCATTTCTCACACAGCTGAAGGACTGCTGCTGGTCATCATGAGACAAGTGCAGATGGGAGACTTTAAAGTGGTGCCAGAAAAAACAAGCTACAGCCAGGGTTGAGGAACATGGGATCTGACTCCTAGTTGTCAGCAGTTGTGGTGTATACATTGCTGAAAACAGATGCAGTGCCAGGAAAATCCAACTCCCAGCATGAAAAAAATAAGAATGATAATGAGAAAAGCCAAAGCAACTGCAATTGTGAATTAGTGATTACATAAAGGCTTTTATCTTGAAGTTATGGTAGGCCAAATTCTGAAGTCACTTTTTCAGCCAGAATGCTCCCTTGAGTCCCTGTGATTTGGCTACAAATTGCTACATCTTAAAAAAAAAAAAAAAAAAGAAGAAGAAAACCCCCCCAAAAAAAATAACGTGAGCTTTTCATTCTAAGCTAGCTGGCAATACACAGCAGGCAATTGCCTTAACTTTGCATCAAACACATCTCTGGCAGGTAGCCGAAGTTCTCTGCTTTAGGCCGCTGCCCATCCACACAGTGTAACCCTAAGGCACATGGCAGCTTTCAGGATTTGCTCCCTTATATGGCTGCTATTCAGGGAAGTGGAAAAACAGAATGACAGAATGGTAGGGGTTGGAAGGGACCCACAAAAGCAGTTGCACCCAGATCAGGTCACATAGGAACACGTCCAGGTGGGTTTTGAAAGCCTCCAGAGAAGGAGACTCCACACCCTCCCTGGGCAGCCTGTGCCTGGGCTCCCTCACCCTCACAGTAGAATAGCTTTTCTTATGTTCAAATGGAACTTTCTGTGTTCCAGCTTCTTTCCATTACCCCTTGTCCTGTCACTGGATGCCACTCACTTCCCAGCCCCTCATCCCGTTCCAGTTTGAGACCTATCACTCACGTGACCTTCCCTGTTCCTGCTTTGGACTTGTCTTGCTACAAGTAATTCACTACCAACCTGCAATTACTACAGAGGTATGAGGTATCAAAAATAACACAAGAAAACGACCAACATTTTGAGCAGGAGACATACCTTTCATATGAAAGTTTACCTGCTATAACAGCCCTTCTAAAAGCAAGGAAACATGCTTCAATACCTGTTGAATACATGTAGAATGCTGCTCAGCCAAAAAGGTTGGAAATAGCTCATTCAAGCAATGCAAACACTTCTGAGTTTCTTAAAGGAGAAATAGTTGGAAATAGTTTCAGATAAAACAACCTTTCATGCCAGCTGGCAAAAGGCAAACAGATGGATCAGAGAGATGGATAGATGGGGCCTAAGGCCACTTTTGACTCAACAGTGGGCTGGGCTTGTGTATGTGATGTCTGAAGGCAGCATATCACATCATCTGACCCTTAAATGTTAGCTTTATGAAATTATATCAGATGACACTGCAGTGTTCAAAAGCATCTCTTAGCCTGGCAGAAATCTCACTCTCCCTCTGCCCAGCAGCACCTTCAGTGGTCCTTGGGCTCACTCAGCCCTCACACAGACCTTTGATCCTCATGTTTCCCCCACACACACACACTCAGCTCAGCTTCTGTCAAAGCTGAAGAAAGGAGCTTATAGCACAAGGAGTTTCACAAATATTTAGGCAAAATACTTCCCCTCCTCTCCCCCACCCTCCGCCCCCATAGTGCAAAAGCAGCATGTCTGCAGATAGTGAGAAAAGAAGGATGCTGTGAAGGCTGAAGTGAAATTGTCCCCAAACCATATTTTATATACTTTAACAGAAACTTACTGAAAGTAGGATGAGAAACAAACAAAACAAAACAGGGTAAGCAGCCTGCATAGTGTGAGAAAGACGGTGTTCTGTTTCAGCTGTGATTTTGGCGCTTGAATCAAAAGAGGCCAAATCAAGCATCCTCAGAACAAGGATTACACCTTGACTGATGGGGATGGGTCTGAACCCCAAGGGTTTGTGTGAACCCTTGTAGTTTGCTTACAGCCAGATACCCACTCCTCAGCACTTGCTTACTTCTCATATATCTATGGTGGGGGGCTTAGATGTCTCCAGTGCTGGCAGCTCATTTCAGGTGATGTTCGTTACGAATCACAAGGGCCACAGTCCCCACAGGCTCCCTCTGGCAGCTCGTCCCCTGGGACTTCAGGGAGTCACTGTCAACACATCCTGGCTCTGCTGGATTACCAGCCAAAACAAACCCAGGGTCTCTGCAGCATCTCAACTAGTGCAAAGAGATTAAGGAAATTTGGAAAGATTAAAATAAGTACACTAAACAGGACCAGAAGTAGTTTAATTTTTTTTTAGAAATGTGAGGTTTTTGCTGTATTAGGACTACATGTCCCAGTAGAATTTGTGTCAAAATGGAATTGCATAATGAATACTGAACACTTACCAAGAAATTCACAGTTGAAACTGGTCTGTAATAACAGATTAGAAACAAAAAGCACCTCTGCACTATTTCTACTCTCATATCTTTATGAATTCATGGATTCATCCTGAATGACTTTAATACTCATCTTTATAGAGGCTTCTGCTTTTCACATCAGACGTTAAACTCTTTCCTATCTTGTCCAGGAAGACTCAGAGTTACCAAAGACAGGACAGAATTACACCATCAAAGTTGCGACATCCAAGCCCTGATGTGACTAATCTACATGTAAATGGGAAAGACTAAGATGTTCAGTCTGTGTGGTGGGCAGATGCAGAGACAGACAGTCTCCTCCAGCCCACGGGTGCATGGGAAGCACATCCCCTTCTCAAAGGAGTGGCCTGACACGGGCAAAGGGTCTCTGGCACACTCTTCCTTGGGTGCCTTCGTAGGGATAGGAGCACAAAGGGCCATGTGGGCACACCACGTCTTGGCCCATGGGGTCTCCCTCTCAGGTCAGAGCAGCGTAGCTTACAGGAAGGTAGTTAGTCCCAGGGGGAATTGTAGATTCTTTCTTTACTTGCTTTCATAAGCAGGTTCATGGGGAAAATACTTTTTTGCATGAAGGCATAATATCACTTTTTACCTGTGGTTTTTAAAAGACAAGCAAAACTGTCTTCTCTAAGTAAACCATGCAGCCAAAAATACCATAGAGATCACCCAGACTTCTTTGTCCTTCTGAGAGAAGTAGTTGTCAGCAGAGACATCACTGAGTGTTCTTCTCTTTCCTGTAGGCATCATCCTCCTGTGATTCACAAAACTCAGCTGAAGGGCGTTTCTAAAACGTGTCTGTATCATTCAACAACAGAGCTGTATCATATCTGACACCCAAGTAACTAGTTTTCAGAGTAAGGATGCTCATTTTTGCTTTTCAGATCCAGCCTGGCCAAAAATATATGTTGGCCCAAACCCCTCCACAGCATGGAGCACAGACGGCTGATGTGGGCTCTCACGGGGGTCAGCAGGGGCCCTCACCTGCTCTGCAGCTGCAGAACCCGCTGGTACTGCTGGTACGTGGCTGGAGAGGGGAAAGGACATGCACAGGTCCCTGCTTGCTCCCTTCTTTTCTTCCCCATGCTCTCAAGCCATCCCTTTCAACATGCTAGGGCCCCAGCCTTAAATGACATTCTCAGTGGGGAATGAGTGGGGTTTGGTGGCTCAGAGTGTTCTGCATTTAAAAGCAGACTGGCAGGATCTCATCTACCCTCTTTACAGAGCCAGAGGCACCATCTCTCATCTGACTTTATTAATTTAGGGGAAGGTGGTGGTGACAAGCTGATTTTTTGAGGGACTTGCGCCAGCAGGGCAGTGTTTCCTATGCTCTCTGTCACTGTGCTAACAGCATGGAGACCAGAAATGAGAAATCTGCATACAAAAAACCAACCAAACAAAAAGAAGCAAGACCCACGTCTTTTACAGGCAAGACATACAACTATGGGTGAGTAAAACAGCCCATTGCAACGATTTCTAAAGGTCAGGGTTTCGTGAGGGGATGGTAATCAGCAGCTGACAGCCAAAGGAAACCCAGATGTTTAAGTTGCATATTGAGCAAATTTGATTGAGAAAACAGAGAAACGTAACAGGCACAGATACTGTTACTTTAGATTTGGGGTTTTTTCCATGTTAAACATGCACTCAGAGCTCTTTTTTTTGTAGTTTTGACCTCAGCAAATGGTAGCTGTTGAAGTGTCAGTATCAGAGTTGTGAGCTCCAATGATTTATTGTGAATTTCGTGATAGCTGATATTCTGACAGTCCAAAGACTCACATGATTAAACCACTGTTTCAGCTTTTATCAGCATAAATTTCTGAGCTTTATGCTAAAATAAAATAAACCTAGAAAAGTGCATACCAGGAGCCAGCCAAACAAACCTCAGAAGCCACTACCTGTAAAACCACTCTTTTTTTTCAGTTGATCATGTGATGTAGGCCATAACACTCTCATTTTTCTTCCTTAATGCCTGAAGTTACTTTTAGATTGTACTCCAAACTGTACTTTCAGATTGCAGACTGCGCTGCTGTATTGTCACAGGCTTCAGGGCCCATGGGCTTGTGACTCACTGCAACACCACAAGGTGCTGGAGGACATGGAGGACCCACTGGCATGATGTACCTGCTCTCGCTGCCTGGGGCTGGAAACCAGCAAGAAGCTCCGGGAAACACAAGTTAGAAAGGGCCAGAGGCAGAAACAAAGTAAAAATCAATCCAAACTTAGTGCATCAGAAGATATTTAGTATAAAGGAGTATTTATGGTGCTGCTCCATATATGTTGTGCTTTAGGCACAGTATTTGACAAAAAGGGTCTTCCCAGCCCTTTTTGTTGGTAAAATGGTCCACCTCAGCTGGACTCCAGAAACAAAAGGTAAACCAGCTGATAAAACAGATGGCTGGTCTCTAACCCTCACTACAAAACAAGTCATCCTGAGCATTTGCCTATCAACACAGCCTCAGTGAGGCTGTTTATGACTAAACAGAAGGTCACCCCTGAGGGTAAAGCGAGTTGGATCCATCTGAAATGCTGCACCCAGTAACAATTTCCCACAGACTTTTCATGGGACACAAAGCTTTTATGAGCCAGTGGAGAATGAAATCTATCACTTGCAGCTCCACTAAACTCACCATCCTGCCCCAGCAACATAAACAAAGCAAATATTGTGAGACTTCCAGGCTGTCCTGGTCAGGACAGTACACCACTTTCAATCTTTTGCGTAAGATTAAACAGTTCCTGGTTCGCAGGGTGTGGTCAGCCAAAAGGAATGGTTCATTTTCTTTAATTAATTTTGGTGCCACTTGTATCTGCTCTTTCTTTAATAGTTTCAGGTGCATTAGTTATCAGGAATATCTGATTCAAGGCATAAGTGATGAAAGTTCTCCTTCTGTGGGGTTTTTAAATCTCTTCTCCTGAAATAGGTGTGAGGCTCTTTCCCACAGATGCTCAGGAGAAGTATTTTGATTGCCAAAATACTAAAACCACAAACTCAATAAACCAATGCGGGAAGGAGAGGGGGGGAGGGGGCGTGGTGGGGAGGAGAAATACACTCAATCATCTCTCCTACCCATTTAATTAACAGCATTCCTCTCCAGAAAAGACAAGCACAGCATTAACTGCTCCAAAGACCTTTTTACAGCCGAGCTCCTGCAGCTGCCTCTCTCCTGCTGTCCCTGCTGGGATGCGGCTCTGCCTGTGCCAGTGCCAGTGCCCCTGCCAGAGGTCAAAGCCCCTGGCCTCAGTGGGCTTGCTGTCCATGCCGTCTGGTAGGCCTTACTCCAGCCAGCTTGAGCAGATGAGATAGCATAGTTTCATAGGAGCAGGACTGGTTGTGCTTTAAGATAAGATTGTCTACCAGTGCTTTGTTGAAGGCAGCCTTGCAGATGCCAGAAAGAAAACAAGCTGTAAAGATGGTAAAAGGAGAAGGGAAAAAATGCCCCAAGGGAAGCAGTGCTGGCACAGGAGACCAGTAGCTCCTCAGCAAAGGGCATGGTAAAACAGAAACAAAGACAAATGTGAACAGCACAAGTCAAATAGCATTACGTCCTACCTTTAGAAGCCCCCTCACCCTGCACACTTGTGCCATTCTGCATATGCTGGGGCAGCCAGTCCTGGGACTGGGCACCAGGAACCTTGTCAGAGGTGGGACAGTCCTGCAAACCTCGCCTGCAAACCATCTGGTGACACAGTTTGGAAGAGGACCATTAAAGTCTGGTTCTGCAGGACAGGCAGCAGGTAAAGGATGGCATGACCAGTCCAGAAAACACACTGGCCCTGCACGCAGCTTGTGAGCAATAATACAAATGTGTCCACACTCATGTCTCATTAGCCTGGCTTATTGGCTTGTTTGTTTGTTTGTTCAGATTTAGCCTCTCATTGCATCTGTCCCATGGATGTAAAGAGAATAAGGGCCTTCATGGAAGACCCACGTAGGCCTGCTGCTTCTGTCTTGACAGAGGCTTTGTTGCTTGGATGCTTTGCTTCAAACAAGGTAAGGATTCAAGGGGAAATCCTAGTCTCATTTGATCTTAAGCTAGTCCTGTGCAGCCTTGCGAATCCCTGCTGTCTTGAGGGTATTTTATGCAGTAGAGTTTCCTGGTTACATATCTCCACCCACTTCTGGTCCTTGCCCCATTGCCCCAAGCCACCCCAAAGGTGGAAGGTTTGAGATGAGGTGCCCAGAGGCCACCTGGATTTTATATGTGGAGGTGAGTAACAGCAACAGATGCTGTGTCATTCTGGTTCTCTGTGGTTTGGAGGCTAAAACCTGCACTTGCAGCCCCACAGGAGCCTTGCTGAGGGAGCAGGGAAGAGCTGTGGGGTTGGCACTGGCACAGTTCTCTTTGTATTCAACTGGCTGGTGACAAACTCAAATGAGCCAGACAGGACCTGAGACAAGATCATCCACACAGCTTCCTGTTGTGCTTTGTTTGCTTGATGCATCTCAGAAGTAAAATGAGCAGCTCATCCTCAGATGGGTGAGCCGTGCTCTCTGGCACACACCGAGGCAGCAGCAGGGCCAGGCCAGATGCTCCTCCCCTCTGCGCAGCCCCAGGGACACAAAGGAAGGCAAAGTGCTTACAGCAAAGGCCATGCTGCTACTTTGTGCCCTGAAGCTTGAGGTCTCTTTTTCCAGGACAAGGAAAAAAGACTTGTGCTAAATACTTTGCTTTTTTTAAATATGCTGTACAGAAACAAAATCCTGAGAGGTTTAAAGCTCCAGTGTTTACTCAATCAGGCGTATTTCTGGGCTAAATCAACCACCAAAAGGAACCACCAAAAAAAGTCTCTCCTAAACATCAAAACATGCAGGTTGAAACTAATGAACAGTTAAGAGTTTGGTGAAGACAAAACACGAATCCATAATTATTGTAAGATGAGTCACCTGGAGAAATCAGAGCAGTAGCCAACAACAAAAAAAAAATCCCTTTGAATAACTGAATGAGAACAAAGATGCCTAGAAACACAGACATCAGCAACAAGACAACATCGTCCCTGGCAAGGGTGGGTGAGGAAAAGCAGCATTACTGCAGCTCTGCAGAGGATGTCTCAGATCCCCATGGTCACCTCTGAGCGAGGACCCCATGCCCATTTCACGAGAAGCTCATCTCTGGATACGAGGGCAGTTCGATGTCCAGGTTCCCTCTGTGACTCATAGGATTGGAACAAGCCAGACTTTTGCAGACAGCAAAAAAGATAAAAATCATATTGCTTGGGGGAGTGCCAAGCTATTATTTCACCCAATTAGAGTCTTGAACTGCTGAAAGTTTAAAGGATTTCCTCTGGAAAGAGAACATTCCCCAGCCAGAAAGTCTCCAGAAAGGTACAGGAGCAATAACTCCTGGTGTTCAGCATCAGGAAACAAGTGTCTAGACAAAGACTTCTCTTTTTTTCATTTGTTGTTGATAACATTTTAACAAGATCCTATACTACAGATCCTGGAACTCGGATTTCTATTTTTACCCTCTTTCTCTACCTGTGATAGATTCACATGTCTAGGACATGCTCAAATGGTTGACACATATTTGGTTAGTTTATTTAGCTACCATAGCCTAGAGGTATTATACCCACTAGGGTTAAAATGGATGGATATCACTATTTGTATGGATGCACTGGCATGCAACAACAGGAAAAGAGCTAGCTGCACTGGTCCCCTGCAGCTGAAACTGCCTCCTGGGGAGACCACATGTGGTTTAGCCCTTGCGTCAATCCTGCTTCAGAAATCTCAGTTGAATTTGAACTCAAGGTGCTCCTGCATGGAGTCGCCCAGGAAAGTGCCCCCCTTGTGCTGCACATGGCATGGCTGGGGCCAGGCAAAGAAACACAGGAGATCTGTTGGTGTTCCTCACCCTGCTTGGCACCTCCTTTCCCAGGCCTGCCTGCTGTCAACTGAGCAAAAACCTGGAGCGCAGTACTAAAGGGAAAGTAGGGTTTTTACCTTGTCCTGCTGTTCCCAGGAGGGTAGGGGCAGGATGGCTGCAGGAGGAAGCACAAACCCTCACCACAGCACATTATTGCTTCAGCATGTCACAATACACCAATTGAGTAACTGGAAATTATGTTGCATTTATCTGTATCTCCAGTGTTATGAGTGTTACATCCACAGCTGTATAAAAAACATCCCATCTCCCATCTATAGTAGCTTCCATTTTGCACGGCCTTGCTGATTCTGCAGCAGACAGCAGCAATAAAGCCTTGAGCTCAGGTTTTGGCACTGCCCCTGCCCTCCCCTCGCCCTCCCAGTGCCCCATCAGTTTTTAAAAGATCATCTTTAAATGTGCTTCTACACCACTACAAAAGCAAACCTCTTCTTTTTGCCACCAGCAAAAGGAAGTGTTTTGTGTTTTGGCACAGTTGGTTTTAATTCCTTCTTCAGCAAGAAAGAATTTAACATGGCTGACCCAAGACTGGCTGCAGCTTTATCAAGAGAGATTTCATTGTGGATTTAGACAACCTTAGTTGCAGCCATTGTACTGTCAAACAGGTTTCCTTCCTCTTCTTCACAACACTTACACATCATATCCTATTTAGAGCTCTTACAGTGCTCCATAAATAAAGTGATAACGACAGCTCTGTACACTTCAGGGATTTGGAAGGCATGTCAGTTTTTAAGAGATGGAATATGAAGATCAGAGGTTTAAGGTAGCAAAGCCAACAGGCTGTCATCCAAACAATAAGAGTTTCTCTACCTCATTCCCTTTGGATCTGGAACCCTTTTGGCTTCCCCACTGCTGGCTCAGCTCTCCTACTTCTCCATCCCAGCACTTCAGTCCTACCCTGTCCTTCAGGGTAGCTTACAAATTTTACAACAAGGCATCACCATCAGTCCCTTACTCTATTTTGCTTGAGGTCTCTAGACACAAAACAGTTGTTTTCATTAGCCAGTAACTGGGATGAGAAACTGAACATCAGAAAAATCTTTCTGTCATAGATGAATACTACTGAAAGCACCGAGTCATAGCGATGCTCACTGCTATCAGAGGAATAACAGTTTGCTTAAGAAATAAGGCAGAGTGTAAAGGATGTGAAAAGAAAATGAAAGCTCAGAGCTAGGGCTCACCCGTGGAGGACAGGGCCTTGCTGCAGAAGCCTCTGGACATCTAACAGGATGTAATTAAGCGTGAGTGTAAGCATGGATGGAGCACTTGGCAGTACTCCATGCTAGCTGGAGGAAGCAGCCTCCAGCTCAGTGCATCACCAGCTCTGGGCAGGGGGCAAGGCCGACTGAAGAAGAGGGCTGCACATCTCACCTTGGGGCTGGAGAGGCAGAGAGACCAAGCCTGGTGATTAAAAAAACCAAGATTTCTATTACACATTTTAAGCCACTCCAAAAGAAAAGATGCTGCTGTGCTTCTCCCTGGGGAAGCCAGGAAGCTGCTGCTGAGCTATCTATCATTTACAATAAAATTATTATTTTTTCCTGAGGGAATGAGGCCTTGCTGCAGGGACACACAGGCACAGACAGCAGGAAGGCAGTTGTGCAGAAGCAACTCGAGGAGGATAGGCCAGCTAGAGGTTGTACCTGAAGAACAGTGGGGGCTGCGCTTTCCAGGCCCCGAGCACTTCCCTCAGGTGCCTTTACCTCAGTAGCAGCAGGAACCACTTAATGCAAGAGCATGCAAAATCCCAGATGGCTCAGGGGAGCTCCTTATCTCCACAGAAGGGCCACTGCCTGGAGTGGTGCAAGGTGCCTGCCCATCCCACTTCCTTAGGTCCCTCCACTTGGCTCCTGATGCTCAACAAGAACTACTGCACGTAGGCATGGACTCGAGGAAGACATGAACGGGGTGTGTGTCTGTGGGAGGAACACTTTGTGTGTAGCTGGAGTAAGCAGGATGCCTGCGGGCAGAAGAGGCTTGGAAAGGAGTGCCCATCCTTAGCCAGTGGGCACTGGGGCAAGGGAATGCTGCAAGGCCGGGCTGTGGCCATGTGCCGCCGGCAGGCCCATGCAAACAAATCCTGATGCACAGGGGACACTACTGGGCAAAGTCCCAAGTAGCAAAATAAAAAAATCCAAACCCCAAACATCTGTTTCCCGGAAGACTATAGTCTTGGCCTGGAGAAAATACCCATTTTCCTGAGAGCTTTCACAGTGCAAAGTAGCTACTAAACAGGCCAGATGATGTCTCTGGTGAGACGTCCCACCAGGATCAGAAGGCGAGCAGCTCCTGTGCTTGCTGACGTCCTCTCAGCAGAGCAGGGAAAGGGGTAAGGTGCACAGCTCCCCAGTTGCAAAGCGGAGAGGAAAAAAATAGCAGAAACTGCCACAAAAACAGAACAAAATACACCACAAAATGCCACACCTTCTACCCCAACAAGAAAAAAACCAAACCAAATCCCTTTAAATCTTCAGGCAGTCTGCCACTTGGATGCTGCAGCTGAAAGCCCAAAGCTAGCACAGCTTTCCCTTGGGGTCAGTGTGAAACATGGGGAGGCAGGGAGGAGACCCCTCAAGACCTCAGCCCAGAAGCCAGTCAAGGCCCACAGCACTATCACCCAGCCCAGAAAGAAGAGCCACACAGTCACGAGATGAACAGCTCCCAGAAAGCTGGTCTGGTGGTTGTGTCCCCTGCAGCATGAAAGCAGAGTATAATCCCTTCCCCAGGGGGGACTGCCTTTGTCTAGCAGGGTCTGTAACTTTACAGTCAAGGGGCCTGTTTGCCTCAGTTAATGAAGAACTAACTCAGGCTGCAAAGCAAGGCTGTCCCTTCAGCTCTCAATTAACATTAGACTAGATTTTCAGGAGTGGAGTGCGCACAGCCTCCTTCCACATCACATCCCAGGACGGCAGGACTTGGGAACAGAGGACTTAATCACCAAATAAACCCTCAGGAGCTGCTTTCCGCCTGACAACCCTACCTGTGAAACACTTTTACTCACTTTGTTCTAGGCTTAGCCCTAGTTCATCAGCCACTTTTTCCACTGTTGGCTTTTACAGCAACTTGTTTTGATAAAATGCTCTCACGATTGTACTAAAACATTTCACCTTTCTCTGCTCCACAAATGTCACTATTTCTCTTGATGGAACCATTGTCAGTTGGGCCAGCTGTTCTTTCTGCAGACAGGCACCTCAAAGCAGCCATCTTTAACATTAGTTTGGGTGAGGTTTGGTTTTGCTTAATCAATAGACAAAATATCCATTTTTGGACAGATCAGCTTCCTCAAAGTGTACAGGTTCCACCTAAATGCCCTGTCACACAACTGTTTCTTACAAGAGGCTTGTCATGGTTTGACATGACAGCGTTCTCTGGTAAGGGGGAAAGGGCTGTAAAGATAGCACCTGTAAGAAGTTGTTTGCAACTCTCCCCAGCTCTGAGCCAGACCCACTGCTGGGGCTGAGACAATTAGACACCTCCACAATCACTTTTTAAGAAGAAGCTGGAAGAGGAGGCTTCTTCCTCCATCTTCCTCCTGCTTCTTCCTTCTTCTGTCTTTTCTTCTTCTGGCTGGTGGTGGTGCAAGGAGTAGGAACAGTGAGAGAAACAGCCATGTGGACTCCAAGGTCAGTGATGAAAGAGAGGAGGAGGTGTACCAGAGCAGAGACTCCCCTGCATTCTGTGGAGAGAACTGGTGAAGCTGAGATTTATTTTCATGTCTTTAAAGACTCCGCATCAGCGGCAGAGACTCATTTTGATAAAGCTGACCCCGGACCAGGGGCAGCAACTCACTTCACTACAGACCCCGAGCCAGGGGCAGTGATTTTCTTCTTTAAAACTATGGCCAGAGCAGGCCGTGTCCCGGAGGAGGGACCCAATATCCACAGCTGTAACTGTGGGAAGGAACCCACGACAAAGCAGCTCATCAAACCTGTGCCCAGAAGAGGCCTTGTCCCGAGAGAGGGACCCTGTAACTGCAGAAACTGCAACCGTGGTGAAGAATCCACGCCAGAGATATTCACCAAGGACTCTGTCCCGAGAGAGGGACCCCATATCGGCAGAAGCCGCAGCTGCTGGGAACAACCCACACCAGAGAAGTTCGTTAAGGACTGTGTCCCGGGGGAGGAACCCCGTGTTGGAGCAGGGGAAGAATGCCAGGAGTCACCCTCATCTGAGAAGACAGAAGCGGCAGAGCCCATCTGTGAGAGACTGACCACATCCCCCATTCCCTGCCCCCCTGAGCCGTTGTGGGGGGAGGAGGTAGAGATATCGGGAGCGGTGAGCTGGGCCCGGGAAGAGAGGAGGGATGGGGGAGGGAGATCTTAAAGTGTTGGTTGTAATTTTCTCATCATCCTACTCCCTTTTTGCTTTTATTCCATTCTGTTTCTTGTAGAATAAGCTTTCCTACTTTCCTCTCTAAGTCGAGTACTGGAGTTTGTTTTTGCCCGGCAAAAGGCTGTACAAACCTCAGGATTTAAACTTCTATTGTAAAAAGATCAAAAGGACGAAGTCCCCATTAAAGTCCTGTCCTACTTCTTGGATGAGAAACACCTCTCTTACTTCTTTAGAAACTGTATTTCCCAACTATAGCTGTAGCATTTTTAAAGGTGTAAGACTGCACACAAATGCCAAGACCTTTGTCTGTGAAAAACCATGCATGAGCAAACCACTGGTACCAGCTTGAACTGATAAACAACTCAAAATGCAGTGACCCTGGCTGACAATGACTGCAGTCTGTCACCACTGGTTATTTTCACTGACCATATTCAGCACTCAAGTTGAACACACTTACCAATGTTTGGAATACATAGTTTATTGTTTAGAAGATGAGGAGTTTCCCTGTTACAACCAAAATCCACAGTATTTATTTCTTTACCTGCTTAGAAGAGCTGGAGGCAAGTAAGTGTATGGTCTATGCAGGACTGAAGAGCTTAACATTTGCTCCCGTTTCTCCACCCAGTATTTCTGGGTCACATACATTAAGCTCTCAGTGTTTTTTTCTTCAAAGGAGTTTCATTCAGCAAAACCAAAAAACCTACAGCATTTCATAAATTTTGAAAGAGAATGAAGTAGAAGCTGTAGTTAATTTGATATTGAAATCAATGCTCTCGACACCAGAGGAGGAACAGAGGCAAAGACACGTTGCTTCATGACTAAGCTCCAACAGGGTGCCTCGTGAGACAGAAGTGGTTCTGCACTGGACACTGGCTTGCAATCATAAACCACTAAAATGTGCTATATAAGAAGGGAGTTGAATCTCATTCCCTTATCAAAAGGAATAAGCAAAAGGGAAGTAAAAGTAAAAAGTGGTAATGCAAAAATAACTCCTTTCCCTTTGGATCCCAATGGACTTACTAAGCAACAGAAGTTCATACAAATTTCCTGATTAGGGTAAGTTATTTTTGCTCTGGGTTTGCAGGGTTTTTTGTTGCGCTTTTTTAAAAATTAAGTGAAGTTGGCACCATCACCACAGAAGCAATTTGGAAACTCACTCAGTTCAAAACATAAGTCTGAATCTTGTCAGCCAGTGCAGCAAAACCAAAATGTTTGAAAGATGATTTTTACAAAACGGCCCTCTCAGGAGAGTTACAGCATAGACTCAATAAAGCACCTGAGCTGTTCAACTCCTCTTTGATTTTTGCAGATCTGTTTGTATCAGCTTTATGGAGAACAAAAGAATATTACAAACTTGAAATTCTTTAGAGAATAAGCTGTGATAGAACATTTACACATTCAGTATTTTTTTTTTCTCCTAATTCATTTAAAACAATAAATCTTCGAAATAGTCCTGGTTATGGTTAGAAAAACAGCCAACAAGTTAAGACAGAGGCATAAAATCTCCATAAAAATGTTTTATTCCTTCTCAGTGGAGACTGCATTTGGAAAGAGGATTTATTGTGAGCTTTTCAACAAAAGCATCTGCAAAAAACCAGCAATTCTCCTAAGTAGTAGAGACACTGAGTTATTCTGTTTCAGGGCAGAAGACAGCTATCAAATCCATCTCCTTGCCCTACTGCAATACAGACAAGTTACAGTTTTCATCAAGAGGCTAGAGAAATTATGTCAAGAAACGCTACTTTGAAGCAGATGTCCAAGAACCAACGTTCTCTCCTGCCCCTCATCAGTCTTCATCCTCATACTTCATTTTCTTCTTTTTCTTCTTCTTTTTCTCTGTATTCTGCAAGAAAACAAATGTTGCTATGAACAAAGCAGAATGGAGAAGCAAAGCAACACATGTAGCTAGGCAACAGAGCTCACACTCAAAGCATTACACCAGTTGCCATACTCAAAAAAAGCACAATGCTCTATTGCTAACTGCACTCAATGTTTACAGCACGGTTGGGCCAGCGGGCAAAGGAAGCTGTGCTGTCTGTCACACTGCTGGCAGCTCTGCACTGCAGTGAGTCAAATCAAGGGGAGAAAATGAAACCTCATGTTAAGAACAGGGTTTCAAAACTGAGCAACTAGTCTGGTGTGATCCCACAGTCTTTGGTGTTGCTAGAAGTCATCAAATGATGCTTCATTATTTCAGCATGTACAGCTTCACCACCCTAGAAGTCCTAAACACTAGACAGATGCCTGTGGATTGGCACCAAGAGACACTGCTCACCAGAAAACAGGCAGAAAGAGATGACTGAAGGAGGGAGCAAGCAAGAAAAAGGGGATAAAAAACACTCCTGGTACATGAAGGCATTACACTTACATAATTCATTACACTTACAAATTTCCCAGACCTTACTTGGTAATACAAGTGGATTTTTGACTTTACAGGGACAAAAATCATGATATAAAGTTACTATAGTAAAACTGTCCTTGTATACCATGGGTTTAACAGATAAGAATATTCCCTCTCCCCCAATCCATTATATAGAGGACCTAATCTATTCCATAAAGGATCAATATCTGTGTAGTTCTGCCTCACCTCAACTATGGGGCTGGTGGGGAGCTCCTCACTCAGTACCTCCTCTTCTTCAGCTTCTTTTTCCTTATCCTTTTTCTTCTTCTTCTTTTTGACAGGTTCACCGTCTTCCACAGTTGTGTCTTCAGTAGCGTAGAAGGAAAAAATTATAAGGCAGATTGTCAGTTAAGGGGATAAAAGGCAAAAAGGAAAAGCTTTCTGTGAGATGTGAGAGGATGAAATGATGATAGTAAGAATGAAAAATGCTGAGTACCATACTGTCCCTTTTTTACATCTCTCTACACCTATTTTCTCTGCACTTGGTCCTTAGCTGCATGACTACTCCCTGCTACCATCACAACATACAAGTACCCAAGACACAAGCGATAAAGTTCACACAGCATTATTCACACCTCCTGGTACAAACATCCCTCTTATATGCTGCTTCCAAAGTTTAAAAGAAACTTGCACATTTTCACTGGTTTTCCAAACAACCCTCAAGTACTTTCTGAAAACAGACCATCTGCAGTTTGGCAAATATTTTCACCAGCGTCACAGGAGCAGTGGAAGAACTCTGAAAGCCAGATCAGAAATGAATTCAGCCAGCAGTAGCTTGTTTGCAAATAATTCCCCTATCTTGACACTGGAAGTTTCCTAACCAGCAGGTTGGGTTTTTTTACCAGTTAAGACTGACAAACACAAAGATGTCTTTATGCTGAGCTAGCATAAAAACATTTAATGCAAAACCAGAAACTTTCCTGTCCTGGACAACAGGAACTGAATTGTTTATACAAAACGGAGAAATGTTAACCACAGGAAGTATTTCTGTTTCAGAACCATTCATCAACACCTGTCCTATCTAGTCACAGTAGTAAAGGCATTAATGACTTACCACTCATTTTCTAGAATACACACCACAGGTCTAGGAAACTCTAGGTAAAGAAGCCAAGCAGAAATCATTATCAAACTGACAGCCTATGCAGTAGCCAGGCTGCTACTGGAATGTACCCAAGTTAAATTTATTTGCGCAACTGAGTCAGTGCTGGATACCAAGGTTCTCAGTACATAGTACTCATGAGTAAATTCATGTCCTTCAGTAGCTACAAGACTGAGATGCTGAAATTAGTGGTGTTTGTGGTTTGTACAGTTGTAACTGGAGGTTTAACTCAAGAAATAGTTTTCTTACTGTACTCTCCCTTCCCCCAAAGAATCCATTTAATTTTGAAGCACTCACTTATAAAAAGAACAGAAACAGACTCAATGCAATGATAAAAAGATCCCAAACACACAACCTGCTAACATCTTGATTGTACTGTCACAACTTTAGTTCCTCAAGGCAGCAGAAGGATTACATGAGTCAAAAAAACACTTCAATCTTTGCCTCTAACGTAAGCTTCGGATAAAAAATTTGGCTTCAGAGTAAAAAATTCCTAGACATGTCTATAAGAAAATACAGCCAGCTAACACATGCAGTTTTCTGACATTAAAAAACGCTGGAAGCAAAACAGTAAAGGATTCCAGATAAAGGAACTGGTAAACATAATTTTAAGTGAATTCTGCTACATACATCATTCTCAGTGAATAGTGTGCAAGCATATGGCTTTCAGAACACGTGTAAAAATAAGTACCCTCACTTCACTACATATGACAACGGGAAATAAACAAGTAGCTGACAAATAGGCACAGACCATAAACTCATACAGTACAACAGGAGCACATGCATCATATTTTGCTCCACAACACATTTTCACTCATCTGGATTGCTACACTGTGCATGTTCAAGCATAATGTTAGGTAGTTACCTTAGAAAAAGTAACTTCTTGTTATTACCCTACGTGTCATCAAGTCTGACACACTAGGCAATGCAACCTGTCACTGCAATGGACAGCTGCAGATGATGCACTGTGCACTCCTAGGCACAGTCACTTCTCACAGCTGGCAGCAGACGTCTACCTGAAGATTTCAGTTGCTGCTTTCTAGCAAAACTCATCACAAGACCTCACATATTTGTACCTAACCTAGGCAGAACGAGGATAAAGGCTCCAGGTGTGCTGGTCTTTTCCTTCTGGGTGTAATACTTTTAAGCCACTCAAGCCTAGTGGCGTTTCTTTGTGATATACAGCAGTTGATAATAAAGCCAACAGCTCTTATATCACATAACAGCTCCTGGAAGAGCAGTTTGATTGATGGACCTTTACAGTGCTGGAGATCACCACTAGTACTTCCACTCACCCATTTTCCACCAGTTTTTTCTAAGCTTTTACACACCAGCCTAGTGCACCCTCCTTCTTCCACACAATGCTCTGCATGTACAGAATCCTCACATTGCCTATCAATAAAGATGTAATGTCTTGATGTTGCTGTCATTTAAGGCCTTGCGTCTTGCAGGGTTCACTCCATTAACTGAAGACATTTCTCTTTTCAAGAGAGATCTTTCCAAGCGACTAGCTGCTACTGTTTTGATGCTTAAATACAAGCTGAGTACTTCACTGGGGGCCCTAGCACAATTAATTCTAATTAATTCTAAGTTGATATGAAGAATTTGGGAAAAAGCAGGAGCCATGAACCACACATTTAAAGGATGCTTTATCTTTTCAGGAAAAAAAGCAACACATTTGAATTCTGTCCTTCAGGTTTTGGGAAGTTCAAAAAACCAAGCAAGCAGCACAGATTTCAGTAGTCCACAAGTATTCTGAATACTGTCTACTGCTCAAACAATTCTTGGTAGCTCAAGGACACCTGCTAAGCTCCACTCAGCCCCAAAACCAGGAGGTGTCAATGCTCAATAAAACAAATGAAGCAAACACAAGTGAGTTTGTGAATAAAAGTGTGAACTTGCTGAATAAGGTATCTATGAACAGAAATATCCTCCTTGTACTGTGAGAGACCAGGCTGGAAATGAATGCAATAATTCACCTGTGAGATGTCAACACTTGCTTTGATAATGCAAGGGAAGCCCAAGGAAACAATTCTATGACTAGAGGGAAGATAGTTAAAAAGATTGTAAAAAACAGTAGCTGTAAGAACAGCCACATTCTCTAAAACGCAAACAGGCCAAGTTCAAGCTTCCAAAGTATTCATGTGTCCTTGTCTCACTCTTAAGTACAGGAGAACAAGCTGTAGCACATATCTCAGCTTTATAACACAAAGGATTCAGTGTAACTTCAATGCTCAGCTAAGTTTAGGCTCCTACAAGTTGCTCCATCCACGTACATAGACACCATGAACCAACAGGCACCTGGAAAGGTCACATCTCAACATCAGCCGAGTATGAAGAGGTAGAGCATCAGCACAACTACACTCTGATACCCTAGAGCACTGCAGCACTGAGAAGGGTAGAATAGAAACACTGTGACAGCCCTCACCTCCTGTAGGCAAGGGTACTTGACAAGACCTGGGAGTAGCTCATGCCCAGATCTGACTTGGAGTCTCACAAAAGTGACTTAGAAGTAATTTTCCTTTTTTTCACCTGCTAAGTTACCCACTGGGTACTCCACTACTATAGCAAGCATTAGAGGTGCTGAAGCGGGCGTTGCAGAGAAGATAGAATGTTTTCTAAAATGACCCATAATGGAAAACCAGATTACTTCAAAGTTGTAGTCCAAAAACCTTTACACAGTAAATTATCAGAGAAGGAAAGAACAACTGTGCCCATAATTCAGTTTTAGTTTTCCAGAGAATAGCAGTTGTTCACATATTATGTAAACTCAGTCATTTCAAATTCTGACATTCAATGTCTGTATGTTGAAACATGCCAGAAAACATTTCTATTCAGAATAAACCAGTATTCTTTAAAGCAAATTGGGCAAGTCCTGGTTTCCCAGAGAAATGCATTTTTTGTCTTCAAGATACTGAGGCCTACTAAACACAAACCTGTTAAGCAAGAAATTCTACAATAAAAATATGGGTTTTTTTAAAATGTTCTTATACATTTAGAACTGTTTAAAAGTAGACGTTTAAAGTAAACTGACTTCAGTCTGGTGTCAGTCCATAGAGGATTATTACTTTCTTTTAAATACACTTCCATGACCAAGGAGAATAACCAGGTATTGTGAATGTTAAGCCCCACTGCATGATGCACACAGTGACATGCCAGCAGCACAGATGCAGCAACTAACCTTTCAGCTCCGCTTTGAACTTCTTGGCTTTCACAGTAACCTCTGTGTCTTGTTCTTCCATTTCCTGAATTTTACGTTTCTTTGAAACAGTAGGAAGCGTGGAGTCACCAGATGGGTCAAATACTTTTACTTCGCTGTTAACGAAGAGAAGTCAGTTTAAGTTACAAAAAAGAATAGCTAGCCTCCAGGTGAGATCTGTAGTTGAACAGAAACTTTCCAACACATCCTGCCAAGAATATTCACAAATCCATCTTGCTCAGCTAACAAAGCATCTAAGGGTAGGGAGATCCTTTCTCCAATATATGGGTGGTTCATCAATAACCATGACTCCAGAAGTTAGTTTACAACATACAACTATCTAACTTAAACAGAAGATTACCACTTAAGTAAGAGTTTGGTTCTGGTTTGTATCTGTTCAAGGCTCTACAGAGCACTTATTTTACCCTTGACATTTATTTTACACTTATTTTACCCTTTATATCTCTCTGCTGCTAAAAGCCTGTCTAGCACAGCTGGATGGTCACAGCCACATGCCCTCCTCCCCCCCAATTTATAAGTCTACATAAGCACATCCTAAGGGTACTATATACACACAGGATCAAGAGTAGTTTTACTTTTTTTTCCTGCACTACCTCTCCACCATTACATTCACAGGGCACAATTCACAAGGCAGGGTAATGCTATTGCTCATGTTATCACTGACTCAACATGGCATTCAAATTCCTCATCTGTGCCTGAAAACTGCCTTTTCTGAAACATTGCATGATCTTTTGATCTGTTTCAAACTCCTCTACAGGCTGCACAGAACCACCCAGAAACCCAGTGCTCTTTAGCTGGTGTTTTTCAGTGGTAATTCAGCCACCTAATAGCACTGAAACAACTTTTTTTTTATTCATCCGGAACAGAATTCCTACTGAAGGAGAAAGGATTTTTAAAACTGTAAGTCTAAACTATTCTACTTCAGCCATATACTAAGCATCCAAACTTCTTTCAAGTACCAATCTGAAGTAGGTACCTTGCATAGGTTAAAAAACAACAGACTACTGACTAGACTAGGAAGTATGGGGTAATGCTAGCAGACAGTATCATCAATTCATCCTCTATGCATCAGCAATTACTCTTATGGGTATTAACACTGCATATTGCTTCACAGAAATTGATTGTGGACAGTATTTTTCAAATAGTAGACTCTGCTTCAGTTAACCCCAGGCAAAAACTTACTGGCTTCCTTGCCATTATCCAAATACTGCTGCCAATAATAAATAAATAGGCAATAAATATGCTAAGATAGGTAACATACTCTCTCACATCTTTTTTGGAAAGCATCCTGAACCTTGAACCTCATCTCAAAAAAGTACCTTGCAATCAACTTCAAAAAAATTGTTGTGAATTGAGCTAACTCAGACAAGATTAAGATTCTTCACAATGTCCTTAAAACACTAGCTTAGCGCTTCAAACAATCTTTTATGCAGCAATACTGCCATTTTTGTACTACAGGGACAATTTGACAGACACAGAGTTAGTTTCCCTTTTAAGCAGTCAGACTAAGCCAAACAGCCAGGAACCATCTTCAGACTCTCCCCTAAACCTAGACACGCTTGCAAAGCATGTCTAACAGCAGAAACATGTCCTGGCAAGAATTCATGACAACTCATTTCAAGAGCTCAAAAACCACTACATGTTGTCTCCTCAACACCCTCTTCCCTAAGCTACTGCCTTCTTACACACCCTGATGCTTCATTTACTGACACAGTCTTTGCAAAAGTTGCTCCAGAAATCACAGCCATCGCTACACTTTGAAATGCCTCGCATATGGAAACAAAAGTTGCAGGCAGGCTTGAGAAAAGATGTTTGGGGACTGCAGATGGATGCCGTAGTGCTATTTTTTACCTCACTGAACCAGCACCCAGCACTGTTTTTGCAGAGCACTTGCCCTCTCTACACCAAAGCTTCAGCAAAATAAGCAGGCCAAGCAAAGCAAAAAGCCTGCAACCAAATTAAGTGGAAACCCCAGATGTCACAGCTCAGACTAATAATAACCTGCTCAAATCCTTAGACATTCAGCTGTCCCAGTTGCAATTTACAGCCTCACTTCAGGCACCAGAAACTGCTCTAACAGTGTCCAGAGTAGACCCTATCCATGGCTTAAGATACCTATTAGTTATTACATAGCAGACCTGGACAAGGAGATGAAGCTTTGCTGGGGCTTTTAATTTTCTAAGAGTGAGACGACTCAGTAGGTCTCTTGGAGAGCTTCCACGTCCAAAAACTTAATTTAAACTCTGATTTTCTCAGAATTAATTTATTCAGACTTGCATTAAATAGAGCTGCTATGTAGCCAAAGCTACATTTGGCTTTTTGGGTGGCTGCTAATAGCATCTNCATATAACTTCCCAAACTATTTGGCTTTTTAGATGCTATTAGCAGCCACCCAAATACTCTTGTTACCTGACTATGTCAGTCATTTACTATTAGAAAATCAGGACCAGACTGTTTCTCCAGTTCACTCACTTTACCACAACTGTAAAATGTGGGAAAATGGAAATTCCCACTAGCAATGGGACTTGCATCAGTGTTTAAAAGCACTGAAAACATCTTCTAGCTCTTCAGTCTATTCAGCCCATAACCAAAAGGCTTCTCAGAAATATAAACACAGGAGAGTTATTTCTATTCAGTGAAGTCGAAAGGAAAAACTATTCACCTCTTGTTTTGATATTTGTCTGTCCTGGCCAAGGCTTTTCCAGTGCCACTTATTCTTCTTAACTACAAGAGAAATTTAAAAGTGAAAAACAAATTACTCATAATGAAAACAATTCACAACACGAGTTCTACAGCTCCTGAAAGGAAAAAAAATATGGCAAGATAGACACATTACTGATCATGCTCTTGTGTAGCTGTATGAGTCTTACATCTGGGAGAAGAACAGTGACAAGGAGGTAACAGTGGGCTGCAAAAGGCATATGCCTTTCTAACACTGCTCTTCAAGAGCTCAATTCAATTAAAGGGCATCTAGTACTGGATCAAATGTACCAGTCACATGACACAGGTTATCACATCACACCTTTAAATTCCTAAGACTACCTCAAATTTGTGCACACTTTCTTCTTTTGTAAGGATAACTGCATGTCAAGGCATGTATCACCCTATGGCTTTAAGCCAGGCAATCTTAAAGTCACAATACAGGCCTCAAACTGTATTTGATTTAAATTTGTACTTGTCAGGTGATCAGTCTGTGTTTTGGTATTAACTTGTCTCCTTGCCTTTGTTTGAATGACAGGTATCACCTCTCATGAAATGCTCAAGGAGGAACAGGCAGGATTTGATGGATTTCTCTTCTTTGTTCTATTGATGTCAGTACTACAGAATTAGTAACAGATCTTCACTCTTGGAAGGCTGAAACTAGTCATCACTTACAAGACCACATGCAGCAGGCCTGCCACCTAAAAGAGGAAAGTGCATCCTATGTTCTCCCAGCATGCTATGCAGATACCAAAAGATGGAACAGCACGTATAGAGAGGCAGGATGTGCATTAGGTGACAGGAAGGCAATGCAGCAATTTGCAGAATAACATCTTGCTTTAGCTACAGATAAAGTTCCTTAAGATTAAGCATCACCAGTACTCAGACTTTGGATAATCATGGTAGAAAATGTGAGGGAAGGACAAAACCCAACGCTGTTTCTCTTAAGACGAAGAGATGGAAGCTATGAAATATGAAGTACATCATTGCAATTAGAGCTGTGCAAGAATGTAAAGGTATGATCTTGCCTGACATACAAACAAATGGGTGCAGCCAGATTACTAACTCTCCTGTTCCAGACAGGGCTGGGAGAAACTACAGAACAAGAGAGACTACATCACACAACTGAGTGAAGGGAAGAGATTCAGAAAGCAGTGCATCAGAAGATCACAGTATAAGCAGGAATGCCAGCTTCACGCAGCCTTCTGCTAGACTTACTCCTCTCTCTTCCAAAAGCCTCATTCTTGTCTCTACTTTTAGTCTGTTCTCAGCTCCCATTTCGGCACTGGTGTTCTCTCCAAGGGCATCATAACGAATAGTCAAGGCAGTCTTGGCTGCCAGCATTCGGGAAATCTGGAAAAGCCAAGAAGAATATTATATGCTAAGACTTAACACAAGGCAATGATTCTCTTTGATCTGGAAACCATACCCCCAAACAAAAGAACAAAGTAAACATTTACTAGCAGTGTGTAGTCCAACAATTAGTACATCATTCTTTCAACATTGAAATACATTGTTAATGTAACACTTGATTTTCTTGATAAATATAGGGAAACATTTGAGACAGCAAGTTAGTTAGACATTTCCCTCCCTACCTCAACCTTCGGATCAGTTTAGCTTGAGGTGGAATTTCTGACTGGATAGCTTTCTCCACAACTCAAACACATATTCATCCACGTGCATTTTAATAGCCTGAGCTCTTTAAAAGCAAGCCACAAAAGTTACTAGCTTTAGCACAAGAACAAAAGTCTGACTTTCAAGCAAGACTAAAGTCCGTAACACTACAGGACAGTTTACTATCATGTAGAAGAAAGTAGTAACGTACCCCTTGAGAACACCAATGTTACATCCTAACTCAGTAGAAATGCATCTGATTACTCAAATGTATTGAATGGACAAACCCACTTACTTCTTTCAACAGGAAAAAATGACATCCTGTGCGATGTGGGATTAGGGGACAGTGGCATGTTCCACATGAAGCAATATAGTAAATCAAGCCATGGAAAGAGCTTCACTGTGACACTTGTGCCATTTAATCAACAGATATTCACAGTCTGGAAAAGACCAAGCTGGTAAACAATTTTGCACTCACCTTTCCCTTGTTTTTGGTATTAGCTTGTCCTACTAAGGAAGCATGATAGATAAGGCCAAATTTAGGTGTGTCCCGTTTGGTCTTCAGTGCTCTGAAAAGTGCCTTCTCGGCACCCAGTAACTGAACTGTTGAAGCAGGATGTTTTGCCAGATTCAAGAGGGAACCTAGAAAGAGGTGATACACCAACAGTAATTTGTCAGAAGAGCAGCTGGAGAAGCAGGAGGCTAGATTCCCCACACTGTTCAAAAGGAGAAAGCTCAGAGACCATCTATTTATGACAGCCGCTTCACATTCACTTCCTAAAGTAAGCCATTTCAGTCTTTCATGCTCCAATTAACTGTCTTGGTTTGATTTCGGCACCGGGAAAGAAGGCTAGCTTGATGAAACATATTCCACTGGAGTAATACCTACTCCTGACAAGATCTGCCGTATCAAGGAACTGCTGTACAGATAATTGAAATAGACTTGCTCCAGGTAGCAGCCTTGACTATAAAACCCTAAAGTCAGTTTGTCAGCATTTTACCTCAGAAGTGACTGGTCTATCAGCAGGAGGCTCAGTAATTGTCTCAGAAGAGGTAGTGACTTAAGTTGCCCTCATATTCCAAAAAGAATTCAGGCCAACTGAGAATTTCATCATCACAGACTACTACCAAACTCCTGCTGGTATTCTCGCATTCCTCAAGAGCTATCTGCCCCCTGTGCTTTACCACAAGATGTTTATATCAGGGCTTTGCTTAATGTTCTTCACTCACCAGCCGCTCAGAGAAAACCTCTGATGAAGTCATCTAAACTTTGTTTATGCTCATCAGCGTAACTCACCTGCATGAGCAATAAGCCTTGCTCCAACCAGTTCACCCACCATGACAGTAAGATTAGGAGCAATGGCCATCATTCTGTTCTTCAGGTAGTCGTACAGTTGTGTCCGATACTCCGAGATTTCAATCACCTGGCACAGAGTTTGGTTATAAGATTCAATATTATCTGACTGACAAATATTAAGAGCTAAATATATTGAAATGAGGAAGTGCCAAGAATTCCAATGAAGTAGACTAACAAAATGCAGACAGTCAGAATTCTAGAAAGCTTTATAGAGATCCATCCATGAAGCATATGAGATCTGTATTGCTTATTCCCTTACGGAACTTACTTTCTCAGCAAAGCTCCTGATAAAGCAGTTGACAGTATGCCAAAGACAGCGAAGCAGAACAAAAATACTTAGTACAGATGTTTTCTTTAGGACAAAACCCTGGAACATTCAGTTTTCACATAAATCTTTGCCACTGTTCTCTTGAAATGGGATAAATGCTCTTTACTTGTTCCATACAAATACACACAATTAGAACAGACATAAAAAAGCAGCCCAGTCTAGACCAAGAACAGGAACTCCTAACCCTGCCACTCCCTGGTAAAGTCACAAAGGGAACCAGCTGGCACCTATTATTCAGAGGAAGCTCACATGAAATTCAGATAAAAGCAGGACAGGGCTTCAAATTCTTTTGAGAGCTCAGTGCACCACTTTTAATGCAGAGTTTATCATCTGGCTTCAAAAGTGACAAATGAAGAAGAGGCTATACAGTACCACTATCTCAAAGACTTAAAAGCACAATGATGCCAAAATTCTCCCCAAAAGTCAGACTGACACTTTCACAAGACTTTGTACAGACATCAGTGTGAGATGGCTCAGATGAGGTAGTGACTGTGCACCCTCATGTCTTAATATCAGAAAAGCAACAATATAGGAATCATTACTGCATCACAACTCTATTAGCAATGCCCTAGGAAAACCCCTCCTTGGTAGAAGAGGCTCTGATACAGCTCAAGTAGAGCTCCATTTAATATTCATCCATATGTACGTACTTGATCACAGAGATGGATTATGTTGTTTATATCTTCTTCTGATACTTCTGTCCCCATAGAAATCTCAGCGGCAGCTTTCACATCCTCTTCGATCTCCTCTGGTAGGATGTCAGAAACATCAGAGGAGGCAAAATTGCTTCTGTCTCCTGTGGGGGACAGATGAAAGCATGTTTGTGCTGGGGGCGAGATGAACTAGTAAAAAATGCACGGAAACAGATGAAGATAAAAGGCCAAAATAACAACAGTGAGTGAAATCTGTCATCATCCTATTCCAAACTCTCAAAATACATGTCTGTGTCCTGACTTTAGTTACACTAGCTGAGAATGGTTGGAAATACTACATTTGAAACCAGGAAAAAGGCCCTTATTCCGTAACATTGCATACTTCACCTTTTCAGTAGCTGCTTGCTGCAAAGCTTTCAGTCATAATATTACAAAGGATGAATTCCAGAAAGCAAGTAGTCATTTACCACTAACCAAACCTCTGCAATTCTTCCTACAACTGGGGAAAAAAGCTCCCTTAAAAACACAAGTCTCTCCGTGGACTGTAGAGACTAATAATAAAAAAAAAATAAAGAATCAATACAAAAGCACATGCCTAAGAGGTGAGGCAAGTGTTCAACATACTACAGGAGACATTCTTTCTGGTTTTATGAATAACTGTAGCAGTTGTTTCCAAGAACACTTGCAAAAAGGCAGCAATTCTCTTCACATCACCAGTTTTTGGCAGCTAATTTCCAAACTGGTCTGCTGACTAATTGTAATTATAAGGAGAAATTCTGGTGGTCCATGAAGAACTGACTAGTGATGAGGTATTGGCTTTCTCTTAAACTTCAAAGTGATAAATTGCATAAACATACATATGCAAGCATACACTACCATTTATTCTGCTGGCTCTGCTACGAATGCAGGATTGTATATGGGGTCATGACTAGCTGGATAAGAGAGTTGCTGGTCTCCAAATCAGTGCCATTAATGCATTGCATACTAACATGCACCGTTCTCCAAGCTCACACCTCCACGTTACTCACCAACTTTCCGCACACATTTACAGTACGTCAGGTTATCTGTGATGATTTTGCCCAGTTCAGGGAAGTGCCAACCATACCATTCCCTACAGCGCATGATGTAGTTATTCAGTTCTTTGTCCAAGTCATCAAGAAGTGCTACGAGAAAGAAGAATGGACTCTAAAAATAGTAATCTAAAAGTGGAAAACTCTCAAATCACCAAATTTAAATAGTGTGAAGGAAGATAAAAGCGTCAAAGGAGTATTCTATCCCATAAAGACTGGAACGAAACATAAGCTGCAGTATACTACAAGTCTTTACTTTTCAGAGAAACGTATAATCCCAGGCACAATATTATACAAATATTAAAATTCCCACAAGCATGGGCTAAAACTTTCATCACTCAGACTGTCTCAGACAGATTCCTTCAGTTGCAAAGTACATTCCCCTGGAAGAGAAGCAGCAGTCAGTTATTCTTCGTCTCAGCCAAAGTGCTACACATAAGATTGATGTGAAAGTTATCTGTAATAGACTTTAAGGACAAATACTTTAATGATGAGAAATTGATCTTGTATTCAACCACTTGACTTCAAAGACTGTATTAAGTCCTTCAGTTGCCTTTATAAGTATACTAAACACAAATCCAAAAGGCTCACCATTTCCCAGATATGGCCAGTAACACCCACAGCATATATTGCTACACAGCCCTGGGGCTAAAATATTTCCTGCAACACAATACCAACATTCCCATCTGTTGTCTCAGTGGTAGTGACGAAGGAACTGAATTAAATCACTAATTTCATCTTAACTATGTTTCATCATCGACAACAGTCTGGGAATTAATACCCTAAACAGGATTTCTCACCACTGCTTCACAGTAAGCATGACAATTATGATGTGGATATCTTCAAGGAAAAATGCAAAATTGGCTTTCCTAGCTACATTTATAGTTTCAGTCTGCTTTCCATTAAGAAAGCAAGAAGATAAAACACAGCATTACACACTGCAGTGGGTTTTACCTGCCTAACACTAGACTATTTCTACATTGCCCTCTGTGCAAGATATCACCAAAATGAAGGGTCAGAAAACCCTTTCCTATTTGGCACAGTCTCCCAACACTACTCAGAAGAGAGGCATGTTGGGAAGTGAAGTCCTGATGAAGGCTGAGCTAACCTTGTCTGTATTTCAGTCAAACTCTATGCTAAGAACAAGAAAACATATCTTATGCCTGACAACACTAATGCCCAATTTATTGAAACATGCTAAGAGGAATTTTACAGCAATAATTTTCTGTAACCAATGTAGAAGAGTGAGCTATCCTAAATCAAATTCATTAATAATTTTATTTCCAAATATACTTACAAATTGCCTGGATAATCATGGTATCTACTTTGTCTGGGCTGAATTTCAGCTTGTATCGGGAAAGGCTGAAGAGACAGAAAGAGTTTCATCAGTATCCTGACACAAAGTATGTCCCACCTGCTCCTGTTTTACACATGAATACAGCTGTCCATACATTCATTCATATCAACTCAGTTTTATGACATTGGCTGTGCTCCACTGTGGCCAGAAGACACTCTGACAGAAGTTTCACAACAGCTCTGACACACATACACGCACAAACTCTGTGACCACAGTGAAAGGGAAAGTTAAGGCTATCTGTACCACATGCAGAAGACTGAACACAAGTGCTGTAGAAGGAAATTGGCTGGTTCTTTTTTTCTGCAAGGCTCCTCACAAAAAGTATGTCAACAGCACTTCCAGTTCTTCGGTAGCTGGAGTTGATCCACAAAACTATGCCTACTCAGCAGCAAGTATCAGCAACACTAATGTGAAGCAAGAGAAGAAACTTCTGGGAACAGATTCTCACTGTCTGAGAAAGCCCATTACCATCTGGCTTTAATGCATATTTTTAATTTCTCAGTACACTACAGCAAAAGACATTTTATATCAATGAGGACTCACATCTTCAAAGTCCTTTTTCAACATTAATGCCCATTTTCTAGGCAAACGTGCATCTATTTTCAAGGAATTTAGCTAGAGCAAAGCAGGTGTCAAACCTGCCAATGGCTCACAGACAAGACAAGTAGATGTCACAAAATGGATTAAAAGTTACTCTTGAATGAATGCTTGACCCCATGCTGATCCAACAACTTTGCATTTAACTATTGCTTCAATAAACCTAAAAGGAGGTGATAGCAAGGTGGGGAGACAGCTCTGTCTTTAACATTTCCATTACAAATTAGTTGCAGAAATATTTATTGTAGCGTAAGTCAGCAAATCATGGTCTTCACCTTGTGTCTCAGTGATGTGGAGTTTTAAATGACCCATCTGACTGCTAGAGACATTTCAAACCAAATTCTAAAGTACATAACATGCTAAGAAAAGCCAACAACTTCATAAGATGAAGCCTTTACCTGAAAGGCCTCTGCAAACTGTAAAGCCCTTATTTTATAAAACAAGATTCCAGATACAAATGTGTCTGGAATGACAAATGACAAATGAGTACGAGACCATGTCACATACTCAGAGAAACTACAAGTAACATAGCCAAGGACATGGGAGTGAGGCAGACATGGGATGAAATAAGAGCTGTTGTAGGAACTCACCTGTGCGCCAGACCCAAACACATGGCTGCCATCTCTCGAGAAGGGAGGCCTGTAATAAGCCCTTCAATCTGTGAGCGAATCCCTCTCATCAGCTCTGTAACCATTGGGCTGTGTATACAACTCAAATTCAGTTTGTCCTGCAAGATGGAAATCAGTGGTTCAAAACCAGGCATGAAAATGGCATTCTTCTACAGTCCTTTTTCCAGTAGCTTTATCTCACTACACCTGGTTTTCCCACTGTATTCTTGTGATCACACAACTGTTTATCATTTTCCTTGTTCAAGGTAGTGACACACCCAGCTCCCCACACAGTTAACAATGACAGTTTGAACAGGAGATTTATAACTAATGCTCTGCTATGTAGTTTCTCTGGAACTGAAGATTCACGATTTTGCCGTTTACTAGAAATAGTCTGTCAAAAGAGAGAAAATTTAGAGGTTGAGGGTTGGGGGCTTTGGGTCTTTTTCAGAGAACAAAACTGAATAATTAGTTCACAGTCCTTGGTATTTTTCATCTGAACACTAAATACTCCTAATTTTGCAGCCTACACCAGTCTCCTACGACCGCATGAGGAATTGGTCAAAATAAAAATCTCTCAAACAGGGAGCAATCAGACACAACATATGAACAAGAACATGGTATTTGACACCTAGAGGCACTGGAAAAAGTAGTCCACCTCTACCATATTCCTCCCTTCCTTCCTTTGGTAGGCAAGGACTGAACAATGTGCACAACTGCTTGTAGACTGAGCAAAGCAGAACAATGCACGCTCCCAACAAGACAGTAAGTCATCACCCCACTATTACTGCATCTCTTAGTGAGGCATAAGTGTCTGCCTGGCTGTTTTTTTTGTTTGGTGTCCCACACACACCCCCCCCCCCCCCATTGAATGGAATGGCACGTAGGTAATANATCAGACACAACATATGAACAAGAACATGGTATTTGACACCTAGAGGCACTGGAAAAAGTAGTCCACCTCTACCATATTCCTCCCTTCCTTCCTTTGGTAGGCAAGGACTGAACAATGTGCACAACTGCTTGTAGACTGAGCAAAGCAGAACAATGCACGCTCCCAACAAGACAGTAAGTCATCACCCCACTATTACTGCATCTCTTAGTGAGGCATAAGTGTCTGCCTGGCTGTTTTTTTTGTTTGGTGTCCCACACACCCCCCCCCCCCCCCCCTTTTTCTTCATGGGATCATTAGGATTTTTTTTTTTTTTAATCTGCTGGGCTTCTAATAAATATTTAAGAGATAAATCAAGCAAATCTGAACATTTCAGTGCACTTTTACTATATTATTCACTTGTGTATGCAAGACATCTCCCCAGTATACATGCAGTACACATTGATAATGATTATGTATCTTCCACACTGCAAACACAGCATTAGCAGTACAATCCATTGCTAAACCTCTAGAACCTGATTCTCAGTAGCTGCACAACATAAAAGAAAGAATGGCAAAATCAGTTGTCACCTTTATGACACCTCCAAGTTTGGCATCTGCTACAGCCAACTGTTCATGGGCATCTTTTGCCACTATCTTCTTGAGAATTTTCTTCAGATTCTTGCTGAGCTTGCCTTCTACAAGAGCTGTGGATGCTGTATAAAATGAAAAGACCAAAGATGCAGTTTCTTTATCCTCCTAGAACCTGTAAAAATAGTACTCATAACTTGGTGTTTTTAACTGCCCACAGTAGTTCCAGTTGGAGCTGCAATACAACTTCCCTATGCAGTGGCTAAAATCAAAATAGAAGGAAATTATATACTTGATGCATTGAAAGCCTAAATCAAAAACTTTTTTCCCCAATTGCCTCTCCTTTCTCCATGTGGTTTCAGTTCTATTTCTGTCAATTTTGTTTAAGGATCTCTACAAACAGTATGCCACATGCTTTACATATATACCTAACATTTCAAAAGGCAAGATTTTGTCTATCTTTTAATTAACCAACCATTTTCCAGGTCCCTTAGCCAGCAACCATGCTATCCCAAACTCAGTAATAGCTTATTTGCATTCTCTGATAATGACAATGTACTACTTAAAGCCCAACAAAGAATGATGCCAAACACATTGACTGGGTAGTCAGACATGAAGTCTTTCAATATAACATATAGACTGAAAAACTTTAAAAGGACATTCTTCATTCTCAAGTATTAATAGATCTGTAAAAGCTTTACAGTTCCACACAACATATTTTAAGCAGGCACTTAGAACAATTCTCTTTGTCAGTCAGCTATGTGCTCCACTGAACTTCCGTGATTGATGCAGCATCTTCATCACAGCGGACAGAGTAGAAGCTAGTCATTTTTGATTTCCACAACCTTAATAATAAAGGCAAAAATCTAAGTCCTGATGCTGAACTTCCTCTTGACCTTTCTACAGTGCAGATAGTTTTCCACCTTTCAAGATGGCTTATAATCCACTTAAAACAGACACATACATAGTCTTCCCCTTAAAATAAACGTGACAAATCCAAACTTGTGCACAAAAGCAACGTAATTTAAAAAAAGTGCCAGGGGAATACACAGCAGCTTCAGTCTCAGTTGTTTCACTTACATCTCATGTATGATGGTAGTGTCTCCTCTTATCTCCTTGGCATGCTTTATAAGCTAACCCTAACACATAAGAATATGAAGATCCATTCTTCAATCGTAAATGTGACCTGTAACATGCACTTACCAATGTCATACAGCACATTCAGCAGTAAGTCACACCATTTCTGAATGATTAGCTAGAACTTTTATCATTTCTGTTCAAACTACTCCATAGTATCAAGCATTTTAAGTGTTGAATTGGTAAAAATTATTGAATATAAGGGTTTCCATTTTGTTTAAACTCCTGAATTTCTTTTAAGGGGAATATAGGCATGCTTTTAGGCTTAGAAACACAGGCATAACATGCACCCATAAAAGGAGGACAGTTGGAATAATACATATACTCTGATACCTGTTGTCTCAGTGGTAGTGACGAAATATTCACTCAAAATCACTTATATTCAGCTTCAACAAGAATCCATCATCAACAACAGGTTACATGTATCGGTTAAAACCTTTTAAGACTGTGCTCATCAGTGAGTTGCTTGGGAAAGAAGCATAATAGAAAAAAAACCCTAGACTTCTTTAGATCTCTGCTGCACTAGAGGTTAGATGGATGACCTCATAAAACAAAAACAGTTGACTCAGAAAAATTTCTAATTTAAAAACTAGGAGAAGCATCAGAGCAGGGACAGATGTCAGTAACTGTGAGCTACTACATGGCAAGAATTTACTTTTTTCAATAAGAATTAATGTGAACTCACTTACCAGCCAGTGCTTCTGTTGTGTCCTGAAATTTTTCAAAGTGTTTCAGCTTTACTCTATGGGAGAAAAATGCAAGTGTGTAACAAATGTACATAAACCAGATGTTAGAATCATTTAACTCTTTTCTTCTGCATCTGCTATTATAGTTCCCCTCTTATCTCTAAGACTGCAAAAGTACCCAAATCAATACCCAAATCCTCAAAAAGGAGGAAAAGCACTAAACTTGCTGATTAAGTTTGAGTCTGATGTAACTTTTCAGCCAAGTCCCATGAACTTTATTTAAAACAAAGAGAAGTAATTTTGATTCATTATTTCCAGGACCCATATAAACAGAAAACCTAAGACCTCTTTTTGATTTTTAGTTCATATTCAAGTACAGACATCATCCACCTAAATTTCAACACTGTACCCCAATTCACTAGGTATCACTGCTGACTGATGATAGCATCTTCCCATTCATCTTCAAAAGGGAACCTTCAGCCTCTGTGGAAAGCACAGCCTACACAGTTCAGATTTAACATGCTTTTCAACCAAATGCCTCTTCAAAGACTTCAAAACTGAACTGATTCATTGCCCATGAACCTCCAAGTCCTCCCTTGTAATTAGGTGTTAGAATACAAGTTCTGAACCGAGTTTAAAACAAACAACAGAAAATTCCTCTATGCCCTAACTGCTGACCAGAGCCAAATACATCAACGGTGTGTAACCATGCTGTGTCAGATCCTTAGGCCCAGCTACCCTCTACCCCTCACACAGCCTGTAGTGTTGATATCTAGAGTTACAGTTAAGAAGCTATCTCAATCCAGTAAATTCCTTGTCAGGGACAGGCATTTGACTAATCCGGTTCTGATTAAACACTGCTTTTTCAGAGTCAAGAATCTGCAAAGGAAGCAAGGCCAAAGATAAAACTGAACACTTGAGTTAAGCACTCACAGAGCCCCACAGAAGCTCCAGGCTTATAGTGATGCCTTTTCAGAAAGGCAGGGGAGAGAGAAATTGATTTGATCAGAGTAGAGATCCATTAAGAGTCACATCCTGTCTAGAAAGTGGCCAAGATCATGTTTCCAAAACAAGATAAACACCACCACAAACAGGCCAATGTGAGATATTCTGGCCTCTACATACTGTTAAGAGCAGAATCAATCCAGATCACACAGCATAGTTTGTTCACAGGTATCCATTATAACCAAAGCTGGTTAGAAATCGTCCAGTAAAAACACCCTAGATAGATTTGGAAGGAATCCATCATTGTCCCCTACTTTACGGCAAATTACTAGAAAGGACAGCTTGCTCTGTGGACACTACAATCCCTGCGCAGCTATGCAGTGGTGCTAGCAACAACATCAACTCTCAATTCACAGTGTTTCACAAGATATCAGTTCCAGCTGAACTAAACTTTTTTTTTTTTTTTTTTTTTTAGAATTCCCTGGGAGCACAAAAACCTGTCACTTCAGTCAGTTCCAGTACTACAAGCTTGGATGTTCTTGTCAAAGCACTCAGATCTCCTTAAAATACTTTCCAATTTTTTGCTTGGATGACAAATAGTAATGACTTCTGCAGCTTAATTACACTGCAAACCTCATCAAGTTATTTCTTTCACAGGAGATATTCCATTTTAAGTTTCTCTGAGTATCTAACTTCATGCTACCACTGTTCACAGCTTTTAGGTTTTACAATACTGAAAAATAAAAATCAATACTTCTTGCTGAATCTCAGATGTGCATAACTACAGGTCTCATGTCCTCCCAAAAGCCAAGCTGCTATCCCCACATAAAGCTGCTTACATTTTGTTTGCTTTTTCAGGAGTTTCAAATTCTTTCCATAAGCTGTCAACTTCTTGGAGCTTTTTCTCATTCAGAACCTGTAGAAGAAAAAAAAGACAACAAAAAAACTCCCTATATTTAAAACAATTATATTTAAAGCACTTTTGCAAAACTTTCAATCCTGCATTCAGCAGAGAAGGCCTGAAGCAGATTTACATTGTATGCAGCCACTGGCAAGCAATACTGATCAAGTTAAACTCAATTCTGGTCATCTTCAGTTTCATCATTCTCTCTCAGGAGCTTTACCTTCATATACTTAAAATATGACAGTGTTTTTACTTTCAACTGAATTACAGAAGCGGTTCAATATTGATCAGGTCCTTCAGAACCTGCACATTAAAGCAAAATCATCTCCTTGTTTATCAAAACTGAGCTAGGTCTGTCTCTTCTACAGGATTCACTCACAGCCTCAGTGACCCAAAACCAAACCTGCCACTACCTTTGGAAAATACAAACATGTCTGTGACACCTAACAGGAAGGAGTGATCCCACAAAGTTAGTTTCATTCACCTACGGTATCCCAAGGAAAGAAGAGAACATTGCTATAAAGAAGGCTTTTCATCACAGCTTGGTAATTGACTGAACCAAGAATTACCTCATGGGGAGCAACAGCTTAAAATCCCATTGCTGTACAAAAGGGATTCCCATTGGTTTTTAAACAGCACAAGACTAACAATTACATCCCTCAAGCCTACCTGCATTTCACAAAACTCAGTGTACTACAAATTCCTAGAAAAGTGCTCAGGGGAACAGTTTGGTCAAGATCTTTGCAACACTGTGTTCCTTACATCACACAAAAAAAATCTTGTTTGTCCCCACAATGCAGATAGAACACAACCACACTTGGTACAGGGTGGAAATCATTCTTGGAATTATGAGATTTTGCTCCCTCGCAGATTTTTAAATCTTAGTCAAAGGATGTAAGTCTTTTTTCAACTCAATCAGCAGCTGAACAAATAAACACAGTAACTGATTTCCCATAGGACTCTGAGGCACAGAAAAACCTTGGGGCAATTCATCTTTCCTACCCTGAGACTTAAAGAATTTTCTCACTCTAAATACAGACATGGGTGCATAGAGAAAAATAAAGACATGGAAAGTGCTAAATCAAGGTGGTCAGTATCTAGAAATTACATGCCTATGGATATTTTGTGCCCTGCAAGATAGTAAGACTCAATTAGAAAAGTCTTCCAAGATCTAGAACGTGGCTGTGATCCACTTGGCCTTACTATTTAGTTTATTTGCTCTTCTGACAGGAGCAGCACCTACAAGGGAATACCTGAGAATGACATAGCTTGCAAAGGACAACAGTTATTGATCACCAAGGCATAAAAGCAGAGCATAGTTCTGCTGGCAGCCTGGTCCAGTGGAAGGTGTCCTTGCCTGTGGAAGGGAGGGTGGAATCAGATCATCCTTTAAGATCCCTTCCAACCCAAACCTTTCTATGATTTTATGACATCTGTGGGTACTGCTGAAAAGGGGAGTAGGTGGCCATGACTTTCTCCTAAAATTCTGAAGCACAAATTCCATCCAACCCTCAATTAACTAAAAAAAATACTCAAAAAACCCCAAACAAATAAACTCAAATATTCCCTAAATCCGCCCTCTCCCAAAAAAAACACATCTGGGACAATCTTTAGAGATTGCCTTAAAAAGAAAGAAAAAAAACCAAACAAAAAGACCCACAACTCTGCAGAGAATGTTTTGATAACGAATGAACATACAAGTTCAGCAATAACACAAGGATGCTGCTGAATAGCTACCATGTCTAGGAAAGGAAAGCTATGCCATTGAGAGCCTTGCCCTGCAAATGTGCACTGTGGCAGGGGCTCAACATATCTGGCCTTGGCAGATGCAAACAGAATCAGCATGGAAAAATAAAAGCTTGTCTCAAAACATATTTTATTAAAATACTATCTCTGATGAGTTCCAGCATACAGCTTCCACCCAGGCCAGTCACCACTTCAAATCCAGAATAGGTGTCCAGCAGTGTGCCTCAGAACACTGCTCCCAGGCACCTGGTGCCCTCTAGCTGCTCTACACGCATCATAGCCAGACCCCACACCACACACACAGCAGTGCTGCGGCACTTTTGCAGAGCTTCTTCATTTCTCATTTTAGCCTCTTCTCCTACTTTGGTTTATATCTACCCTGCTTTTAGAAATTAAAACATGAGTTATTTTCAGCGCCTCCTGGCTCCTATGAAAGGGTCGAATACCTTATCTCACGGCACAAGAGATTTGAGTCTGCTCAGGAGGTAACTTCAGGTTTCTTTAGCCACTTGGAAGGTCCAAGATAGCCAGGATGAACATCCAGTGAGAAAAACGTGTGGGTGGATTGCTGTAGGTGTTAGTTCATAGAATGGCAGGGGTTGGAAGGGACCTTTAGAGATCATCTAGTCCACCCCCCCTGCAGAAGCAGGTTCACCTAGATCAGGGGGCATAGGAACATGTCCAGGTGGGTCTTGACCTCCAAGGAAGGAGACTCCTCTGGTCATCTTGTTTCAGTGCTCCATCACCCTCACAGTGAAATAGTTTTTTCTGGGTGTGTGCGTGGAAGTGTGAAGCTATTTGCTTTTAGAAATATTTCTGCCTTCTCCCTGAGGCTTAAGTCTTGAAATCCCCCTTGCCTGAATTGCACAACTGCACTCCAATTAAGAGGAAAGGTTCCAGGGCAGATGAAATAAACACACTGTTCTGTAGAGCACCAAAAGTGTAGTCCCGCAGCAGGTTAGGGCAAAAGAAACCATCACCTTACTCTCTCTGCACCTGCACTTGTGTTCACACAAGCTAAACTCAGAAAAGAAAGGCTAAGCTAGGGGCAAAAAATACCAGTATTATGATAAAACACTATGAACAAGCTGGTAGAACCGTACAGGCAAAAACACTGGAGCAAGAGAACAGGCCACAGGCAAGCACAGAACTGCAGCTCTAGTTTAGACTTGTTCAAATCACTATGAGACTGCAGCCTTTGAGCCACCTCATTAGGAGGCTGACAGAGCCCTGGAAAACGGTATGTTCTTCCCAGCTCACCTTCTCAGCTGAGCTAAGTAAGTCGCCTAAGTAAATCGCACATGGAGGCATGCCTCACCCTGCCAATCTGCTCAGCCTACCTACGAGTCCCACTTCTGGAAACTCACTCAGGCCAAGGCACCTTGCATACGCATTTGGGAACGTGCCTGCCTGTCTCCCATGCGCCTTTTCCTGCATCCACAAGATTTTGCTTCAACATAAGCCACGAGGACGTACCTAGGAAGGAAAAGCAGTCAACGTGTCCAAACCCACGTGCCTTCAGAGACCAAAAACGGACATGGCTACGGGTGAGGGTTGGCAGGCTCACCAAGGAAGCTTCCCTACGTCTCTCCCGGCGCCTTCAGACTCCAGCTACGGCCGCTTCCCCCGCGCCTCCGACTTGAGACCTCCCTCACGACACGATCTCTGTGCTCCCGCCGGCCCGAGGCACCACTCAGAGCACCTCGCGAGGAGCCGCCCCCGGTGCGGGACGGCACGTTCCTCGTCCGCATTCCTCTCAACGAGTCCAGAGAGCTTCCCTCCGTCCCTCACTTCTACCTCACCACGGGACAGCAGCCAGGGGGTCCCCGGGCCGCGGCCCGGCGAGAGGCACCACACTCCGCCTGCCCTCCCCTCCCCTCCCCTCCCCTCCCTACGGTACCTTGAAGATGGCGTAGCCGGCGGCGGTCTCGAATAGCACCAGCATGTCGGCGGCGGGGCCAGAGGCGGCGCGGGGACACACACGTGCGCCGGCGGACGCGATCTCCCCCGCCCCGGACAGGCACGCGGGAACCGGAAGAGGAAGTGGCGACGCCGGAAAAGCACCCCGCGTGCGGGCCTTCCTCGGGAGCCACGTGGCGGGCCCGGGGAGCGGCGCGCGGCCAGCCATGCGCGTGCCCGTGCGCGGCGCTGGAGATGCTGCGGGCTGGCGACAGCGCCCCGCCGCGTCCTGTTCGGCAGCTTTCGAGCTTCTTGCTGTAAAATAAACATCGCGAAGCTGTGTGTAAGCGCTGAGACGCTGCCCGCGCGTGGGAGCCCGCCCGTGCCAGTGCCAGTGCCAGCCTGGCTGCTCGGGCCTGTGCCTGCCACAGCCCTGCACCCACTTGTGCTTCCTCGGGAGCAGCAGGCCCTGCCGAGCACCTCTTGGGACCAGCCATTGTGACTAGAAATGAGTCTGTGCTTGAGCACTCAAGTGTCCGTATTTGGCAGGTTTTGTTTCCCAAGTGGGTCCTGGAGATAATTTGGGTGGTTGGCTGGTGGCCCCCTTGGTGACCCCAGGCAGCACTGTGGTGCTGTGGGTGGCCCACCTGCAGCGCTGGGGCTCTGCCAGCACTCCCAATCTTCTCCACACACTGAGGTGGATCCCTGTTTTCTACCTTCACTCTCCCTCCTTGGCTTGTTTCCAAAGCCTTGTCTGCCTATCTTCATCCAGATACAATTCTTGTTTGAAGAGGATTTGTTGTGGCCAGGTGCAGTTGTGTGCATTTAAAGGGCTTGCTGCTCTGACAGAGAAGTGTCAGACTAAGTGCATTTAAAACAAATGTTCCAGGCTGCATGTTTTCCTATTCTGCTGCAGTGTCCCCTAGGTACAGGCATCACTGTTTGGGGGAAAGCAGAGGCCACAGGCTTTTTAAGCCACCTATTTGTGCCATCTGCTGGCTTCTGTCTTGGCAAAGAGCCACACTGCTGACCTACTTCTGTGCCTGGGTCTAGGTCCTACCAAGGAATTGAAAAGCTGCATGCTAGTGAAGTGCAGGTGAGCAGCGCCAGGCCTTTTCCTGAGGAACGCTCACTTATTTCACACTGAGGGTTACAAGCACAGAAAACAGAGGCAGAGTTCTTCCGGCCCAAAGGATGGGATGCTCCAAGAAACACTTGGGCTTGATTGATATCAGACATTCATTGCTGCATTTTATGCAACCATCTGTATGAGTCAGCATGCCCGCTTCTCCTGTAAGAAATACGCTGGAAAGCCAATAGATGAAGAAATCTGTCATTCTTTTTGTTGTTGTTGTTGTTGTTAAATACTTTGGTAATTTAGTTTTTTTTTTTTTTTTTTTAATTCACTCAACTGGTGACTTTGCCAAATAAATATTTTTAACCTGAAAGAAAATTTCCATGTTCTCCCTGGTTTTAAAGTACTGATTCTGGTACTGCCGGCTCAGAGGGATTATTGCTATTGTGAAGAGTAAATGTAAGAGGAAACGTTACTTAGTTGCCTTAACTACAACACTGTATTCACCCTGTTTGCCAGTAATAACCACTTGCAAGCAAATACAATGGTGTGATGAGATTACAGATTGTTCTTATCTTACAGTGTGTTTTTTGTAGGAAATTTAGTTTTGATAGAATGAAGAGGAACGTGTCTAGGTGGGTCTTGAAGACCTCCAAGGAAAGAGAGTCCGCACCCTCCCTGGGCAGCCTGTGCCAGGGCTCCCTCACTCTCACAGTGAAATAGTTTTTTCTTATGTTTAAATGAAACTTTTTGTGTTCCAGTTTCATCCCGTTACCCCTTGTGCTGTTGCTAGGTACAACAGAAAAAAAAAAGGATGCTCCAACCTCCTGACACCCACCATTTAGATATTTGTAAATATTAATAAGATCCTGATCTAGGTTGACCTGCTTCTGCAGAGGGGTTGTACTAGATGATCTCTAAAGGTCCCTTCTAACCCCTACCATTCTGTGAGTCTATGAAGAGGCTATACAGACTATATGGCCCAATAGTTTTCAGAAACCCACTAACAACTCTTGTTCCCTAAACCACATGCAGCTTTGGAGAAGGTAGCAGCAATTTGAAGGAATAAAGATGAACCTTCTCAACTTCAGGTGGTTAAGATTAGTTACAGATGGGGGAAATTTGAGAAGTTATAAAACACCTGAGAATGAAGTGAAGTTATTAGCATAAGTAACTTTGGTAATGTTTACAGCAGTAAGGTTGATTTTGGGCTTTGTGGGAAGAAGCTGGAGTGGTACGTTTAGCCTTTTAAAAACAGTATTACTTTTGTTGTGTTTTAATTTTAAATATGCTGTGTGTCGTATTTAGGTTGTCAAAGAAGGAAAGCAGGGATTTTGCTGATGTACCTCTGTAGTTATCATGGGGTGGACAGAGACTAGATTTCTGGAGGCTATACAAATGTAGCTGGTATCTTGAAGAGATAAAGCTTCCACAACCATTTTGAGAGTAAAGAGAGATGATGTTATTTTCAGTGTGTGTGTGTGAAGCAGTGCACACTTCCATATTATGCTTTTATTATTATGTATAGGGACTGGTAACTGCATTCTGTTTCATGTGAATATTAGCTTTTATTACAAGATTACATAGAAAAATTGACAAAATGAAGAATTGCGCTCGGATTTTGTGTCAGTGTCTGAGACTTGAGCCTTATAGTAACAAGGCTACTTTTTCTGCTCTTAAACATCCCTGCAGTTTTAGGACAGACAATTCACCATTTTATGTTCTGTTAGCATCATGTGTTGCTGTGAAGCCCTGAATAGCTTATTTTGGTCCTTTGTGTAGTGTTATTAAGCTCATAATGAGCTCTTAGTGTGAGCTTGGCATAGTATGAGCATATTTGGCTTTCCTGCTTCCTAGGCCTTGCCTAAGAAAGATCGTCTTAATTCTGTAGGCTCAGTATAGCATCTGTTTTGTTTATCTTCATTTTTTTTCCTCCCTTGTTAATTCTGAATAATTTTAACAGTTATGATTAAAGCTAATTTCCATTAGTCTAGATACTGTGTAGTTTCACTGGCTAGTGAAAGTGCATCCCTGGGTGTAGCTGTATTTGTAACATGCCATTCAGCTACTGAAGTGCAGCAGTGCAAGCACAGAGTGAAGCGTCTTTGGTGTTATTATGAAGGAACGTGGCAGAGCATTACAGACCCTATCTTGATGGATGTGCCTTGCCCAGAGAGATTTCTTACCCTCCCCTGAATGGTAAAAGTTAAAAAACCATCTAGTAGCATGCCAATAAGAATTGCCTGGGACTGTTGATCTGTTTGTTTTACAATAATGTTATTTTATGGTTCTCAGACTTTTTTTTTAATTACTGGCCATTTGCAGGGAGGTTGAACTAGATGATCTCTGAAGGTCCCTTCTAATCCCCACTATTCTATGGCTCTATGAAGAGGATCAGTGACACTTTTTTTCTGTAGTACCCAGTGATAGGACTAGGGGGAATGGACAAAAGCTGGAACACAAGAAGTTCCACTTAAACATAAGGAAAAACTTCTTGAGGGTGAAGGAGCCCTGGCACAGGCTGCCCAGGGAGGATGTGGAGTTTCCTTCTCTGGAAGTTCTGAAAAACCGCCTGGACGTGTTCCTGTGTGAGCTGATTTAGGCGGACCTGCTTTGGCACAGGGGTTAGATTAGATGATCTTTAGAGGTCCCTTCCAACCCCTACCATTCTGTGATTTAGATCTCACTCCAGCAGTGATGACATGCAAGGAGTTGCCTCGTTGCAGAGGGGAGTTAGTACTGCATGCTGCAGTTCAGTTTGCAGTTGAAATGGAGTCTTATAAAGCTTTGGTGTTGCTTCTTGTGTAAACCTCAAGAGCGCCGTGTTGTGTGGGTGCGGTGTCACTAGTATCTGTACAAACGCAGCTGTCGGTGCAAATTTGCTTAATCCATTTGTTCATTCCATTGCATGGCTGCAATGATAAAAAAACGTAAACTGCATAATCAGAAAAGCGAGTTTTGCTGCTAAACGTACACGTTTTAACAAAAACCCCAGCAGGTCTTTACAGACAGGCAGGATGAGATGAGATTTGCTGAACATAAACGGCCACGCAGACCCATCCTTCGAGTCGTCAGGCCGCCTACAACTAGCAGAGTTTAGGAAAGCCGCTCCGTTTTCCTCTCGGGGGGGATACCGCCAGGTCCCACTCTGCAGCTGCGGCTTCGCGGGTGAGCGCAGGGCAGCAGCCGCTCGGCGCTGCCGGCCGGGCTGCGAGGCGGCGGCGGGAAGTGAGCTCAGGCGCACAGGAAATCCCGCCCGCGCCGCGGCCCGTGTCTGCGCTGCGGCCACAGAGAGGAGCGCAGCGCCTGCAGGGCCCAGCCGAGCCTGCCGCACGCTACGGGGCCGAGCCATGTCTGACCAGGTACGGGCGCCGCCGGCCCCGCTCGCCCGCCCCGGGGGAAGCTGTCGGCGGAGGCGAGGGGATGGGGCGGCCGCGGGAGGAGCCGCCTGCGCCGCCGCCGCCGCCCCCCCTCTGCCCCCTCCCGCTGCACGGGCGGCCCGGCCCGGGGCGAGCGCAGCCGCGGCTGCCTGCGACGGGACGTGTCCCTCGGGGGCTGTTTGTTGGGGTGCCTGTTTCCGAACTCTGCCTCTCTCCCTTTGTGTTTTAATTCCCCCTTTCCCCTTAGCTGAGGGTGTTTCGCGAGGGGAATGTTTTGCGGGAGATGCTCGGGCGGCCGGGGCCGGCGGGGGCGGGGATCGCCGCCGGGGCAGCTCTGGCCCCGGGAAGCCGAGAGTGCACCGAGGGGTGAGACGTGTTGCACAACAGTTGTTTCCTTTCGTTTTCCATTTCCGGAGTGTGTGGTAGGATGCTATTCCCCTGTTGGTTAGGCTAGACCTGCCAGGTCGTCTGTTTGCCCTAGCAATGCAAAAGGAGGAAAAACCCCAGACTTTCTTAACTGAGCGTTGTTTGTTTGTATTAAACAGCCGACCTCCACCGAGTCGCCGTCCTGTCTTCACTACTTGTACATTTTTATGTTCCTGGCAATTCTGACTTCTGGCTACTTCAGTTACTTATACTGCAAGTCCCTGGATTGCTTGATGTGGCATGATTGCAATCCTTTCCTTACAGCTGTTTCTTTAGGCTATGTGACCTGGTGGTGGAAAGTTAAAACAGCATTCCTAGTTTAATTTGTGTTCTGGAATGCGTTATTTTTTTTTTTTATATATATATTGCCTTCATATGACAGCATTTCCAACTTTGTTGTGACAGCTTGGCTGTGGAAGAATCGATGTCAGTATCTAACACATGTTTCTTGTGCTGCTGTGAAGTCAAGAACAGTACTAGTGCCAGGCAGGAAATTAAAAGTATCCAGAGAGAAGGCTAATCTTAAAATATACTACTGTGGAATACAGGAAGGAACTTGATACATTATGACATGTGAACTGAAACCATTGCTGTATACATAGGTGGTCTTCCTCCTCACTCCTGTTTTTCAAGTGCAATGCAACCCTCCTGGTGAGGATGGGGCTGCTGCCCATCTCTGCCTGTGAGAGTGAATCTGGGAACGCAGCTATTGCTGGCACCCATTTGGACATGTTTCCAGTGTAATAATGTACATGAAAGTGGTTGCTTAAAAAAAAAAAAGGAAATTCTGAACTAGATTTTGTAGATTGATCTTCACGTGATCTGCTCTGTAGCTCTGCGTTTGTGAACTACGGCATGTTTTAACACATCACAGCTTTCATTAGGTAATTCCCTTTCCAGGCAAGTTCTGCTAAAACATACATGTTGGTTCTTTGTGACTGCTTGAAGTACGTAAAACTCATTGTATGTGAGAGCCCTTTTTGGATGCATATCTTAAAGGTCTCTGAATAAGGACCTAGGTTTGTTTATTTTTTTTTTTTAATAGGAAAGCAAAACATTGTGGCATTTTTAGGAGGACTATGCAACAAGAACTAAGCAGATGCTGAAATAACAATGTAATGTACAGTAATGCAGCACTAAATCTCCTCAGTTATCAGTCCTACCGGAATAATTGGGTTACTTGAAGTTGCGGATTGGGATTGCTTCAGCCCTGGAGTTAAGTTAGAAAGGACCTAGTTTGTCGCCAGTTATTATAATTTTCACTTGTGCTAAAAAGTCAAGAAACATATACTTTGTTTAGTTACAAGTAAAATACGTGCAAGAAGGGCAGGTTTCAAAATACACATGCTGCTTGGTGGAATCTAAGCAGAAAGAAAAAAATAAATCATTTTTCCCCTCCCTTCAAGGATCTCAGGCTATTTTTGCTTTAATTGAATCTGGATGCTAGCATTTTTGTCTGCTTGTGTACTACTACTAAAAAAAAAATTGCAATTATTGTGTATTTTTCCACTTCTATAACAAATGTAGCAGTTTATTTGCTGCATTAGGATGTGTGTTGGAGTCCTGTTCCTCTAGTAATTTTGTTTTGATTTTTAAAGATTATCAGAAGTGTGCTGAGTATAGGGTTTTTTTAGGCTGGGATGTTGAAATCTGAGCACTTCAGAAAAAATGGAGGAGGAAACTTGCAATGTGCTGCCTCAGAATGTTTGAGTTTGTGTTTTCATTAATTCAATAGCAATACCAGTGAGTTTCATCTGAGAAACTTTGAGTGGTTTTTACAACCATGAAGTTAGTGTTGATGTATAAATGTGAGAGAGTACTAGTACCCTCATTTTGTGCTAGCTGGGAAAACTGTAGCATGAAGTCAGTAAAACTTCAGGCATGTAATGAAGTTAGAACTTGGAGTGTTGTGTTTCTGTTCTGATTGTGTGGTAGTCTTCTTATGTTTTTTTTATGTATTGTTTCATGAGATCCTAAACACTAGTTCTTTTCACAGTGCAAATAAAAGTCTGGAGGCTTGCAGACTGCTGATCCAGCATTTTGTTAGTGAATACTTGTAGCTTAGTAACTTTGCAATCTCCTTTCTTTGCTCTAAAGAGTTTCTGTGTTGGCTTACCATTTGGCATTGAATGATGGTATAGTTCGCTGACAAAACGCGGGAAGTTGTTTCAGACTTGCCGAGTCTTGTGTTCTAATTTCAAATAATTTAGTTTTAAGCTTAAATTATTGACATCGATGTAGATTTCTTCTTATTTTTATTCTTGAAATTACATCTCTGTTTACTCTTATTTTGTGCACGAGATGTTGGGGCTTTAAATGAGCATCTTTATGGCATGATGTTTCAAGACTCCCAATTCCCTCTGCCTTTTTCTACTGTTTGCTGCTTCCCCTATTTGTTTTTAGTACTAAAGCCCCCTTTCCCCAAGGGCAGGAATTGAGCATCTTCTGAATCATTGCTTTCCACTCCCATTGGCCAGAGGCGCTGTTGAGGATGAGCTGTCATACCTTGTACAGGATGTTTGTTCCCTAAGTTAAGTAGGTAGATTTTTTACAATGCGCGAAACTGTACAAACTACTACAAATGCATCTACTGCTGGAATAATATGCTGCTATGCAGTTGAGTTGGTACTCAAAGTAAATTGAGACAGTGACAGTAACACAGGAGGTAGTTTTGAAGTTATAGGCTCCAGATCTATAGAGATCTGAATCTCTTTCTGATTCCAAGAGGTTAGTAATCCTGCATATAGGCAATAAAAACGTGGTTTATGCAAGTTATCAGGATAAGTTGCGGTTTCTTAATTTTCTTTCTCTTTTTAGTTGGGAGTGGATACCACAACAAATAGTGCAAATAGTGCCGTGACATTAGTTTGGATATGTTAGAAAGGGAAAACTTCAGTGGGGAGCGCAGTTGCTGTGACCACTGTTACCAGCAATGACAGCTTTTACACTTCAGAAGTGACTTGCTTGGAGACTTAAGGGTAAGCGTCTAAGTTTCCTGAAAGCTTGGGCCAGTTTTTGGTTTTGAGCTTGAAGGGTAATGAATCAGTCCCAGCAGTCCAGATTGTGCACAGGTTGGTATTTACAAAAAAAAAAAAAGCAGCATTCAAAGCAGGTGGAGTCTCTGGCTCATACTGTTTTGTTTTTTTTTTTGTTGGTCACAGAAACTGATTTTGGCTTGAGGCAGTGAGTCAAACTGATACAAAGAGCACTTCCTCTTTTTTTTTTTTTTCCCTCTAGACTGAGACTGGTACAGATAGGGAAGGTGTTTGCAGACTTTTCCCCCTTCTCTGAACTGCTAACATTCAAAGAAGTTGTGCATGTTTAACCTCTTTAAGGGAAAAAAAAATGCTTGAAAAGACTTGTCTGCCATTTTAATCTGGAGATAGAGACCAATCTGGATGGACTTAATGCAGAAGGTTAGTATGTGGTTTTGGTGCTTGATCCTAAAGTTTGGGTCCAACCATACAAAGGGTATTTGTGTGTACTCAACAAGAAAGTCCATTAAAGGCTGGGAAAAGGTGTGTGGTAGGCACTTGAACATATTTTTAATTTGACTACTGTGTTAGGCAAAAAATGTAAAAAGATTTGAAACAGGAATAGCAGGGTATGTCTGTTTCTGATTGCTTGGGAAATGTCTTCATCAAGCACCATTTGGACCTGAGACAGTGTCCACCTAAAATTCCTTTGTGTTACTCTAGAGTGTAACTAAAAATTGTGATCCAGAATATGAAGTGACAGGCAAGGGTTAATAGTACTTGATCTGTCACTTGTCTTATCTGTCAGCAGCTAATATGGAAATTTTGGTGTCCTTAATTCACGTCTTAGAACATAACGTAAACATTTTTCTTGAGCTTTAGTGTTCAAGTTGTTGAATCAAACTTAACCGTTACAATTAATTTTTATCCTGAAAAGTTAGCAAAACACCAGTTCTTAGGACTGCAGCTACTAAGAATTGCAGTCGTAAACATGCCAGAAGGAAGCTGATACTTGGTGTTGTTAGGTTGTTATAGAAAAGAAAGTGGCTAAGCATCCTTTTGAAAATAGCAACTATTGTTAATGTACTGAAAAATATTAGAATGGTTCACTCTTTACACTGATAGGGTGTTACAAATGCTTTGTTTACTCTCCTCAAAATGTTCTTTTTTCTGTCAAATATCTGAACCTCCTAGTACAGTTCCTGTATTTCTTTTTTGCAGTGTCCTTGTATACTGGGAGTTAGGGATCTCTTAGGTTTTCAGCTCTGCACAGACAGACTTTCATGATACTAAGTTGCAATTATTTTCACACACAGAAAGGAAGAAGTGGTTTGCATAGTCTGATTCCATGTGTTAAGGATAGCAGTTATCATTCTGCCCAGTGAAAATAAGAAAGTGTTGAACTGATTGGATCTTGTTCTAATGTTTTTTCTTACAGGAAGCAAAACCTTCAGCTGAGGACTTGGGAGATAAGAAAGAAGGAGAATATATTAAACTCAAAGTCATTGGGCAGGTGAGTCTTTACATAATTGTTGACATTTGGTGGGGGTGTAAATTTCTGTATTGTAGAAATGAGCAACTGAAAGTTGATATCTTCAGTTCTTCGGTATGGATCTTCCACCGCCAGAAACCACTTACCGACTGCCAGTAATTTGTGTCAGTGTACTCTCTAGTGTGTTTGTATGTGGTTTGTTTTGAGGGATTAATTTATACAAGGATATGAATTAAATACGTGACAAAATTGATAAGCTTGGGTCTTCAGAGTTCCTGTAGTACACTAAACATGAGGTCAGCTTTCTTCGACAGGGGTAGGAAAAGGGTTCTGTTGGCTGGCACGTTGGTAGATGTGAATAGCGGATTATAAGTCTGAATTCAAGTTGTGTTGGAATGTGAATGTTGAAATCTCCTTGAACAGAAGTCCTTCTGTGCAAGAGCCCAAGCCTCCTGTGATTTAACTTGCTATTGTTTGTTGGAGCTATGCTGTTGACTGGCGACTGATGATGTAAAGTCAGACTAACACAAACTAGCTCACCTCTTGCTGGTTTAATCTGCGATGATGGGAACACTTTCAAAAGCTAATGTGACCTGTGTGCTTTTTGCATGGGATCTCTTGCAATCTGTTTTATCTGTTGGCATTTTGAGAGTTGCAGTTACTCATATCTTAGGACTCCCAGGAAGGACTATAGATTCATGAGACATAAGATGTCTTTTTGGGTTAGTGTTATGTTGACAAGTCTGTCTGTATCATAACTTCTAGATAATTATTCTAATTGATTGGAGCTTCATATATATTCTGAAGTGCAAGGTTTAACTTGCCACTTTTGGATCTTGGAGCAGAAGTCCCCTGCATAGCTGTGTTTGTATTTCACAAATATATCATCTGGGTGTAAAGATAGAATCACAGACTGAGTCATGTATGGATTGTACTACTTTTAAATCCAAAACTTCCATACTGAGCTGAAGACTATACTATGCCATCTGTTTTAAAATAGAGCTTCCAGTGGAAGCACATGATGAATTTAGTGACTGATAAATCATCCTGGAGGTTCGTGTTATAATGCGTCAAGGTATGCACAGTCATAGTAAAACTGCATTCCATGTTAATTTTACATAACTTTTTTCTTAGCGAGAGTCTTAAAATAAGCATAGATAAAGTAAGCAGTTGCTACAAAGAGAGTAACTTTTTTCTTTTCTATTCTTAGGACAGCAGTGAAATTCACTTCAAGGTGAAAATGACAACACACCTCAAGAAACTCAAGGAATCATACTGTCAAAGACAGGTTTGTGTAACAGTAACAGTCTCTCTTTAAAAAGAAAAAAAGCCAAGTACTTTAGCTTTACATTTCTTACTGTTCTTTCAAATAATGTTTTGGATCAGTCAAGCTTCTATCTAGTTATGAGCAAGACGAGTATTTGACAGTACAGATATAAAGGATCTCCTCATTTTGTTTGACATGTAAAGGTATTTCTATTTAAGACAGTTGTGTATTTTTAGTAAGCTAAAAATACCATTTGAAAACATATAGTGGCTTCTTAGAAGACATAGAAGTTAACTTTTAAAATGCCCAGACATGTGTTTATAGTTCCTGTAAAATCTTCGGTTTCCAAGTGAAATTCCCTTAAAGCTGTAGAGTGCTGCAGTTTTAGATGAGAGCAGCCTTAGGCATTGTTACAGCCATCAATATGGTAATGGATTAACTCTAGCTACTATGCCCCAAGCTAAAGAAATCTGCAATGTTAATTGTGAATGTAGGTAAATAGTAACTACTGTTAGAGAACAAAAATATATCTTCACTTCTACATTCTTTGGCATATACTATGGATCTGCTGCCACTTTTTCCAGAAGCCCTGGCCTAGTTTATACTTAGCTTTGGAGACAGATGCCTTGTGGGGCTTTTTACTGAGTAACTCTTGGAGTTCACTTCAGAAGACATGAGATATAATACTTCCATTTTTTTTCTGGATACCTTGAGACAAGTTGAACTTGTCGATTGTTCTTCTGTAGAATGTGGGTTTTTTTGCTGTTGTTCTGGAGTAGGAGGAAAGGGAAGATCAAACACCAGCTAAGTTTGTAAACAAATAAAAATAATTAAATTTTGTTTTATTTGGAAAAGCTTGAAACATAAAAATAAAATATAAGCAGGTTATATTTCACTTGTATGTGTTTTGCTTGTAACTTGAAAGAAAAAGATGAGATGTTTACCATTGGGATGCTCCTTTCTCCTTGTTCCAATGGTGTTACTTAGCTCTTTCTCATCCTCAGTGTGGAGCTTTTGCAGAACCAGTAATGGTAAATGTTGCTTTTCCTTTCTATGGTGATACAAGATGGGGAAAGCAAGGGTAGGAGTTCCTCCTGTTGTTTTAGGTTCTTAATAAGACTGATATGCAGGTCATAAAAAGATAGGACCTTGCTGTGTAATGTTGTCTTGGTGGGAGGGAGGGTAGTAGTAAGTACTACTATTTCATTTGTAAGTAAAAAAAGGCAAGGAGGAAAAGAGCTAAGCAAGCTTCCATGTTTTTGAGCTAGAGCTTCAGTGAGGCTGGGATAAACACATTCATCACTGTTATGATCAATGAGTCACTTTGCAGTCTACATGGTTGCAAGAGAATAGCTGCACTCCTGTGTAACAGGAACTAACACTTTCTTTTTTACTTTCCATAGGTATTGCTTTTATTACAAATGTTTTTCTTGTGAATCTGTACAAGCTTCAGGAAGTTGTTTTCATCCTTTTACGTTGTTTTTTTAGGGTGTTCCAATGAATTCACTCAGGTTCCTCTTCGAGGGTCAGAGAATTACTGATAATCATACCCCCAAGGAGGTGAGTGTCTTTCTAGAAAGTTACGTAGTTCACTGGAGAAACTAAATACTGAGTTGCCTAATTTCTCTTCTACTATACCATTAACCAGAGTGAAGTTGTTTCTCAAAGTGCAGCTAACTTGGCTATATTTAGTCAAATAGTCTGACTATAATTATCAAATTAGAATCTTTAGTAAGACCAATATGCAGTTTAGAGAGAGACTAATTGGCCCTTCATGTGTAATATTGTCTCAGAAGGATGTAGTCACCACTTACTGGGGCAGAAAAAGCTGAGGCAACTTTCCAGCTAATGAGCTAGAACTTCAGTGTAACTTTGGAATAAATATGGCTATAGTTCACATTTGCTAGATGAAAGTGTAAATAAACGGAACACAAGCCAAGGCTGGCCCTCAGGAAGCCCAATCCCTGGATCATAGTGGGATAGTCTGGAGAATAGAAGACCTTCCTTTGGTGGATGAGGGTGAGGTTAGAGACCTGTTACACAAGCTGGACACCTATAGATCCACAGGTTCTGATGGGATGTACCCACGAGTGCTGAGGGAGCTGGCTGATGTTATTGCTAAGCCACTTGCCATTGTTAAATGATTGTGGAGCACAGATGGGGTGCCTGAGGACTGGAGAAAAGCCAATGTCATTTGAATAACTCACTAATGGAAACCGGCGTGACCAGGCTGGATGAGGGCAGAGTAGTGGATGTCATCTACCTTGACTTCAGCAAGTATAGAGGTTTTCTCTGGAAGTTTTCAAAACCTGCCTGGATATATTCCTGAGTGACCTGATCTGGGCAGACTTGCTTGAGCAGGGGGTTGGACTAGGTGATCTTTAGAGATTCCTTCCAACCCTTACCATTCTATGATTCTAAGGCTTTTAACACTCTCCTAGAGCATCCTCATCAGAAAGCTTGAGGCAGTGTGGGTTGGATGAGTGGAAGGTGAGGCGGATCAAGAACTGGCTGATTCATGGAACCCAGAGGGTGGTGATCAATGACACAGAATTGAGTTGGAGACCTGTGGGCCGTGGGGTTCCACAGGGATCAGTTCTGGGGCCAGTCTTACTTAGTATCTTCATAAGTGACCTGGGTGAGTGGACAGAGCGCACACTCAGCAAGTTGGCTGATGACACCAAACTGGGAGGACTGGCTGATTCACCAGAAGGCTGTGCTGCCATTCAGCAGGATCTTGACTGGCTTGAGAGTTGGGCAGAGAGGAACCTCATGAGTTTCAACAAGGACAAGTGCAGAGTCCTGCCTCTGTGGAGGAACAACCCCATGCACCAGGACAGGCTGGGGATTGACCTGCTGGAGAGCAGCTCTGCAGAGAGACCTGGGAGTCCTGGTTGATGATGAAATTGAACATGAGCCAGGAATGTGCCCTCGTGGCTAAGGAGGCCAATGGCATCCTGGGATGCATCAAGAAGAGTGTGGCCAGCAGATCGAGGGAGGTTCTTTTCCCCCTCTCCTCTGCCCTGGTGTGACCTCCTCTGGCGTTCTGTGTCCAGTTCTGTGCTCCCCAGCTCAAGAGGGACAGGGAACTTCTAGGGAGAGTCCAGAGCAGGACCGTGAAGATGATGAGGGGACTGGAGCATCTTTCTTGTGAGGAAAGGCTGAGGTATCTGGGGCTGTTCAGCCTGGAAAAAGAAGAGACTGAGAGGAGAACCTGATTAATACTTACAAGTATTTAAAAAGTGCATGTCAAGAGGATGGGACAACACTTTTTCTGGAGTGTCCAGTGATAGGACAAGGGATAATGAACAAAAGCTGGAACACAAAACTTTGCTTAAACATAAGGAAAAAAGTTTTACTGTGAGGATGAGAGAGCCCTGGCACAGGCTGCCCAGGGAGGTTGTAGAGTTTCTCTCTGGAGGTTTTCAAGAGCCTTCTGGATGTGTTCCTGTGTGACCTGATCTAGGTGAACCTACTTTAGTGGGGGGGGTTGGACTACATGATCTCTAAAGGTCCCTTCCAGCTCCTACCTTTCTGTGACTTTTAAGTTCTGTTGTCCAGTGATTTCCACAAATTGTTAGATCTAAGCAGGAGGAAATACAGTTGTTAAAAGACAGAAGTTATCTTCTCTGAATTTGAACCAGTTGCCCTGTTGAAGAGAACAGTTATAAACAGGCTTTGAGTTGCAAGCTGTAAGTCTTAGTTATATTGTGGGCAAGTAATGTGCCATATGTAATTCACATGACTGTACAGCAGGTTCATTTCACTATGCAGCTGGTTACATGCTGCTCATCTGTTACCCAAGAATTGACTTAGAGAAAGGTAAAGCTAGCAACTTCCATGCTGATGTGTACTGCTTCAAGGAAATTGAGACTGCACTCATAATGATTTTGCTTTGACTGAGATATGCTGAAGGAAACACACTAAAAATTATGAATGTTGGTTAGTGAGATAGTGACTGAAATTTTTTTTCACCCCTTTGATGAATTATGATGTGGCAGAGGAACAAACTTGTCTAGGATCTGCTGTGAATTCAGTACATGCGATTTATAACCTTTATATGCTGTTTTTTCTCTGTTCTCACAGCTGGGGATGGAGGAGGAAGATGTGATTGAAGTTTATCAGGAACAGACAGGGGGTCACTCAACAGTTTAAATCCTTCTGTTTGTTTTCTTCCCCCTTTATCCTTTTTTATTTTTAAATAATAGTTCTTTTGTAATGTGGTGTTCAACACTGAATTGAAACTGGCACCCCATATCTGGGAGTTTATTTTCAAGCGTCTGGTATTTTGAATTCTCGTGCTCATTATACACTATTGTTTCTGTTTTCATTGTGCTGAACTTCTGTGATCCAGCTGCTGCAGCCCTGCTTCCCTCTTCCCTTCTGCCTTCCCCTTTAGAAATACACGTACACACATGCATTTGTATATTCACTAGATTCGTGCATTTCGGGCACGAAGGCTGTAAGATCTGCCAGGTGGGGGAGTGTTCTTAATGACTTCCATATCTGCCCTGAAGTTTTGATGTGTGACTGTTTCACTCCTGGACTATAACTTTCAGTGCGAGATGAAGTTTTTCAGAGAACTAAACTATGGAGAAATTGTGTATCCATAACTCAGAGCTATTTTGCTTAAATTGTGCTGATGGCCCAGCAAAGAAGATTACCAAGTTGGAAATGGAAAAGCTAGAACTGTTGTCATCTGTACCGTGCTCCAGAGATGGCTTTGCTGAAGACATAAAATTGAAAACCCTGATGATTCTTAAATCTTGCCAGAAGAGCCCAGAAGCATTTTAACTTCAAATAGCAATTAGTACACGCAGGTATTCATGCAAGAATGTTCACAGCAGACAACTGGTGTTACTTTGACGCTCTTGTTTGTACCTTTTGGCCTGGGACGTGGGTTTTGAATGGACATTGTCTGTACCAGCTTCATTTAAAATAAACAAGAAAAACAATTTTATAAACAACTTGCATTTTCTTTTCAAATGTTTGGAAATGACCAAAAGCCGTAAAAATTTATAATTAGGGCATGCTTTTCCAGTAACTGTATGTTGAAGCCAGAAAAAAGTGCTCTGGAAATATACTAGCTAGTTTCTTTTCTTGTTAGAGAATATTCACATAGTTAGATACATCTTTACTTCATGCACAACAGTTTAACCAAAAATGCAACTTGGAAGGAAATATGAAGATGGGTTTTAATGTCTACATTTCATATGATCATGGTACCAGTAAATAATTACTCTATGATGGATGACATGGAGGTGTCATCATAGTTCATCAAGCCTCATTAGGAGGATCCACTTCATGTTCTAGATAGTTGCAGGTTCTAAATGGTCAGCTTGAGAGCACATTACTGGATATAAAAGCTGAGATGGGAAGTTGTGGGCAGAGTAGTGTGAAGAGAAGACTTCTGTGTGGTCCCTGCTTCAGCTTTTCTGTAGATACCTAGGACTTGATTATGATTTGGTTTGGATCAAGTTCACTATGAATACCAGCTTTATTGAAAGACACATTTTAGTACTGGCATATTTAGAAGAAGTTGCATTTTTTGAATGATCACTTTTTTTTATGGCACTAGCTGTAGAGGTAAAAATGCATTATCTTTCATGCCTTGTGGTTTGTGTCTTTTTTTCTGATTTACTAATGCTTTTGTACACATAGTTGCACTAAGCAATTTTTTAAAGGTTACAATTTTTGTTTACAAATGTCAGAAAATGAGATTTTCCTGAAGTATTTTATGCAATTCAATTCTTAGGGGGGAGAGGGACTGCTACTGTGATGTAGAACAACATAGCTTCTTTGCACTTTCCTCCTGTTGCTATTTTAGAATACTGAATACTTCTGCTTCAGAATACCAGAAATAACACAGCCCTGTGTTTATTGTCAGGTCTTCTAATTCACCTTTGTATAATGCTTGTTAGTAGACAAATTCCCATCTTTCATCTGCAAATTAGGAACTGAGGCACAGGGAACAGTAGTTTGCTCTGGTTACTCTGGAAGCTGAAAGAGGAGCTGACAACTGAATCCAGGGCCCCTTGAATTTGATACTAGTACTCTATTTGCTGCACCAGCTTGCTTTGCTTCCTGCTGTTCAATTTCCCCTTCCAAATCTGTTTTTATATACTCACTTATATTAGTTTTCTAGTTTAAGCACTGCAGTTAGTTCTGTTTGACGCTGGAGGAGTGTTTCCTGCAGAATGTGACTTCAGTAGGGTAAAGTTCAAGCCCAAGATTGCTTTCTATTTTTATAACGTTGTCCTAATATACATTTCTATAGAGTGGATACAGCAACAAACTGATTTGACCTCTTCCTCAGACTTCTTGTGAAGCCTCAAAGCTACTGGTCTAAAGCAATGCCTGCGCTGATGGAACAGTAATAACAGGAAATCGGTATTCAGCCTCAAAGATGAGAGCTTCATGTAAAATGGAGATACATGTGCTATGTAGATACACTAGTACCCCTTTTAAGGAAGTTCATTCTTGGAAGCTGTATGTTGAAATAAAACCCAAACTTTGAAGTCAAGGAGTAGACAGACTTGAATCTTCTTGGTTTCTCTGGAAGAAGTAATATTTTTCAAATAATTTATTTCTGAAAAGATGGTCTGAAATGGAATTTCTAAACCGCTCATACCAAGCTTTGAGGCCCATGACTGGAAGTCAGATTGGCCATACGTTGGAGAAAAATAGTGAAAATAATAAATTTTTTTTGTCCTGCATTTTTTCTTTGTGTTTGTTTACATGCTTATCTGTGTAATAGAACTGAGTTAAGCTGTTGATGACTAGATTTGTGAAGTGGTTAAAAAAGAAAGGGTAGTGGAAGAACAAAACTGTCTTTACTGAGTCAGATATGCTGTGGAAGGTGCAAGCTAATACTTCCTCAGTTTCTAATTGTGAACTTAATCTGTTAGAGTATAAAAGCTGTATTGATGAGTGCTTTACAAAACTATTAGTGTCGACAGATTTTCTTAAAGATGGTACATTTAAAGGATTTATGTGTTCTCTTGATCATCTCTGTGTGGTGATCAGTGATTGTCAGTGGCAAATTGTGATTTTTAGAAGTTAAATGTAAAGGTTGGCAGGATTTGGGCTTCAGTTAGGATGTCAGATAATGCTAAAACTCGGAGTCTGACAAATTTTTACTAACCATGTGTTGTTTTAGAAGCACTACTGTTTTGGTTTTTCCTACTTTAAATTGAAATTATTTTTAAGAATACAATTTTCTGTATGCAGTTCTGAATTCTTGCTGATCAGGCCTTAAATGAGAAAACAGCTTCTGGGGTACCATACAGATTGCTATAAGAATTGTGCGAGTTAGAAATTGTGTGAACTTGTTTTGTTTTGCTTTTAGAACCAGTACTTAATGCATACTTTAAATTGAAGCTGAACTTCATCACAATTGGGACTGCCAAAACAGATTATTTTTATCTGCAGGAGCTGCAATATGAATTGTATCTACAAATGTTACTGTTTTTTATGTTAGATAATGTTAGAGAAGCAGAAAGTAAGGTAAACCTGATTTGCAAGGAACAAAAGTTCGGATCTTGCTATAGTTTCTCTGTTTTACTGTTGAATCTGAAATCTAGCCTTTGTTTTTTAAGCAGTAGCATGTTTATTTCAATTTATTGGTTTGGAGGGTTTGTCAAAAAGTCAGCAGTTGAGGTCTTCATATTTTTTGTAAACTGATATTTCCGTTATTTTCTCTCTTAACACAAAAAGGATGAAAGAATCTGTATTCTCACACCTCAATAATTAATGACTTCTTTTCTACTGGCTGGTAAAAGATGAATGCTTTTACTTTCTGTCAATAGGACATATGCACAGATTACTGTTGCACTCTGGGAAAATAGATTTGTGAATGATGGTGGCATCTATCCTGAGAAGGAATGTTATTGCTCTTTTGAATCAGGTTGGAACCTTGAACTAAACTTCAACTAAAAGAACTCACTGCAATACCCATTCCTGACACCAAGCGTTCATTTACTCTTTTGTACTATTTTCAGGTGTAGCTTTTTAAGCAGCTGAAAATAAGAAAACACTCATGGATGAGGAACATTTTGGGTGTGTTCTATCTGGTCACTTCTATTAGTGGTGCTCATTGTAACTGCTGAAGTTGTTCCAGATCTGCTATTTGCCTGCAAACAGTGTTAATGAAGTGGATTGCAGACACAGGACAGAATACCTCCTTGGGTTAGAAAGCTGCTTTGACTTTGATCTACAAGCTTACTGAGCTGGTTGCTGGTTCACTGGCAGTTTCTTTGACTTTGCTACGGTTTGTATAATACCTTCAGTAACACTGAGCCAGGACAGCAGAATATCCATTCCAGCTTCCCCAGGAGTTGGATTTGAGCAAGGTTTGGAATGAGCTGGGGAAGAAAATGTTTTCTTATGCTAATACCTTCTTGTGGGCTAGCATGTTCTGTCACAACAGTATAAGTAAAGCAAGCAGGGCATAACTACAGCAGAGCAATGCTAAGTACTATGTGTATCCTCTTACCCCTGGTAGTACTTTGTGGCTCTCATGTTGGTCTAGGCTTCCCCTTAAGAAAGCCTGTTAACCTATATACAGTGTCTAAGTATGTGGTATGCAGAATCCCTGTGCTCTGAGATGCTCATACGAACAAGTTGTGGAAGCATGGTATGATGGAGTGTCCTCTGATGGAATGTGTAAAGGTAATCATAGTTTCAGATACACAGAGAAACCTAGTTAGGCTTCTTTCTGTAGTGTCAATGTATGCTACAGACTCAAAAATAGTTAAATGGAGACAGATAAGATGTATGTGATTTGCTGATGGAATTTGGGAAAATATAGGAAAATTGGTTAAATAGCAAAAGAACTGCAATTATGTCTTGCAGTATGAACTGAAGGGAACCTGACTCCTGAGGTACTGATGCTGTGCTTCAGTGGTCAGCTACACTGATAGGACTCCTGACCACAGAAGCCTTTTTGTATAGACTGGCACTAGTTGTAAGGATGTATTACTACTGAAGAAAAAACCCCATCTCTTTGATTAATACCTACATACCTGATTAAAAACTGTACTTGTGTTTTGGCTTCCTCCAGAGCTAGTCTAGTATCTTCCTCTTCCGTCATTTGCTCCTCAGCCTCATATCTTGTCTTTTGACAGCTTCTTCTTTCATACTCTGGATGTCCTTCTCCCCTCTCCACTAGCTGCTGGCTTTCCTTTTCTAACTGCATTGCTGCTCCTTTGTCTGCACTTCTCTGCCTCTTTGAAACCGATCAACAGCTATTAGTTGCTCATATACTTCCCATTTAGATTTTTTTTAATCAGTTACAAATAGAAAATTGTTATAATACTGACATTACAAGTATTTTAATATTTTCAAACACATTGTCTTAAATGGTATTTTTTTAAAAAAAAAGTCTGCTTGATATTTAGGTATTCAAACCTTCCTCTGCAACTGTTTGTTAGAAGTTGAATGTCTTATTTTTTCTTTTTTCCAACTATGTAGCTACTGGGACTCAGTTTTTCAGAGAAGATACAATGAAAACTTCAAGACTGATAGCATCTTGCATCACAGCTGTGGAATTTCTCTTTGTGAGGCTGCAGGGACTATGGAAGAAGGGACTACTGTTACTGTATCTGTTTAGTAGAGGAGGAGCAGCTGAGATACAGCAAGTTTGGGACTTAGGGTCACAGGAATTCAAAGACAGACAGGCTAAATCTATGTTTATAGCAGAAATATCCATTCAGCTCAATTATCTGCAGGTAAATAAGCACTAACATTTCTGTAGACAATCTGCTCTTTCTTGTTCCTCCAGCTGACTACTTCTGGAACTGCACAGGCTTTCTGCAATAATCCTGCTACCACCAAATACATCTTGTGCTGCTTTCTCTAATTGTGAGTTTTTTGCTGCTTCCTCCTCCTGACGCCCCCACTTTCCTAGTTTATGCTTTTATAAACTAAAGCATAAATGATTATTAATTGCTATAGCAATCTTAGGTTTGCTGAACATTTTTGCCAGAAGAAGAGCAGATTCTAGTACAAAGAGCTGAGCAAATTGCCAAAGTGAAGGAGAGAGAAATAAAGAATGGGTGATATTTAGCGTATGTCTGGCTGGTTCTGCAAATTAGTATTAATTCAGATGAGCTAACTTGGGCCTCTTCAAAGACCTGCTTGGAAGAATCTCATGGGGTAGGATTCTAGATGGTAGAGGTGCCCAAGAAAGCTAGTAAATCTTCAAACGCCACTGCATCCAAGACCAAGAGTACTGTGTCCTCACGAGTAGAAAATCAGGAAAAAGAGACAAGAGGCCTACATGGACGAAAAGGCAACTACTAGAACTGTTCAAGGAAAGGAAAGAAATCTCTGGAAGGTGGAAAAAGGGCTTGGTTGCTTGGGAGGAGTATAGGAACATTGCCAGGGTGATTAGGGACAAAACGAGGAAGGCCAAAGCCCTTTTGGAACTAAATTTTTGACTAAGTAAGTAAAGGAAAACGAAGGGCTTTTTCAAATACATCAGCAGCAAAAGGTTGATTAGGGACAATGTGAACCCACTGGTGAACAAGGAAGGGTGACTTGGTGACAGGGTTGCAGAGAAGGTGAATGCCTCTTTGCCTCAGTCTTTACTGCGAAGGCTGGTCTTCAGGAAGCCCAGTCTCTGGAGGATAGTAGGATCTACCTTCCCTTGGTAGATGAGGATGAGGTTCGAGACTTGTTGAGCAAGCTGGACACCCATAAATCTATGGGACTTCATGGGATGCACTCAGGAGTGCTGAGGGAACTGATTGATCAGAAGGAGTCAACGTGGATTCACCAAGGGGAAATCCTGTTTCACCAACCTGATAGCATTCTATGAGAGTATAACTGGCTGGCTAGATGAGGGGAGAGCAGCAGATGTCATCTACCTTGACTTCAGCAAGGCTTTTGATGCTATCTCCTATAACATCCTCATCAGAAAGCTTGAGGCAGTGTGGGTTGGATGAGTGGAAGGTGAGGCGGATTGAGAACTGGCTGAAAGACAGAGCCCAGAGGACGGCGAAAAATGGAGCTGGGTCAAATTGGAGGCCTGTGGGCAGTGGGGTTCCACAGGGATCAGTTCTGGGGCAAGTCTTAGTATCTTCATCAATGACCTGGGTGAGAGGACAGAGCGCACACTCAGCAAGTTGGCTGATGACACCAAACTGGGAGGACTGGCTGATTCACCAGAAGGCTGTGCTGCCATTCAGCAGGGTCTTGACCGGCTTGAGAGTTGGGCAGAGAGGAACCTCATGAGTTTCAACAAGGACAAGTGCAGAGTCCTGCCTCTGTGGAGGAACAACCCCATGCACCAGGACAGGCTGGGGATTGACCTGCTGGAGAGCAGCTCTGCAGAGAGACCTGGGAGTCCTGGTTGATGATGAAATTGAACATGAGCCAGGAATGTGCCCTCGTGGCTAAGGAGGCCAATGGCATCCTGGGATGCATCAAGAAGAGTGTGGCCAGCAGATCGAGGGAGGTTCTTTTCCCCCTCTCCTCTGCCCTGGTGTGACCTCCTCTGGCGTTCTGTGTCCAGTTCTGTGCTCCCCAGCTCAAGAGGGACAGGGAACTTCTAGGGAGAGTCCAGAGCAGGACCGTGAAGATGATGAGGGGACTGGAGCATCTTTCTTGTGAGGAAAGGCTGAGGTATCTGGGGCTGTTCAGCCTGGAAAAAGAAGAGACTGAGAGGAGAACCTGATTAATACTTACAAGTATTTAAAAAGTGCATGTCAAGAGGATGGGACAACACTTTTTCTGGAGTGTCCAGTGATAGGACAAGGGATAATGAACAAAAGCTGGAACACAAAACTTTGCTTAAACATAAGGAAAAAAAGTTTTACTGTGAGGATGAGAGAGCCCTGGCACAGGCTGCCCAGGGAGGTTGTAGAGTTTCTCTCTGGAGGTTTTCAAGAGCCTTCTGGATGTGTTCCTGTGTGACCTGATCTAGGTGAACCTACTTTAGCGGGGGGGGGTTGGACTACATGATCTCTAAAGGTCCCTTCCAACTCCTACCTTTCTGTGATTTTTAAGTTAATTCTGCTGTTCAGTGTTTCCAACAAATTGTTACTGCTTTCCTCAGGGAGCCCTGGCACAGGCTGCCCAGAGAGGTTGTGGGGTCTCCTTATCTGGAGGTTTTTGAAAACCTGGCTGAATGCGTTGAGTAAACTGCTCTAGATGGATCTGCTTCAGCAGGGGGATTGGGCTAGATGATCTTTAGAGATTCCTTCCAACTCCTGCCATTCTGTGGTTAGAAAACCCCAAATTGTTGTACTTCACAGTGTCTGTAAGAGCAAAAACTTGCATTATCATTTTTGCATGTGTGATTTTGAGGAGAATATGAGAGCTATGGGATACAGATACATGATATACATGAAACAAGGATCCAGATACAAAGGACAGAGGAGAGCACAAGGACTGCAAGAAAATTTCAGAACAAGAGCTGGAAGAAAAAAAATTGGAATACATTTTTTTGGAACAAGAACACAGGCAATGCAAGAAGCAAGGAGGCATTGGAAAGCCTTTGCTGAGATTTAAATGTAAATAGAATGGTGCTCAAAATAAGAGTGTATGAATTAAAGTGAAATAAGGTTCACTGAGCAAAGGAATATTCTTATTTGAGAGTAGGAACTTGAAGACAATCAACCTAAAGGTCTTCTGCTTCACTGGTGCTGTTTAAGATAATTTCCCAATTTTTGGTTCTCAGTCCAGGAGTTTGACTTGAATGTCTACTTGCTTTTCCTGAAGTTAAGCAGAGTATGGCACTAGTCTCGAAAAAATCCTTTATAAGTTGTATTTTACCTTTCTTTTCAACCATTTGATTCAAGCACGCTACTTCTACAAACATGATTATTACCGATTCCCATGACTAGGGAACGTTTTGAAGTAGGCTGCAGCTCTTCATTATCACCCAAGGAGGTCGCTGTTTTCCTCAGTAAATACCATTCTTGATGAAAAAGTGTAACAAAGCAATCGTGGTGTCAGAATGAGTTTTGTTTAGGCAGAACATTTCAAAAGATGAATAGAAATGTAATAATTATATTGCACCACAGCTTGTTTCTGATACTGATGAGTTTTCCAGAACTTTGCCTTAAGTGTTTGGCAGTTTGGGCTTTTTTGCCCCCCCAAAGCTATGTCAGCAGAGGTAAAACAGTAAGCGTGTTCTTACTATCTGTCCTTTTTTTTTTTTTTCCTTCTTTTTTGTGAGTATAACATTCATTAAGGAATAGCCTACATTGCTATCAGATGTAGTTTTAACTGTGCTAAGGTTTTTGTCAGAGAAATTTGGTCAGTGTTTTTTGGTGACGTATGCAAACTATGGGATATCGTCTTCATGAGCTCACTGTAAGCTAGGTGCAATTGGTTGAAAAACTGAAATTGCTTGATGATTTAAATTCACTGTTGATACTGATTTTACATGAATACCTTGGAAAATAAGGATTTTAGGACAGGCTGAATTGAGAGTAATGATAAATGGACAAAAGTATTTTTAAAATGAAGTTAAATTAGTAGACATACACATAATACTAAATTTATGAAAAAAAAATATGCTGGTAAAAGACAGAACTTTATGTATGCACATGTTTCAGATTAAAAGGTCTGTGATGTTATCCTTTGTTTGGAATTTGCCGGGGGTTACTGGATTAATTTGCTGGCTCCTTCACACTCTTAAATGTTATTAGTCTTCTGTTGTATTAGAAGATGCTTTGTTATATATGTTTCTTCAGGCTGGAACATTGATGGACTTGGATGCATATGCCAGGCTGAGAAAAAGCAAAGACTACAGTACTTCTGTGTCATGATTCCATTAAAATGCTCCCTTCTCAAATAAGAACATTATCTCCACTAACTGCATCTCCTCTGTACTCTAGTGTTCCTTTTCCAGATCTGACTTCACTTTTTCATTTCTTCCTGCTGCTCTTTTGTTCTTATTCCTTCCTTCTCTTCTTCACTCGTAGCCATCACCTTTCAGCCTTTTTGCACTTTTTCTGGTGCAGATTTCTGTTGCCATTTTCCAGGAGAAATCATAACGAGAATGTAAGTAACAATGCACTTAAATTTGACATTCTGTACATGATGACTTACCTGTTGAGATTTTTAAGTTCTTGAAAGACATATTCTTTATGTGCTTATTAAGGTAGATTTTACTTATGTGGCAGGTTTCCTGTCACTGTGGCCAACAGTGCCTATTTCCTCTATATGGTAAATGCTTTACTGCTTTTTTCTTCCAGTAGGTACTTGCCTTTGTGATATCTGATGATTCTTATGTGAATTTCCTAATATTAATGTTCCAATACTTTGCTACTTAAGCTATATTCTCTGTACCTATGCCAACCTTGTATTTTCCCTTGCGTTTTTTTTCCAAATGTTTTGAAGTTGTAATACAGGAAGGGTGAGGCATGGGGGTTTCATCTAGTCCCTGAAAAACGGGCACTTTGAGGAAAAAGTCTCAAAAAGCCTGAAAGCCTAGTAGATGATCAGTCAGCTAGAGCATCACCATCACTATAGTGAAATGCAAATGTGACAAACTATCCATGTTTCTCAGTAGAACTGGGGAAAAGTTTCTCAAGACCTGTGGTGATTTAAGATGGCGGCTCTGGAGCATTCCGAAACAGCCTTTTTCCCTTGGTTTGTCCTATCACTTTAAAACAAGGTATCAAGTCGTGCTTCTGTGCTCCAGATTTTGAGATTGGTCCAAAGAGAGCCAGGGTAGCAGCTTTTGCTGGCCTTCCCCCTTCCCACTGGGGCTGCGCCCTGTCCATTGCTGTAGCTGGGAGGTGGTGCACGCTGCCCTCCCTCAGCACCTCACTTCCTTCCCGCTGTGGGCTGCTGCCTCTTCCAGTTGGTGGGAATGCATCTCCAGCCCAAGCGAGGTAGATGGACCTTGCAGACATATGCTATTGTGAGTGAAGGCCTCCTTACAGATGGACCGTAAAGGGCAATGTAGAGAAAGTGTGGAAAGGAGCTTGCCTGGGCAAGGGGCTCAATGTCTGACAAGGCTTCCTGAGATAAGCTCTAGTTAATGGTAGGAAGGACAGGTTTGTGTCTGCCTGGCCCGAGGAGGAGATCTGCTGGGTTAGGTGAGGAATCAGCATGTCTTATCCACCCTTGGGAAAGATGCAATGTAATAGGCTGGTCATATGTTGGAGTGAAAGCTGGCATGGGCTCACCTGCTACCCCTGTCACCCTCAGGCTGTCATGGGGTACTTGCTGCTGTGGCCTGCTCCTTTCCTTTCTTGTTAAGTTAATCTGCTAGAAAACCTCCAATTGATGACTTCATCCTATACTTGCCTGTGTGGATGCTCGGGCAAATAAAAACAAAACCAAATCTGTTGTTAATGAGGGTAAATATACATGGGTGATCTGAATGTGGCTGCATCTGTGCTTGGGGTGAAAAATCAGCTAGGGCTGCTGGTGAGCTCTGTCTGGCACAGGGCAGCGTGTGGGGCCAAGTCTTGTTTGGAGAGGTGCTGTCCTGTGAGGCTGAGGGAGGAGCAGAGTGAGAGCCAGAGATAGGAGCCTCCCTGTGCTCTGCCCCTCGGAGGGGAAGCCTCTTGCCAGAGTGGTGACAGTGCACTCGGGGTTGTGGGGCTTGGAAAGGGCTTCTGAGGAGATGGTGCCTGTCTCTCCCTTTGTGCTGGGGCACTAGTGCTCTGAGGAGACAGCCAGCCATCTTGTGGTGGCGGAGGCTGGCAGCAGACCTTTGCTGCTGCAGTAGCAGGTAAGGATATGCTGGGTGAGTCTTTGTGCTGGGCTTTGTATCCCTGTTGCATGGGAGCTGTTTCAGTGTGTGTCCCTGCCCACATCTACAAGCACCACACCTGACATCTACAGCCCCATTGCTCCCACTTGCTACTGTGTGGGTGCTGTTGTCTAGGCTGACTGTTGTAGGCAAGTGGTCTGAGCCAAGGGGAAGACCACAGGTGTCTTTGGGGGGCTGGTTGTAAGGAAGGGCTTTACTCTTCCTGAGAGGAGAGCAGATGGGCTGGCCATTGCCAGCTGCCCTCTCCCTGTTGGTGTCTGGTTGTCCTGCTCTGCCTTGGGCCTTCTCTTGCTTCCCTGTGGCTCTCTTCTCTCGTTTTTTCTGGAAAAACACAAAGCTTTTAAAACCTAATATAGCCATATCACTGTCGTAGTATGTTGTTGATCTGGGTGATGTGCTTTTGGATGTTGTGGATACTGTGATGGTTGTACATTCAGAGTACAAACATCTAATATCTTTAACTTTGGATTTATGTAATGTTTTTGTGATAGGGGAAAATATCAGAACAAATCACAAATATGATGAAAGTGTTGTCTTTTCATAGAAATCTTTTAGGTATGAGAATTTTCTCTGTGATATACTGAGTCTTAAAATGGAAACTTTTATTCTTGGTGTTTCTGCCTCTATTCTGTTTCCTGTTTCACCTGAATTACTCAAATACACCAAGAATCTTATTTTGAATTGTCACGGTTGAAGCCAAGCCAGCAATAAAGCCTCGTGGCAACCACTCACTCTCTCCACATCAGAGGAATCAGAAAAGAAAATAAAGCTTTTTGGATTAAGGTAAGAACAACTATAATAACTAAATTAAAATGTAATAACAGTAAGAAGAACAAAAGTAATTAAGAGAAACAAAACCCAAGAAAAAAACAAGTGATACACAATACATTTGATCATCACCCACTGACCAATGCTCGAGCACCAATCTGTCACTTCCCAGCCAACTGCCCTAGTCTGGATACTCAGCATGACATCCTATGGTATGGAATAGCCCTTTGACTAGTGCAGGTAAAGGTCATGCTCTCTCCCAGCTTCTTGTACACACACCAGCCTGTCCCTTCAGACAGAAAGACGGAGTGAAAATGTTAATACTTTGATGTGGACAGCTATTAACCTATAACAAATTATCTTGTCAATAATCAATAGTGCTGCTGCTCTGACTGCTCTCACAAAGACTGGGATTCTCAACTGTCTGGACTTAATGCTTACACTTAATTTAGATTTTTTTAGTGGACAAATGGTAGGTGGCCATGGTAACCAGCAGTGGGATGCTGTACTACAAGATAGGTGCGTTGTGAGCCTCATACTGCCTCTGACTTGCTGATTAACTTTGTGCAAGTCTTCTCTGTCTCTGAAAGACTGTGGCCTGAAGTTTAAGGCCCAATAAAATACAACTTTGTTTCAAAGTACCACTCGAATGCAAACAGGCCCACCTAAATAACCTCAAACTCTGTTTATTGTAAGTGCATGCTCTAGTACATATGCTTGGGGATTTTCTGCTTTACAGGCATGATCTGGAGAGGTAAAAATCCAGATACTATGTCTGCTTTGTAATCCTTGACTTTTGATGCAAAATAAAGGAAAAAGAACTCCTTACACCTGTATTTACTCTAAGTGGAGTTAAAATATTTGTCAGTGATGCTTGATGAATCTTGTTGAGGCTAAAAAGAATGAATTTAGTTTTAATAACAGTTGAGTGTTACCACTTACAAATACTACAAAATAATCCCTAAATACAAGAATTTTCCATGGTCTTTGTTCTTGCAAACAGCTACCAAGCAAAAGCACAAGAATAAAAATGATGTGCCTCTTTCATTCTATTTTGAAGAAAATGGCTATATGATGCCATTCACATACCCATGTGGTATCCCACTTAAATAACTAGACAGGTGCATATGACAATGTTCAGCAAGATGCTAAGAGGTCTGCTTTTTGCTCATTAACCTTATCTGTAACAAATTCTGCCTCGTGATGTTTGTGAGTCTTTATTACTGTGTTTTTTCTGTATTTTGGATGCTGGATCCACCTTTTTCAACTGTCTGGTGCTCTTTCTGTATAAATTCCAGTTTAGGATTCACACTAAAACCTAAACCAATGTATATCAATTGTGTAAATGGTTGCTGTTTGCTCTATATGGGTTCTTGGGCTCTGGTTTTGTCCATTATATTTCCCTATAGGAAAAAATAGATGGGAACTCAGAACATTGAGCCAGAACTTGTCCTCTGCTACTCCAGCTGTATTTTTTTCAGTGCTGCTGGCCCTATGGAGCTGTTATAAGGAAGAACGGTGTTCTACTATTTATCAGTAGTGTCTGCTTACATGTACGTATATGTACATGGTTATATACAATTGTATATAGTTGGCTATATACAATTTCATCTGAAAATTATTGTTTGTTTTGCCACCTTAACTTTATCCTGATGGTATGAAGCAGATGGAATCTGTACTGCAAGCCAGGCAGCACTTACTGTGCTGCATTCAATGTCTGAAACATGACTGGAACTGGTCTCTAGGATACAGTCAAAGACATTCCAGGCAAAGGGCGGGAAGTTTTGCTGCCACAGGACATAGAAAATCAAAACCGCTGTTTGTTGGATTTTTGTTTTCCTGCTCCCTCTTTGTTGGGAAGTCTCCTCTTCTCTTGTATACTGCTTTTCAGAGTTACTTAGTTTTACTCCAGATGTCTCCTTGCACATTTCCTGGTGACTTGAAGATCTCAAAACTCTTGATCCAGATTCAGGACCTATATCCTGTCTTTAAAAAACTGGGAGATGGGAGAGATCAACAATAAAATTCATCATGAAAATTCAGGTTTCATTCCTATTTTAAAAAATGTAAAAATGCTTGGGAAGGTGTACAAAAATCTTGAGGTTTGGTTTCACTCCTGCCTTTAACCTCTCTCACCATGTTTTGCACACTCATAAGCCCTGAAACTGCAGAATAATTTGTGAATACATATCAAATACATACATATCAAACAACACGTATAATTATAAAGGCCCTAGTAGGTAGCTACTACACTCCTTAAATATCACTTGACTCCATTTCTGAGGAAAGCAAATGCCATTTTCTCATGCTGCAATGAAGATGTAAAGACTCATTTGCAGATTGCTTCATAGGTAATAATGGTGCATATTTTAATAATTACATTTTTGTTTCTGTAACACTTATCATCCAAAGATCTTGAAGTATTTTAGAAACTCATAGTTTAATTTTTATTTTAGGAGTGATGTGAATCCGTAGCACCCAGTGACTTTTAGCAGCAGCCAATGCTCAGTTTCTCTGAAGATCAAGACATTTCACATTTCCATAGAAACATTTTAATTAGTTCTGTATGAGCGTTCTGTGAAAACCTGTTTAGAATATGTTTCCTGAATATGGCTCTAAGAAGTGCATTCATTACTCAACAGCATAATTAAAAGAAAAATGAGAGGCTTTATTTTGCTGCTTGTCTTAGGGTAAATTGATCTAGAGCAGCAGTTGATTGAGAGATGTGTCTTGAATGTAAAAGTTTTGTTTAGAAAAGTTACCATTATCATAGTGTCATCTGAAAAGCAAACTCATTACCTAGTGTGCAACTTGCCAATAATCACACATTCAGGAGAGACATTGATTATTTAGTTTAGATTTGTGCAGTTCCGGGTCCTTGGTGGCAATTTCACAAATCAAATAACTTCAGCACGTGTTTCTATTCTGTATTTTGTACACAGACGTTACAAGGTTATACACTTCCATTTATAATAATTGGTTAGTAATTTGCATACAATTATAATATTGCTGTGTCATTCCAAATGTGTACTATAAATGCTCTATGTTACTATAAATGCTCTATGAGGTTCTTTGATGGTGTCTGTGGTTGTGATTTCACCCTGCCAGAATTATGCTTTCCCTCATTTCTTCATAGTTTTGCAGATACAGGCAGCTCATAGCGGTCTCTTGACTCTACTTCACATTTATCCTACCTAGGTTTCTGCTGTTGGCATGCATATACAATAGTGAATCGTTTCAAGCTTAATTATTCTTGTAGTGTTCCTGACAAAGTTATCCTTGTTCTTTTGACATTTTGGTATCAATGGTGCAATGGTATGAATTCCACTGAAGATCCTCTCATTGGGCACCTGCTATAAATAAATGCTGAGACTTGTCCAGGCCTATAGAGAGAGTTGCAGAGAACAATCTATGTTGAAGTTATGACTTCTCCCTGTGTTTCAGGAGTCCCTGGTACTTGGCATCACAAAGATATATCCTAGATTAGGCAGAACTGATTGTTTAAAACAGACTATAGTTGCCTTGTATGGTCAAACTAGCCCAAAGCCTGGGGAACTGAACAATTTGTATAAGTTTTCTGCAGTGTCCCCATGCACTCTGTTTCTGTTATACATTTTCTATATAACTTATTAGTTTTTCTCTAGATTCTTTCTATACTGGAGTATGTGGTTATGTGTTTAACTTGAATGGTTTTGCACCTGAGCAGTAAACTTCACATAGCCCTTTCTTTTTCCTCTGTTTCTGTTTTAAGAGGGCTTATCAAAGTGCCTTATAAGTGCTTAGATGTTGTAGCAGTCAAACGATTACAATCAGAGGACTCTGACAGGGAATCTGTCTCTGACTGTATAAATGGGAGGCAATAACTGTCCTTTCTTACTAGAAATATGGGCTTAGAGATATTGGGATACAATTGCTAAGAAATTCCACTAAGATGCTTCACTGTGTTAGACAATGTGACAAGTGATAGACAACAAGAGTTAAGATGCTTGACTTTATAGTAATAAAGGAAGTATAAATGTAGCCTGAGTCTTGTTTGCTGAAATGAAAGTTAAAATTAAAAAAACTGGCTCTTTCTGTGTAAATGTACATCTCTCTAGTGGAGTACATTGTATGGTCAGAGGAGGTTTTCATTTATGTAATACTGCATTCAGGTTTTCTGTTCATTTTCTCGTCTGGATCTATAAAAGTGGAGATCAACTCTTGGCCAGGTTAGGCTATGCTCAGATTTGTGCAATATACTGATGCTTGCTTAACATCTGTGCTGCAGCTGTGGTTCAATGCCAAACCATAGAATGAGAGAATAGCTTCAATGCTAAATTTAACATTGAAAAAAAAAAATCTTGATTATGTTTAACTCCCTCACCACAAGAGAAATTTGGAACTTGATGATGCACTCTCTTCTCTTTTTTTTGATGCTTTTAGAATTTATTTTAGAATAGAAGGCTTGAGGTTCAGATGTGCTTCTAAATCTCTGTACTAGTATTGAATCTTCAAATAAAATAGGTAAAAGGTATTCTGAAACTTTGGATCAGGCAGCAGTAGTAAAGAGATTGGTTGTGAATGAAAATTTAAGTTTGCAGGTTTGAGACAGATTGACGCTACTGGGTCAACACTATGGTGTTCTCAGTTATCAGACTTCAACTGTTGGGTAAGTTAATAGTTTTAAAAAAGCAAGGAGATCTATAAACAGTGTTTTTTCTTTCTTCTTAACAAAACCCCAGGATGCATCAGATGAAAATAAAAAAGATTAAACTGTACGAGTTTGCAGTAGAAGGTTGTCTTTCCAGTGTACACTTAAGAGCAGTACTTAGGAAACACTTACTAAAAGAATGAACCCGAGGCCCGAAGAGGAAAAAATAGGATATTCCCTAGGGGGGAAAAAGAAAACAAACCCACCATTTTGCTGCGAGTATTCTGTGCTTTTCTCTGCAGGGCTGGCCTGTGGTATGTATGGGATACATAGGATGTTCAAGCACCAGTAGAGAGAGCCATTGCTTCAAGGATGTGTGAAAAGCCACATACGTGGTACAATTTGCTGCCAGGGCACAATGCTGAAGTGTGTCACTGTAAAAGTTCACATGCATTTTTAAGCAGGTTTAAAAAAATATTGATGAGAATTATCTTCTCTTCCTAAAGGCCCCCTGCTGCCCAAATATCTGGACAAAGGTACACAAGGATCACTTAACAGTTCAAGGCTTAAATCTGCTTTTTAATGCTTCTTGCAAAGTATAGTCCATTATGACTTAACTAGGATATGTACAGAGCTTATTTCAAAGGTGCTTATAGAGTGCAGGCCGTGTCATGTGCCCTAAGCTGTTTGTCAGGAAAGGGCTGAAGGAGATGTGAGTTGCAATTAAATATGTAGTTATGAGTCTTGGAAATAGTGTCAAATATAGTGGGGATCAAATTCAATGTAACAGCATGAACCGTTCTTCCTGAAGTCACTAGTTGGTATTGAGACTTACAACGTCATCAGCACTATTGAAAATGGTGCATCGTTACTGTGGGAGGGTTATCATCCTCTTCTGAGCTTCGTTCTAAGAGTGTGTACCAGTCTTGCTTTGACTGTAAGACTTATATTGCAAGCCTAAGAAGGAACACAGCATTCCCAGCTGTTCCGTTACACATGACAATATGCAAAGCTGAAATTGGCCTGTTTAGTTCTGTTGGGACATGCGTAGTTGTTTGGCAGCTTCTTGGCCCATGAGCAAAACCCTCGAGGACTTCAGAGCTTGAACAAATCTCAGCTGAAGCTGCATCTTCTCACTTTGCTGCATGCTGGAAAATTCCAGATTTCCTGATCTTATGTGTCCTTAATTGGCGGAGAATTTCTTACCTTGCCAAACCTTTCTAGTGTGGGGGTAATGAAATCTGAAACCAGACAAGTTTTGCGTGATTCTAAATTTCATCACAGATCACATCTTGCACTTCATTTCTCGCCTGAGGGAGAAAAACTCCAGTATCTTTCTGTCTCTAGAAAGGAGGCAACACCTGCATAGTTCCCCCATGCTGGTTGATTGTATGGACTTAATCATAATTGAGGAAGGAGTCAGATAAAAGCTCCTATGTGATACTGTCATGTAGAGCCCTGTACAACCTAATGCCAGCCCTGACGATACTGCAAGAACTAAGCAGTGATGACAAAATGAAAAATAGTTTTGCTGATATATCTTGCAATTTTCACTGAAAATTGAAGTGCAGATTGAAGAGCAAGGAATTCTTTCTTTATATAGGAAATACTGACATCAGGAGGTCTACTTCGGGTATCAAGAATCAGCAGTATTTGCTAAGAAAAGCCAAGCCTGTACCACGCAGGCTATGTAATAAAAATATCAAACTGAAAATAAGTCTTTAAATATGATTTTTTTTTTCAATGACAACCATGACACAAAAAAGGAAACTTCCTGAGACTGATTTCTTTTCCTTTTTTTTTTTTTTTTTTGCATTTCTATTTGATCCTTCAGAAGCTCTGAAGTCTTGCATGAATACTACGATTTTTGCAGGCTTATTTCTTTTTTTACTTCCTATTGTAAGTTTAAGTGACTTTGTCGCAGAGCTGATGAGCTGCAGAAAGAATTAGAAATAATAAATTATACATCCTTGCTACTCTAGATGTTTAGCTCTCGCTGGTCTTAGTAGCTTTGTTATTTTTTGCTGATTTTCTGTCTCCTTCTCTCTCGCCAGAAAAATGCGGTTTTAAAAAGTCTTTTTTTTTTTTAACCATAAAGCAATCACTCAGTGGTATGTACTGTCTGTTACACTAGCCCAATGCTGCTGCTTCTGTGATCTCCTGTTATCATCCACCATGTCTTCACATGGTGCAGAGTAAATTGTGGTGATACATCATTCCAACACCAGCTCTAAATTTTCTTTAAGGTAGTGGGGGGTACACACTATAGATATAATGAAAGTCTTCTCTTTTCTTCTCCCTGGCAGCTGTATTAGTGTCAAGAGCGCTAGTACTAAGAAAGCTACCAGTGCTCACCTGGCAAAAGGATAGTCAAGAGTGAAAAAGACTGCAGTTGTCTTGCACTGCTTCTGCAACAGTGAATGATAGTGGGAAGTGCTCATGCAACTACAATAATGGGAGACTTTTCTCAAGTTATCTCAGATCAGTGGGTTTCAGAAACATCCCACAGAAACAGTATGGCCTATAATGAAGACTGTTTATTTACATTACAGGGATCCTGCAATTTTTTTGATATGTTGAGATGCATCTTATCTTTCTCACCTCTTTTTTCAGTCTTTTAAATGCTTTTCACCTTTATATGACCCTAATGATTTGAGATTTCAAACAGTCAGCAGCTTCAGCTCCTTACCACAGTATGTGCACAGCAGGAAGTAGTACTTTGCCTTAAAAGATCTAGGGACTTTTTGGAAGGTTGTTGTAAGGAGAATAAAAGGAAAAGAAACTAACATAAAAATGAGGGAGTTTTCAGAGATGGGATGTGCGGTGGTTACAGGCTTACTAACAAGAAATTCTGTATGTGTGGAGTTCAGAAAAGAAATCAACTATGAGATGAAACCCATGCTGTGTGAAAAGGTGTGCTTTAGGAACTTCCCTGGTGTGAGCAATGGGTAGCTGGGAGAGTTAAGAGGTTTAGCTAACAAATGCTGGAGAATAACAGATAAGAGAATGAAACTCCCTCACTAATACACTGCACTGTTTTCTTTAGTGTTAAAAACAGTAGGAAAGAACTGGTATTGCTCAGTGTTAGCAGCTCTGGCCTGATACACTCATGATGGTTTTGTACTCGTAAAGTACAAAAGGGAACATGTAGCTCTCTTCCATCAATTTCCTTTGTTGAGCTTCACTCTAATCTGTTCCTTCTTTCTTCTCTTGGACTTCCATATGCCTGAAGCTAGGCCTAAGCTACCAAATGCTCCAACAGTGTCAATGGGGTTTTCTGTGCGTGATCTGGGGTGATGGCACAGGGAGGCTGACCCTGCAGCAACAGAGCTTCACCAACTGATCACCAAGGATGTTGTTTTACTTCATATCTTCAATTAAATGGCTTATGCCACGAGGTTGATGGAAACCTCAGTGTGACATGCAGGTCACAGTTGCCTAAGTTTAAGCATCCTTATGATCCGTGTGATGCTGAGATTCTATGAGCCATCTGTGTACCTAGGTGGCCAAGAAGGCCAATGGCATGCTGGCTTATATCAAAAATACTGTGACCAGCAGGACCAAGGACGTGATTGTCCCCTCATACTCAATACTGGTGAGGCCACACCTTGAATACTGTGTCCAGTTCTGGGCCCATCGTTACAAGAAGGACATTTTGGTGCTGGAGCATATCCAGAAATATGCAACAAAGGTAGTGAAGGGTCTGGAGAACAAGCCTTATGAGGAGCAGCTTAGGGAGTTGGGGATGTTTAACTTGGAGGAGTCTGAGAGGAGATGTGCTTACCCTCTACAACTGCCTGAAGGGGAGTTGTAATGAGGTGGGGATCAATCTCTTCTCTCCAGCAATGAATGATAGTACACAAGGAAATGGGTTCAAGTTGCACTAGGGGAGGTTTAGATTGGACATTAGGAGCAACTTTTTTACCAACAAGAGTTATTAAGTATTGAAACAGGCTGCCCGGGGAGGTGATGGAACCATTCCTAGAGATGTCTGAAAGATGCATAAATGAGGTGCTGAGGGGATATGCTTTAGTTTAGTGATGGGCTTGGCATTTGGAGGTGACTGGTTGGACTCAATGATATTAGAGGTCTTTTCCAACCATAATGATTCTATTCTAAGTCAGTTGCCTGGAACAGTAAGCACAGCAGTAACAGCTGCTTAAGAGAAGGTACTTGGATCTGGCAATAGAAGCTCTGACAATCAAGTAGCTAATCCTATGCAGAAGGATAGCTGGCAAGAGCTAAGAGAACTTGGTTAAAATTTTAGTCAGAAGCATGAAAATTAAGTGGGATGAAGGAGCATAGCTAAAGTGTTAAAGGTTTCCTTGTAATGTAGTTCTTAGCAAATAGTGACTTTCTTCAGTTTTTTGACAGACTTTTGATTCTTAAAACTCAGTTAAAGGTGTTGTCTGTGCCTTGCTCCTATTTAAGCAATGGGGAATTAATTTGTGTGATGTTTAACCCAGCAACAAATCTGTTCTAGGACCTGTAGTCTAGGAGAAAACACAGAGTGTAATAATACTGTAACTAGGAGTATGATACTGTGACTGGCTTTTTAGACTTTTTTCATAAGAGTAGGAGGACAAAATCTAATCTAGGATGACTGACTTGTTCAGGAAAGTCAAGTTACATCCAACTCTTAAAAAAAAAATCAGCTTTGGATGAACATCTTTAAAAAAAAACAGAACAAAACAAACCCTAGTGTTTTTTCGTCAAAGTGCCAAACTGAAAAAGATATGGGGGGGAGGAGGGGAACGGAGCTGTGAACTTACTCTGTTTTGAATGTTGAAGAACTAAATTGAGCATTAAAATAGATTTGTACCATCAGTCTCCTTAGACATGCACATTACTAGTCTTAATGAGAAAGTACTGAAGCAGAATGACAGTTTCTTATTAACTCAACAAGAGTTGTCTAGCTATTTCCATGCAGCTTTCGCTTGCTCATTAATGACCTTCTGCACTATAAAAAGAACAACCCAAACACTCTAAGCCCCTGGGAAGACCTTTTTATATGGTCTATCAGACGTTAAATGGCCTGCTAACAGTGAAGAAACAACCCTGTGAAATGCTGATCAGCACTTTTGTCTTGTTCTTGTGCCTAGACAAAAAACTATAATTGATTAAATTGTCTACTGCAAGATAACAAATTCAGGTGACATACTAAGCTGCAGTCACTGATGTCTGCACTTCATTGTAACCAAATCCAAGTTGACTTCAAAGTAGTAGAGTCACAGCTGTAAGTAGCTGAGAAAGAAGATAAAGCTGTCAAACTTCCTATGAACACCACCATAAGTGAGTGAACTGCCTCAAGGGAAAATGTTTGTCATTGACCCATCATTCTAAAAAGGCAGAAAGTGTAGCAGGAAGGAAATTAAAATAGCATGGATGTAAGTGATTGTTTCCTTCAAGTGGAGGCTGGGTACCTCAAATGGGTAAATGGATTCTTCTGTCAGAATCTGAGCAACTTCTAGCAGATAGCTAACAAGCAAATGCTGGCCAGGTGTGGTTTCTTAGGCTAGGGCTCACCTCTGCAGTCACTTCCTTGCAGCGTTGCAGAATTGCAATTAGTTCCTAGGAGTGCCTGGCTATAAGCAGCTAAGTTACCTGAAACAGGGCTGCTCGTGGTGGTTGAGGAATTGATGAATTGAGATGTGGACTCAGGATAGTGAGTTAGCTTCTTCTTTAGTGGTATTTCACTGAGTTAAGTGGATTCCACTCAAGCCTAATCTGTCAGTATGGGAGATTGCTGTGGTGGGAGCAGCTCAAAATAACTTGAGGATCAAAGCTATATGAAACAAATGCATTACAGCCTTCAAATATACACTGTTTTCTGCTCTGAGGATCTGTTTTGCTTGTAAAACTTGAGACACTAAAACTGAAAGCTGTTTTAATGATTTTCAAACTTCTTTCTGTTGTTCCACTTTGTCTCAAACAAATCTGAACCTGAAATAGGTTTAAAAATGAGATGAAATTTGAATTTTGATTATTGTTTATTTGTTTTTACCTGCTTTGGGAATTATTTGACATGAGAGGAGTTACTTCACTAGGCATCAGTGCAAGTCTACTGAATCAAACAGTATCTAGGTACCTATATATAATTAAAAATAAGTGCCTACATGTTCCCCTTTGGTCTGAGATTAGTGATTTGGCTTGATATGAAATCCCTGTCCTCTAACCTGGAAAGTTTGCCAGCTGTAAAAGAAATGGCATTTAATAATAGACCAAAGAATTGATATCAATGCAAGCATTGTCTGAGTAGGGACATCAGAGATTGGTTCCAGAGC
>WBNH01002162.1:0-144329 GCA_013401255.1 Urocolius indicus
CCTGGCCAAACCCAGGACATCAGGCCATCATTAAGAAAATACTCTAAGCCCCGTGTGTCACATTAACCAACTTACAGTCGAATTTGATGCACCACAACAATATTTAGGCTTATCACTAAGTCCAGTAGCCTCTACTCACAATGAACAACTGTAAGATTAATTTATATTCTTTGATTTCTTCTGCAAAGTCTAGTTAGCTGAGATATGCATTCATGAAAAGAAACAGTTCTGTCTTTCCATTCACTCAGCTGCTGAAAAATTAAGAGTTACTGTTGAGATTGTTCTTGACTAGGAAAGAAGTAGATGGACAAGATAGTAAACAAACATCATAGCCTCACACTTACAATTTTAATCAAATAAATCCAGGATAATTTCCTGAGGTTTTAATTGTGGTCAAACCCAAAGTTTGAAATTTCAGTTCCTACATTCAAGTTGTTGTCTCTATGCAGAAGAGAGTTTCCTCAGGTAAAAAATTCATACATTTTATTTTCCATTTTGTTTCCTTGATTGGCAGGTGCTGCTTTGGTGTTCAAGGCCTCTGAATGAGACCAGATGATCAGATGTCTCTGCAAATACCAGGTATTTTCTGTCTAACTGACTTTGGCTAGTGTGTACTACCAGAGACATTTCTGTGCCATCTTCATTTCCAAAGTAAGGTTTGTAGTGGTGCAGAGCTCCAATTTCATAATAATTTCAACTGATCTCTCCTAATTTTGCAACAGGGAGCAACAGACGTCCTAGACAAATGTTCTAGAAGTTAGCCAGTTGCAGCACACCATAAAAGGGTTAGGGGAAAAAAAAAAAGCCTCTGCAGTGAGAATCGCACAATATCTCCATGATATTTTATTGCTTAGAATATCAGACATGCAACTTTCCTTTGTTTGAACAGATCCTCGAATTTATTCTTGCATAGATTTTCCTATTAATATCTTTCACCTTATTATGAATATCCAAGAGAAGGTGTAATCTGCCTTCTCAAGGTTATATTGTATGCAGGCTTAGCTAAAAGCCTTCAGCTAAAACCCTGGGAAAGAAGAGAAGAATATTTAGCATGAAAATAGAACATTATATAACAGATCTGCAATGACCGTGGATATTTCAAGAATTTTTCCTCCTTTTTTGTTTGTTTGTTTACTGATCGCACTTTTAAAAGGCCTTTGAGACACACGTTAATACATCTTTGACCAGTAATGCTGATAACCTCCTGGTGTCAGTATGGTTCTACTGCAATTCAATTCCCTTTGCAAAGCCTTGAATAGAGACAGAAAAGCTTCATGTTTGTATAGGACAGATAAATTTACTGTTTAGGGACTGGTACTTCAGCATGCTATGTGAGTTTCTTAGCAGCTTTAAAGAGGTGATTTCCTTACACACAGATATTCTGCAAAAATGCTTGTTCTACCTACACTCTTTGTGCTGTTGCCACAGCTCCACTTATGAAGGTGATACTTTGAGCGTTGCCTGGGCAATGCAGTCACTAGTGAACACGCAATTATTCTAGCAAAAATATGCTATGTATTTGTTTCATTTAATATGCAAGAATGACACTAGTACTAAAACAAATGTTTGCACCCGCTCTAAGCCAGCTATAACTACCTTCATCCCAGACCCGGTCAGTCAAAAAAAGCAGCAGCAGCTGACTTGAGCTATCCTGAGGTATTGCTTCTTTTTCACTTGAACACTAACATTCACATCCATCAAATTATGAGACTCACTGCCCAAACTGTGATAATTTATACCTAGATATCAATCCAGCAGCATAGAGGAGAAAACAGAAAGGCATGGCAAATTTTATTTATTTTTAGGAAAGCTGACTTTGATTGTCCTGTAACTTAATCTGAACCAGATTTCGACTTATCCTGTTTGAAAGGGAATATGCAGGAATGCCCTCTCTTCTGTTTTTTTTTTTATTTTGTTTCCTCTCTCTAGTAAAATGATAAACAGAATTTCTCTCTGATCCCTTTACAGCAAATTGAGAGGTAAATGAGAATTGGAGGGATATTTAAATAAAGCAAGGGATTAATGTGCTTGTTCGTAGGAATACTATGTACAAATAACTATTTTCTAAACTACTGAGTTGGAATTGTTAACTACCATAAAGTTGCTGTACAATGATTTAATTTGATTCCTAAGCATGTCATGGAGATCAATTCTGGGTTTGTTTCTGTTTTATTACCTAGAAAATAAGTGTAATTTTGGCATTTAATGAACCAGGGTCTTTCACTGGCAAAATCCACTAATGGATTATGATATACTAAGCTAAACTTCCATTACAGAATACTGTTTCCAATAGACCAAATTTTCAAAGAGACTTTAATAATGGTTTGGCAGTACATTTATTCAGCAGGAGCTTCCTAGACTGTCAGAAGATCCCAGAGTCTGGAATTATTCTGTTGTGTTTCTTTGAAGTGAAACAACAGTAGATGGTTCACTGAAGCATCAATATTGCCTCAGAAGCCACAGAGAAATAGGAAATAAAGCTGTAGAATTGATGTTTCCAAGCAGAAGATGATGAAAGTATCATAGAGGTACAACCACAGCTAAGTATGTTAATTTGGATTTAAAAATAAGTAAAATTTGTTTGCTCATCTCTACTAATCCTCCACAATTCTATGGATTTTCTTCTCCCTACAGAACTCATAGTTAATCTTCTGGGATTTCTGCCAAAACTGTAGACTGCTTAAATTGACATTATAGACAACATACCTTATATAGCAAAGCTCACACTCAAAATTATAAAGAAACTTCAGTTAAACTCTGCATTGCTTATGGCTCACTGACAAGGGGCTGGTGAGAGGGAGATAATTTAGGGATTGAAACTGTTAGAAGTATAGATAGGACCAGTAAGATAGACATAATTGATGTTAGAAAGAATTTAGAACCCCCTTGTATTTAAACTGGAATTATATTAACTCAGTTATTCTGAAATTCCTAATAATCTGAACTATGTTTTCTGTCTCATATTCATTGTCTATATTTGCTTGTAGTTCTGGAAACTCGTCCATGATTCTAGAACTGCTTGTTTATCTCAAGTGTCTCATTATCATTTAAAGTAAACATAGATTCAAGTATGCTCAAAGTGAAATTCTTCTTTGTTTGGAAGCATGAAAACCATCCGGTCTAAGGGTCTGCCTGTCACTCACCTGGAATGCCCAAATTCCTATAATTATAGTTCATGATTATTTTTTAAATTAACAATATAAGAAATCTGAACATTGCTTGTACAATCACAAAATCAACCTCTAAATTCTTGTCAGTGAAATTAAAAAGACTGTCAGAGATTCTAGTGCAACCAACCAGGTTATTATTAGAGACAGAGATAGTGTGATACAGTACTGAGGTTTCAGTGTGAACTGTAGTATAAGTGCAAGTACTGGTATTGCAGAAGGTTAACATAGCACAGAAACTGCTTGTCTTGTGAAGTCTATGGATCTTCCTTTATTTCCCATCTCCTTCAGTAAACAGCAGGGTCACTTTCATTATTTTCTGTTGGCACCTCACGTTTGTTACCCTAGTCTTTCCAACTGTAAAAATATGCTTTAAATTCATCAGTAGAAATACCACTTTGTAGATACAATCTTTAGAACAGTCTCACTCCAATCATCTCTTCCTTCTAGCAATCAGAAAAGGCATTTTACCTTTTCATGGAGTTCAATGATAGCAACTAAAGGTTGAAAACTGTATTTGGAAATTGAGTTTATTTCACCCACTTTAATACAATGACTCATGTTAACAAAAGGGTTCACTATCCCTACCAGATATATAGCCCTAAAATCTAATCTAACTCAGATGGTCATATGTTAACCTGGATCCAAAGTAACCAGAGAGAAAATACTTGTGTATTAACATTAAAGAAGGCCTAAAAGTTCTGTCTATAGAGACCTTTTAAAAAGCAACTTCCCATTAATTTTTTTTTCCCTTTGCCAGTCTTCATCTTTAGTTGTGTAGAGCTCTTCTAAGGAAGACGCCCCATGTGAGACTTTATACAGTCAATACTATTCTTTCCAGAGAGTTTGGTATTAACTCTGATGCCTGTTGTAAAGTCATTTTATTTCCTTTGAGGAAAATAAGATAAAAAAATTATGCTAAATAAAAGAAGACTCAAAGATGAAGATCCTTCTTCTGGTGCGAGTGGCCTGGTCTGGCCTCTGGCCTCTGGTAGGAACTCACTGCTGAAGGTACAGCACAGCACAGACATGTTGAATAAGCTTGTAAATCTGCATTAATGTCAAGACTTTTGACCCTTGCTCTGCACCACTCTCAGTCACAAGATGCTCTGCTGATTAGTTAACCTATGCCCTACCTAGGGCAGGTAACACAGGGAAACAACAAACTCTCTTCTCATCAAAAAAAAAAAAAAAAGGAGAACACAGATTATATGTATAGCATAGTTCTCATATATGAACAGTTCTTCAAGACTTGTGTTTGCCACTTGATTCGTCTTTCCAGTTTGGTGACATTCACCCTTAGTTGAGTGGGATAAGAGCCCAGACAGTTGTATGGTTCAAGAGACTGCAGAGCAATTAACCTTTAAAAACATAAGTCAAGGTAGGAGAAGATGACTCAAAAGACATAAAAGTGAAGTAGTTTGTTCTTGCACTTCTTTAACTCTTATTTGCAGCACTCAAGATCTATGCTTCCCTTAACTGCTTGGAATATTCAGCTCAAACCATGCACTATACTAATAGATGTTCTGTTTGAACAAGCTGCGCTTTTTTCCCTTGAATTTTTGCTGAGTTGGTTAAACAGCTTCATATGAAACAGGCTAAGATGGATTTCTATTGCATTGGGAATTAGAAGTGTACTTTAGCCAGAAAGACGAGGAATCTCCGTATGATTCCGTGGATTTACCAGTCTTGTTTATGTGTCCATTTAGGTCTGATACAATTCCCAACAACTTCATCAGATGAGATGATTTGGAAATCTTCAAGAATGACATTTTTCTCTGGATTATATTTCAGAAAGCTCAGATCGGTCCTCTTTCACTTCTGAAACTGTCTTTAATAATCTTCATAAAAGGAGGATTTCAAGATTTCAGTAGATCTTTCAAAACTGAGGGCTACGAAGATAATAGCTAAGTGTATTTTTATTCTTATGATGATGTACATCTATTTTAAGCATCAAAGCTGTAATGCAAAGGGTAACTACATGCTACAGTGAAAATACTGGCTCTCAAAATGTGAGCAGTAGCACTTCTCTCTCCTGTATAGACAGAGTTGCCATAAATAAAACATCTTTTGCCACTGCAGCATTTCTTCCAGTGTAAAGGGAGCTCACATGAAATTTTTACTGCAGCTTGGAAAGTGTAAAAGCTCTGGTATAGTGTTCAAAACGAGTAATTTCATTATAATTAATCCACGAGGGATGTGCTTACTCCAGAACTGCTAGTCTTTTGATCTCAAAGAATATAACACTGTTGTACTATGGGTGCCTGAAAGGCTACAGTGCTTAAATAATACAGTCCTTATGTCTATTGCCTCTTTCAAATCTAAAGATTTGAAAGGTCAGTGTTCCAAAGTATTAAAAATAACCAAAACAGTATCTAATAGTAAAAGGAATTTTATATTATTATGCTAAAAATACGTACACATCGGAATATATGAACTGATTTAAAGCCATTATTCAAATCAAGATGTTTTAGTTATTTTGAAAAAATGTACACTTCCTTTTCACAACCACAAGATGAGTATATTCATTTTAAGCAGCTACACAGAAAACTGCAGTTATTGATTTGACAAGAACCTATTTATCTACTTATAAATATGGCAATTATATCCTTTAGAAATCTAGCCATAGAACTTATTACAGCAAGGAGAATTATTGCTTCTAAGGCAGAGAGCTCTTAAGTTCAAGAATTGTAGAAGAAAAAACATATAGTCTAACTTAGCTGTTTTACATTACTGAAATGTTTCAGAATTGCAGTGGGTTATTAAAAAAAAATATCTCTATGGCCTCTGCATTAGTGCACGGAGGTTTATTTGCATTTTCTCTTTTTAAAGAAGTGGGACATTCAAAATTTAAAGCCACTACTTTAGATAAAATGAAATATATTAACTAGAAACAGTGCTTACAAGTCTCCTACCTTTCAAGTTTTTTGAATGCTTGTGCATGGATTTAGTCTTTGAATTTTGTTTTGCTCTTTTGGGGACATCTGGATTTTATTAATTTATTCCTTATATTCTAATGGTTGTTAGTGATATATGATCAAAGGAACACATTTTATTAGTCTCCTGCATGCTGTATGGAACATTAAAGTCACACTATTAGTGGTGCTTTCTGGTTTTCCTATTGTTGACATACCTCGTCATGCTTTTTTGAGATAAGTAAACTGAAATAAACTGATAGCACTTAAGTAAAAAGGAATATGATAAGGTAAAAATATGTCATAAAAAAACCTCAAAACACCAAATAACAAAAACAATAGCCTCTTACCAAAAATAACCACAACAAAACAACCAAAACCCAAAACTGTCTTGTTAACTAATAACTAATTTCCCAACTTTGCTTTTTTTTTTGAAAAAAAGTGCTTTTTTGACCTCCACTGGAGGAAAAACACTTAAAATGTCTTATTTGGCAAAGGCAAATCAATAGTGCCAAGAGGAGATCGCTTGCTTTCTCCTTTAGTCCTGAAACACTGGACAGTTTCTCAAATCTGTTGTGAGAGGGAACACGCTGGACATCTGTCAAGAGATGGGAGCTGTTTTGCGTCCCATAATTGAGGCATTTATTGCTCTGTATACCACAGGTGCCTTTTCCTATCTTACCTTTATCTATTTTCTCTTGACTGCTCTTGCCTATACGTTACACAGAATCACAGAATGGTAGGGACTGGAAGCAACCTTTAGAGATCACACCCAGTGTGGAAAAAGCAATTAAGTACTTTGTATTCCCTTTGCCTCAGGTTTGGTACCTTGGTGTAATGGGTTTAATTTGCACCCTATCTTTGCTCAAGAATACTCTCAGTAGTTTAAAATTCAAGACATCTTCAATTATTTATGCTTAGTGCATCAGAGGCTACTATGTAATTCACTGATCTAGTCAAGAAATGTTGTCTTAGAAGAGTAGTGAAAAGTGGTCAGACTCGCAAGAGACTGTCCTTTACAAAACAGGGAGAGCCCACACCTTAGGACAGTGCAACGTGAACTGCTGTTTGGACCCAGAGAATAGGACGAGATATTATCCATCTCTTTACCTCTTTCCTGAAAGATTTTTTGGTTTCTTTCTGTCATCAAGAAAATGCAGTTGTGCATGGCATCCAAATAGGGCCAGTCTGGCCCGAAAGGTTGGAATGACAGCCTATCATGCTGAACTCAGCAAAAAAAGAAATATATTCACTCAAGAGACAGTACAGGCAACAGCACTACAAAAATCCCCTTTATGATTTGTCCATTTGCCACTACTCTGTCAAATGGCAAACGCAAGTGAGTAGAGAGCAGAGAAATGATATGGAACTGAAGGCATTTCTCCCCTCAGTATAAACAGTGAAAAAATAAGTCTCCTAAATGTAAGCTTATTTTCTCAAAAAGCAATTAAGAATAAAATATCATAGGTTAATGAAATCATGCCTCAAGCTGAATGTAATCTAAATATGAGGATGGCTAGAAGACAGGACAGTTACAGTCAGTTATGCATGCATCTTGAAAAGAATGTAATATTTGCATCAAAACACTTTAATTCCTTCTCCCTCTTCACATTCACTTTACTACAACCACCGTATTTGTCTTCCTATTCTTACCAGTGTGTATTTCACATTTGTCACAAGTATTTACCAAAATATAAATTGTTTTATTTATGATGATGCTTAGAATTAAATGCTTTCACCTCTTCATGAAGCTAATCAACGCTAGTAATTCAGGCAAACACAAAGATAAGACATTGGTAATAAAACATTTCAGAGTTGCCCTAGAAAGGTGCAGATGTGCTATAGCGTAATTGCAGTTTGAAATTAAATGGTCAGCTACTTTTGAGGAGAAACAATACAAGTGAAAAAAAATAATCTCAGTGAGATGTTAATAGAAATTTCTATGCCTAAAATTAGCTGTGAACAGTCAGAGAAGGAAGGCCATTAACTTTTCCACAGGGTTTTGATTCTTTACTCAGTTCTTGCTATGGTAAAAACAGGAAGTCTTTTGTTTCATTCTATATGACTTATAAAGGAGAAAAAAATATATCTCCTGAGATGAAGAGGCTTACTGACTGCATAGATAGTGTTGTGACTGTATTATTTTCTGGATGTAAAAAAATAATACTGTCAAGTAAAAAATAAAAATCTGCCAAATCTATCTACTCTTCAGTTTAATCCTTTCCTTACTGAAACCTTTTGGAGTGCCAAATACCTGTAATATAAAAATATATATAAAATTTAAATTGAAACAGTGTTAAGGAAGTTGTAAATAGTAGTAGTAGAAGTATGAACTACTAAAGTATTCTACAGCCAATTAGGAAGTTGAATATACTCATTGATCCTACTGCAAATTAAATTATGTTTTACTGATAAAGAGTTACTGTTCAACCCTTCTACACACAATTGTTTGAACTAATGCAGGGAGAGGAGCAACAGCATGCAGGTAAAGTGGCCCTTTTACTAAGGATCATGATTTTATATCTGCTTTAACTTATCGTGAAACCACATGCTAAGCCATAGAAAAATATCCTGTAGTCAGACACAGCCTTCTGTAATCTTATGAAATGCAAACAGGGTGGTTCTGCAGATACTGGAAGTTTGTAATGCTACATTAAAATCATGCAATTCTTCTGTTTATTTGTTGTTTGATAAGGGTTTTTGGTAGGTTATGTCCAAGTATTTCAGGAGCAAAACCTGTAAATGTCTCTCATATTAAAATAAACAGCACTCAGTATGACACAAATGACATTTTGTGTGGCTCTAGGAGGGAGTAAAGTAGTACTGCCACACAGTTCTTTCTTTCTCTCTAAATGTCATTACACTGTTTGATATAGTAACAGAAATCACTCAGGCAGTTGAACAGCACAGCAGGTCACTCTAAAGGTGATTTTAAACAATTTTAGAAAAAAAATATTTCACATACAAAACAAAATAAATTTAAAAAAGACACAAATGGTTCATAATAGTTTACTTAGCTCTTTATTTGTAACCATAGGATTGTAATACATAATAAATTTGACTACATGCTGAAGTAGTCTTTTTTATCGGTTCAACCACATGAACTCTTTACATACTCATTTTGATATTCATCATTGTTTTATCCACAGGCTATACAGAATCCAAACAGTTAAAACAATATTGTGTGTAGAGATGGTGCAGTTTATATAAAGATTATGGAGAAGTTATTATCACTTATCTGATTTAGAGCAGAACAAAAAGTTCTCAAAGAATTCTAAACAGGTAGTGCCGTAGTCTTCTGTGAAGTTTCAGAGTTCTGATTTTGACTTTCTATGTGTCTCTTATATTCAAGTTCTTTTTTGGCTCTGTTCTTGCATTCATTCTGGGCTAGCGGTGGGAGCATGAATGCTTTTGGGACACTATTTCTTATTGAGTATATTTAGTTATATTTTGGAGACCAAACGCTGACTTGCCACCACAATTACGTTACACACTGTCATCTGTTATCTAATCAATGACACTGTCACTCTTATTTTTCGTTAAGTGAAAAAAAAGAAAAAAAATAAAACCTTGCAAAGCAATTAGCATTTTTTTGTTCTTTAAAATTCATTAAAGTTCATTGCTCATTAAAGCTACTAGAGCTAGGAAATATTTAAAGCAATATCAGATAACTGTGGTTCCTATAACACACACCACCTAACAAGAGCAATATACTTGTGAAATATTAGTAAATGAAATGTTTTGTATGTACATCATTAATTTCATCTTATAGTTGAGTGAGCATAATTAAAAAGGGAATAAAGCTTGCATCTAAGAACTATAAAGCTGGTACCTACCACATGATCACAAAGACGGAGACGGTTCCCTGAGCAAATCTATGGTCTTAGCCTGCTTTACTGTCCCAGGTATTCTCTCTCTACCTTTTTCCTCCTCCTATCCTCTCTGTTAGTTTTGACACACTTAAATGTATTATCTACCACTATAAGTTCTGGGTATCTCCTCACAGTAAAGGAGAAAACATAATAGCTGCAACTGAGTTATTTCCAGAATGAAGATTTGTATGGATATACTAGGACAGACCTGCACTTAAATTAATTTTCCGTTATGACAAGCAGAGTTCAATAGTTTTACTGGAAAAACATGCATTAGGGTACAAATATGATCATACTACTTTTTCTACAAGACTTGTACATAGAAAAGTATCTCTGTGATATCTCTTTATTGTGACATCGAGTCAGTTCTCAGATATCAGTAAGAATCTGTTTATTACTGCTTGTTATATGATGAGGTAAGATTGTAGCTTAGTAAAAAATATTGTTCACAGTAGGCTGCAACACTGAGACATTAAAAACTTGTTATGAAGCAGAAAAGTTTCTGTTTTTTAATCTTGGCATATGATATTGCCATAACCAGAGAATAGTTGTGTTCTTTTACACTCTCAATTATTTAACTTGAGTGAGTGATACAAAGGCAACATATTTAATAATAATTATATATAAAAAAAGAAGATTGTCTGATTGTAGTAAATATCATTTCCATGTTTGTTATGTTTTTGGCCTACTGCTTTTAAAACATCAGTTTTACAAACTTGAACCTTTAGTAACATCAATTTTACTTTCCTAAAGTTCTCCTTTTTTCCAGTACTAGAGTACTGTCAGACTTCTGTTGCATTTGTTTTGTCTGATGAGGTTGATTTTGTGTCATTTATATTGCTTTTTTGTCCAAATCACGACAGGACAGGCAAAGATGTCCCCAGAAGAATGCTTCATTTACATTAATTCAGAGAATTCACTTTCTTTGTGGATAATGACATTTTCCAAGGCTACTAATTATTTATCATTTTAACAGCAGCTTTAAAGGCAACATTTATAAAAATACTTTCAACACTTTTATTACAGAGAAATCATTGTCTTCTGTAACCAATGTGAAGAATTATCACCTGGGAAATAGAGTAACAGAGCTATTGTAATGCTTTCTACTGTGTAACTAATGCAGCATAAAAATGGCTTTTCTTATATATATTTACTTATCATAACAGGTCAGATAAAATAAGCAAGCATCTGGAAAACCATTTTTTTTTCTGTATGCTGTGTAAAAATTAAAATGCAGATTTCCTTTAACAAATGAAAAAATTCATAGAATTCAGAAGTCCCCCATGTTGCTTGTTTATAGAATTTTCATTTCACTTGCCATGCAGGGTATTGAAGATGGTGGCAGATGTTGAAAAGCAAATCAAAGACTAAAACAACTAGTAATATATATATGTTGAAGAATTCATCTTGCTGAGAAGAATTACATATCTATCAACTGCCAAGGCAAAAAAGTTCTGACTTCTGCTTTTTATAACCTCATTCCCATTCTTATTTCTCATCCAATCATACTGTACTTGTTCCCTATGGATGCAGTGGCTGCAGCAATCTTCTTTACAAGCTCTGTACACAGAGCTTGTAAAGAAATTCTTGGTATTACAGACTTTTATGTAATGACACAGAGTGCTAAATTGTTCCACTACAATTCCTTCCATCCCCTAAATGGCAATTTTTGCTTTCATAATAAGTGAAAATTTGAAATTTCCTGTACTACATCAGTATCGTGTCTTTTTGCTGAATGACCCTTGCAATTCCTTTGTCACTGAGGCAAAATAATAGAAAACTGCTATAAGCATTTTATTTTATTGCTGTGAGTTGAAGAAGAGTATTTGACCTGAAGTTGTACTTTTAGCTTCCTGCACTGTTTGCTCTTCTGCTAATCCTCCTTCAATTAATAAGTGATAAAATAAGAATGGGAACAAATTTCAATGTGCAAAGATACAAATGGAGATTTAAACAAAGATAACAGAATCAAGAATGTGAAAATAAAATGTTATCAATTCGTCAGTGTGGTGACGGACTTGGCATTAAACAAATGTACATAGATGTGAAATTTCTCAGCATAAGTGGCTACACACATGGCTTCTCCTGAATTCTTAGCTAAGTGGCCATTTGCCAAATGATCCAGTTTGCTTCAGAGATAGTACCACAATTCAAAGGTAAGAGTTACTCTTCAAGCTTTAAGCATAAGAAGGAACATTTAGCAGTCTAGTTATCATAGCTTGACAGCATTTATTGTGGAGATGGTTAGTAACAGAGTACAGATTGATATTCTGATGAAGAGTTGGTAACAAGAAGTTTAATCTGTCTTTGAAAAACATTTAGATGACTAAAACTAACCTGGCAGATACCACACTCTAACTGATGCATCAACAGAGAACCCACTCAACTCAGATGGTCATTGCTGGATCACACTTTCATTTCAGACCTCTGAATTTTCAATTCACTGCCCTGGAAACCCAGAGCAGGTACCTGTGGCATGAAATTTGCATTGTATAAAGAAAATACAGAATGTTCAGAAATTAATATGCAGTTATACCTCTACAATGCCAATGATTGCATTGACTGAGCAAGGTATAAAGCTACATTTTTTGTAATGTGGATTAAATCCCATCATTAGAAGTGCAACTGCTCTTCTATCTGAAATTCAGCAAAAGGTGCAAATCCTTAGATGTAAACTGAACCTACAAAGATCAAACCTTTCACAAGAAACTATATTAATTCATAACTTTTATTTGAGTTAAGCTAAAACATTTAGTAGCCTTTATTTTCTCTTGCTGTTTGGTCAATGTAAATCTACTAATAGCTGGATTCTATTATTTTATGAACAATAATAATAAAATATTGCTTTCACTGTGGTTCACTAATTGTCAAAATGAGAATGGTTTTCATTTAGCTTACAGAAGATAATCGCCTTTGAGATCTACAAGTCAACTATAGTATGTTAGCCAGGTCTTCACAACACCCCCTTCCACTTCGAAGGAACCATTTTATAATATGACACAACTTTGGACTCAAGTCCAAATTTAATTGCATTTGAGAGTCATCTTTTGGAAACAGACCTATGGAAGTAATGTTAAAAAATGGCAAATATCTTATGTTTAGGCTGTCAAAGCTTGGTCTCCACTAAAGTCATGATTGTCAAGGAGACCATTTTCAACCAAACACTCAACAGCAAAAGCATGTAATTGCACTGTTATTATGAGAACTCTAAATAAAGGTTAATTCCAGTTCCATTAACTTCAGCTTGAAGTGGAATGATAAATAGGTTTCAGAGCAAGCAGCCAAATAATGTTATCTGTGGTCATTTATCTTACAGAACTTGACAGAATTCTGTACTATGTACTAAATGAACGCTATTTTGTCAATTTGCCTCTGACTTTGGCAAAATATCCTTTTTGTTGTGGTTTAAATCTCATAACAGGCAGTCTTTATTGACTGTATATAAGCCTTAAGCCTATTCAGCCTGTCTTCTTTATTTTTATAAATATCAATACATAAAATTGATAGAAATATGTATATTTTTCTGACAGATGTCACCAAAGAAATGGCATATGGGATTTCACCTAAGAGTTTTTATTTAGTAAATTAGCAAAACATTATTGTAAACTTAGATAGACTTTTTTTTTTAAGAACTGGAATTCAATGAAAATAAGAAAACTCACACCATTAATTCAATTAACTATCCTCATATATACATAGATATGCTAAATGTCACCAGCCCTGCACAGAAGAAAGAATATTAAAGAGGATAAGCAAATGTAGCAGTATAAGGATACTGTAGCAGGTCAGTACTGTTGTAAGTTAAATCATCAGTGTTGAATCTAGCATAAGTTAATTCTTACTTAATAACACTACTGCTGCAGCTATATTTTCTCATTTTTGTCTTTACAAACTTATGTTGTAGTATCTGATAAGATATTTCAGTGTATGATATTTAAATACATTAGTCATAAGAAATACTAGTGTTTCCAAACTGGTTTCACATTCTAGGTACAACATATGCTACATTATGAAAACAAAACAAAATCATAGCTATATGTTAAAATAACATGGAGCTAATTATTTTATTGGTTAAAAAAAAAAAAAGTTAAGCAATCCTAATGTTAAAAGGCTGGAAGTACTACATGAACCTTCTATAAGCTTTACATGTACAAATTAGCTAGAGCTGATGATGTCAATACAAGGATTGCTTCATGTTTGTTGAAGTAGTACCAATTTATTTTTTTTTCCCACCTCCATTTGCCCACTACTTGTTTTGAATTTAATGTTAACTACTACATTTTGCTTTTTTAAGCTTTAGACCTATGAAAATTTACAGTTGAGAATAATTATACAATTTTATCAACAAAATACAATTAGTGTAATGGAATACAGCAGACTATAATATGCCTCACAGAAAAGACTACACAAAAAAGGCTCCTTTGAGTTCTCCTTTGGCAAAACACTCAGGGACACCTTTTAACTTAATGCTGTTCTATACTCCTGCTAACCTCAAGGAGATGAAAGCACACTTAGCTGCTTCCAGCACAATGACAGGATTAGTCAAATGCTTGAAATAAAACGTGTTTATGGACCATACAAAACACAAGTTATGTCAGACTGTAAATTATGTGAGTTCTGAAGAAACTCGATGTGCTATGCAGTCAATAGGGCAGAAAAAGATAACTTAGCCAACAGTTGTAATGTAAATTGTACCAACTCACGAGTCCAAGCAATTATGACTGCACTTATTTGCTTGGACTGAAGTTCTCTAAGTAGGTGTAACTATTCTTTCACATGCTGCACAAACTGCCAATATCTGAACAGGTCTTTTGCTTAAGCGTCATTGAATTCAAGAGCTGGGGAAAACAGTGCTGAAGTCTTCCAGAGGTCTTAATCAGAAGTCCTCCAAAGACTTCCAGTCTTGCTTAACACAATTTCAAGGAGCTTCTTTCTGAGTCTAAAAAGCTGGTCACAGTGGTGTAAAAGATTCTTTATCTACCTTTTTAAAGAAATTCGTGTCTAATCCCACAAGGAGAGAAGCTGCTCTGTAAATTTATGCAGCCTTTCAGACAACTTGAAGATGAGGCTTTCCTATCCAATGAGAAAGGTGAAGGACAGAGGAACACCCAAATACACACATAAACAGAACTGTAGGTGTCTGGAATCATATACAGCAACTCGGGAGCTAAGTGGCAGCTCGCAGGGGCTTTCAGAACTATTACTTTGGAGATAGGCAGAATTACAAGAATAAATGGTTTCACATCAATACCTTACATGTAAATGTGAGTAGCACTATTTCCTTATCTTTCACGGGTATTAGGAGATTGCTCTCTGATGCTTTTCAAAAAATAGGGGTTATTTTCAATTGTCATTCTCATCAAGTGTGTTTTGCAGCAATATAGTGAACATTAGAAGTAGGCAATGACATCAATACTAACATCCACTGGAAAACTCATGACTTTATTATTTCCTGATGCTTAGAATAATATGATTAACAAAGAGAATTTGAGCTTCATTCCACCAGGCATGTATCCATGTAGGCAAAATACAATTTGTGAGCATTTATGCTACCTTGCATACCTGAGCAGCACAAAAATTTCTACCTTTAGTGTTTAGTAAATTATTAGGCATTTATTTTCCACTATATTGTTTAGGAGAAGGTTTTTCTGTATTTTAACAACTAGATGTTAAGAAAAATGCTATTTAATTAAAACTGCATACAAAACAAGGCAGGTTAAGGTTATAAATGAACAATCAAGAGGAGAATAATATCTATTTGTCATAACTTTCGTAGAAAGTTTGCATGTTTACATTACAATGAATCTATATATTTCCTTCCTTCTTATTTCATCTACCAATTTCATTGCTGCCATGCTACCTCATATTCATTTCCAGGATGGCTTACAAAACTTCAAAGTCTAGGATAATTATATATCCATATACTTTCTTGAAATTTGTCCATATGACCAAAGAAAACATTTGATTTCTCTTTCGGTTTTAGCTTATCAAAAGAATCAAATTATGCAGGTAAACTTGTGCTAAGACTTAGATTCATTTAAAAATGGATGTTTTGTTAATATGTAGATATAAGTCCAGTCAGTAAATCATAGTAAAAAATATTTTCAAGCCTTCTCTATAGGAAAAGTTGAAACCTGTATACCATATATCCAAAAACAATGAATACTCTACAATTTAAAGTTATGGTGAGAAAATGTATATGCTAAATCCAAGAAATTCCTGCCAAGCTTTCTCATTTATCATGGCATTTGTTAATCTTTCATGCAATTAATCTTCCCCACACAATGCATGCTTTCAATTTTTACTCCTCGCTAGATATAATTATTTTGATCCAGGAAACAGTTTTCAAATTAAAAGCATGCAGAGAATAAAAGCATAACCCACATCAAATATGCTACTAGAGGTCTGAAACCCTAAAAAGTCTAATCATTGTTTCTTGTTCTTGATCACTCATGGATAGCTCCTCTAATCTACTCAGTCTGCTGGTTACCACGTTCTTTATACCCTATCTTCTGTGCTCTTTGTCTCTAGTTCTCAAACTGGTAGTTGCATTTTGGCATAGCTTCACAGAGGAACTTAGGAGCTGTAGTTAAACGCACCTATGTTTCTTTTTTTTCACCTAGATTCACAACTTCAACCACATCATTCAACTAATGCCCTCAAGAGCCTGCAGTAAAAGACACCTCAGAATATGATGCAAAATAGTCACCCTTCTGAAGAAGTCAGACTTGCAGGTGGTCTAACACCTTAACGGCTGTATGAATCCTGAAGTCTTCTATGCAATTACCCCGACACGGCCGTTTATCCTGATAGGGAGTGATAGTGGAAAGCAGGAGATCCTACATTATGTCAGGAAAACAAATGAACGTGTGGATTTTCAGGTAGATAATCATTGTGTGTACTCTAGTAGATGTACTATGAACATAGTACCAAATCATGCTTTCTCTCCTTTGCCCAGCAAAATAAATGGAGAAATATCTCATCTATGAACTCCACAAATAATGACATCATAGGCTTCTTTGGTGTTTCCATTTCCTAGGTAAGTTCTAGGCTCATTATGTTTGTATATAGGGAGTAGTTAGTGCTTGATATGACATTAATTATCTTCCCTCTTTTTTGGCAAGCAGTCCTCTAGCACTGAAATCTGCAGTTGTTACAGATTTCTAAGACTGCAATCTTGAAATACTGAAAGCTGTGATAACTCTGATATACGTACAGGGACATAAAGAAATCTGGTAGACAAAGAGGAGAAATTTAGTCCAATCACAAAACAGACACTGCAAGTGTGGATTCAAAATTACAGTATTGAGTTAAAAGCTAGAGGCCTCCAGTTGAGTAATCAAATCTATTTGTTCCAAACATAATTGTTTGAATCTGATTCACTTTGTTCTATTTAAAGACTATCTAAAGATTTGCAATATCGAGAGCTCACTTCAGTAAGTTGGTATCATACTTTCCATTAAGGAAGCAGAGAATGATATTACATTTTATTTGCAATTTGAAGGGCTGGAAAAGTATTTTGTTGTGTGTTAAATGTTATCTGTAGTTTCATAACTCAAATCCTTACACAAGTTTTTATTTTCATAAAAGATGTATCTTTGTATTATTTTACTCTCTTTCTGTGTCTTTAAAGATAGAGAGAAAAGCCAGCCATCACCCCGCACCTGAATGCTATGAAGGACCAAGTACAAGCAACGAAAAATCTTAAAAACTCCTATATGTTGCTGGTGGGCAATACTGCCATCCAATTACTTTGGCTTAAATTGTAGTAAAAACTATGAAAGAAATAGGTCAGGTTACCCAAATATAAGAAAACCATCAGGAAAAACATCTGTTTAGTCAACCTGTTTCCTTGGTCAGTCAACTCTCTTCATCAAAATATTAAAAATAATACAAGTGCAGAGTGTTAAATCTCTTGGGGTCTTTAACCTTTAAATCAGAACCTTAAGATCTAGACGTTCATCCTTGCCTTTGATCCAGAGCAGAAACCAGTCTATTTTCTATAAAACAATCAATGTTTTTTGATTATTTTATAGAAGTACAAGGCTTGGGTTTTTTTTTGTTGGGAGATGTTTATCTGTGGAGATTTCCCAAAGATATGAGTCCACGAAACATTAAAAGTGCAGTCGTTTTTGTACTTGTACCACATGAGTACTGACTATACAGTTTCTAGTATTCACCAGCCACCATTATTAATCAACAGGAGAACTGAATGGGGGACAAGTTGATTTGCAACTCAGGTGGCAAGCCCACTCCCTTCAAATCTCATACACAGGTTATGGGATTTATGCTATGGAATACCCACTCCTGTTTCCCATGACCCTATCATAGTGGGTTGATTCAACGTAACACTTTTTCAAATAATTAAATACCCATGAAAGTAAAACTAATCATAGATTCATAGAATGATACAATATTAGGAGTTGGAAGGGACCTTTAAAGATCCTCCTGCAGAAGCCGGTCCACCTAGATCAGGTCACATAGGAACACATCCAGGCGGGTATTGAAGACCTCTAAGGAAGGAGACTTCACATCCTCCCTGGGCAGCCTGTGCCAGGTCTCCCTCACCCTCACAGTAAAATAGGGGTTTTTTTATCTTCCAATGGAACTTTTTGTGTTCAAGCTTCATCTCATTATCCCTTGGGATAATGGGATGTCCCAACTTCCTGACATCCACCATTTATTATTTATTATTATATCTACCATTATTTATTATTAATGAGATTCCCCCTCAGTCTCCTCTTTTCCAGACTTAACAGCCCCACTTCCCACAGCCTTTCCTCGTATGAAAGGTGTTCCATTCCCCTGATCATCTTGGTGGCCCTGTGCTGGAAGTCAATTTCAAGGAAAAAAAGTTTTGAACATGAAGAGATTTCTTCAAGTGACAGAAGTTTCAATCTTACACCCAACACAAATTACAGAGAATAAAGTCATATAAACTATGTCTTTATGATGTTATGGTGTGGCATAATTGCTGAAGTGGCTTGGAAATTTAAACTTACTTACTGGTCTTACTTTGCAAAAGAACAAATCTTGTACCCTGAGAAGCAGTCAAAAAAAGCTTGAAAGAGAGTAACTGCACTAGAGAACAGTTTAAATATATGCTCAACTGCCTTTTGAAGAAATCCTTGCTTTTCTGTTGACTATAGGGAGAAGACAGAGATTTTAACTTTCTCCATCTGAACTTACCTTAATGCAAAATACTCTAAATAATGACACAAATGGAAATTTAATGTCTCGGGAGTTCACTGACTCAGTGCAATTCTAATAATGCTCTATGGTTTTATTGTCATTATTTAATTTCAGAATTTGGTGCATAGTGCTGATAAACCCATTTATGTGACGCATTGTAAGTCATAAAACAGCCAACAATGTTCCCATAACTGGTATATTGTTCTACTAATAGTGGCTTGTGTTAGGCAAGTACACAGATATTCAGTCAGTGACCAATGGCACAGAATCGAGTTGGAGGCCTGTGGCCAGTGGAGTTCCTCAGGGATTGGTCCTGGGGCCAGTCTTGTTCAACGTCTTCATCAACGACCTGGATGAGGGGACAGAGTGTACCCTCAGCAAGTTCGCTGATGACACCAAACTGGGAGGACTGGCTGATTCCCCAGAAGGCTGTGCTGCCATTCAGCGGGATCTCGACCAGCTTGAGAGTTGGGCAGAGAGGAACCTCATGAGGTTCAACAAGGACTAGTACAGAGTCCTGCGTCTGGGGAGGAACAACTCCATGCACCAGGACAGGCTGGAGGTTGCATTGCTGAAAAGCAGCTTTGCAGAGAGAGACTTGGGAGTCCTGATTGATAATAAACTAAACGTGAGCCAGCAATGTGCCCTCATGGCCAAGAAGGCCAATGGCATCCTGGGATACATCAAGAGTGAGGCCAGCAGGTTGAGGGAGGTTCTTCTCCCACTCTACTCTCCTCTGGTGAGGCCTCATCTGGAGTCCTGTGTCCAGTTCTGGTCTCCTCAGCTCAAGAGGGACAGAGAACTTCTGGAGAGAGTCCAGCATGGGGACACCAAGATGATCAGAGTACTGGAATATCTTTCATATGAGGAAAGGCTGTGGTAACTGGGGCTGTTTAGTCTAGAGAAGAGGAGACTGAGGGGGGATCTTATTAACATTTACAAACATCTAAAAGGTGTTTTCCAGGATGTTGGGGCATTTCTTTTTTTCTATTATTGCTAGCAACAGGACAAGGGGTAATGGGATGAAGCTGGAACAAAATGTCTATGTACACTTCGTTCAGGAGTCAGTTCCGTAGCTACTATACAGCAAAATGTTGCAGTGATCCCTATTGCCTCTTAATTGCCAGTCAGTTAGGACACAAAAAATATCAACAAAATGAAGTCATCTCTTGGACTCTGAAGGTCCCTATAAGACTGTATAGGGGATCATAATAAAGAAAGATATGGGAATATATGACATTTTGTCTATGGTCCTGCACAATTCAGGGCAGGGCATCTGATGAATAATAAATGAAAGAGACTTTAATTCAAATGAAGGACTACAAACACAACAGTCTTGAATTTCAGAGGTTCACTTGAAAAATAATAAACTCAAATTTAAATATATTAGCTGATATCATTATTAATAAAAATCATTTTACAAGAATGTGTGGGGCTTTTTAGTATCAATTCATTGTTGCACATGCACCAATGTTTCTAGGATCATGTAATGAGTTTCACTTCAGTTGAGAGGAATGAAGTCTCTGTTTTTTCAAACAGCATTGACCCTTTGCTGATAACATTATCTTAAAAATATTAAGTCACTTCAGCTGTACAGGAAAATCTCATCTCCCTTTTGTTTTTAGATAATCTTAACATGAGCAGATGTCCCTGACCAAATTAGAATCACTTCCTTAAGGACCAACATTTACTTCAGCAAAGCTGTATCAAGAAATCAAAGAAAAAAAGAATTTGGCATATAGTTTGTTATAACTCAGCTTTTTAGAAATGATGGCTCACTATTTATGTTTTAATATTTCAGTTGATATTATATCAATGATCTCCAATTTTGTGGTCTGTGCCATATTTCAATACAGAAACCACTCACTCTATTTCTTTCAGATACAGTAAAAGAAAATGAATGTACTAACAAATCTTTATTTTTTAAAACAGTATTTCTAAATAAAGCTTCTAACTTAGGAACAGGGGAAATAGAGGTATGCTCCATCATTGGAAAACTGTAAGTTTGCTCTTCCTAGTTACAACAGAGACAACGTAAAATTAAGATTGACCAACAATACCCACCTCCTGGAACAAACAGAGGATTCTAGGAATAATGGAGCAAGCAGAGGTTGACACATATAGACCACAGCACACTCCTAACTCCTTCTGGAATCTGACTGGACCTTCCCACCCTGGCTCTGTTTGGTTTTTTTGTTTGTTTGTTTCAACTCTTTACCTATGTGCCTTTCCAACACTCTCTTTTCCCAGTTCCTACAGCCTTTCACCTCTTCTTCATGAATATCTCTTTCCTTATTTGACTCTCTTTCCCTTTTCTCTATTTCATCTTTTTCCAGTTACACACAATTCCCATGTAGAAGCAGTTTCTATAAATAAGAGAGAATATGAAGGCTGTGATCCTTTTGGGACATCTGCCATTATCATAGCATGAAATGCGTTACATCCCTTCTGTTGTTAAACTTTGCACGTGCTTTCCACAACACGAACCGTCTTGTCTCTGTGTTAGCACAGTGCACACTCAAAGAAGTTTTTCCGACCCATAGGTTTTTCAAGAATCTTATTGTTATCATTAATAATATTTATAAGAAAAATTACAACAATAAAGCAATCTAATAAAAGCAAAACATTATCTTAAAAAAGGTAAAATTCAAAATATTTAATTACGAAGAGCATTTTCTGGCCTGAAAATTTAAAGATGTCTGAAATACAGACAGTTTGCCTTTCATCTTTCCTAAGCCAAATACATTTTTAAAGTAGAACACAGGGATTATAAAATTATGCAAGGGAAATTGTTCCTGTCTGTATCCTCAAAAAAAAAAGAAAAAAAAAATCTTTTATAAAAAGTGTCCTTCACAGTTTAAGCTGCTTGAAAGCTGTTGAAGTGTAAACCAATAAGGAAGTCTAAGGAAGACTACACTATTTTCATACTTAATTGAATGCATATCCCTAAATTAATTTGTCACTAGAATGGCAGTTTATATTTAGTAAGCAAAGCATCTGTTAAAACTGCAGTTTATCTCTGTAAAATACCTCTGAGTGCACTTGAAACTGATAAATCTGCAAATGTAAAGTTCACAGAGTCACATTTAAGTCTAACTTGACATATAAGGTTCACTAATATTAGCATAAAATGTGAAGTATTTCCAGATGATGTCTTCACAGAGAAATAATTTTGATGTCTATATGAGTATTCTCTACTCTCAAATATCCCAGTGAGATATTACTGACTTAATCCTAAATTTAATGTAATTAGTATCATTATTGTCACTATAGTTGATAGTACACAGAAATAAGGCTCATCTTCTATAACACTTGAACACTGTATTTGAGTCAGAAAAGATCTTATTAGAACACAACTAAAATGAATAAATGATAATATGCAGCAATTTGCTAATGAAAAATGATCAGTTTTCATTAGCTTTACCAACTCATTTTAAAAATAACAATTGTACATAGTATGGAAGTGCTACTGTATTGAATTCTATTGAATTGGAAACCAACTATTGAAATATTATTGAAATACTGAAATATCTTAAAAATCTATGGAAGAGTGGAAGTGAGGTGGATATCCAAGAAAGAGAAAACAGTCAATTACATTGACTCGTAGAAAATAATATTGATTTAAGTTGAATAAAATTATCAGCTTCTATGTTCTATAACTGTATCCATGGAATTCTGCTACAGTGAAATTCCTGAATTACTATAAAGTTGTTGCAAGCTAGAAATATCACAGTATTGGACAATGGCTGGATGATTTCTGAAATGTACACATATTAAAAAACAAAAATGCTTAAAAGGGCAAATTATTTTACATGGTATATTTAAGAAAAATTAGGCTCTTGAATATCTGTTATCTTTTTTTTTTAAATGAAAATTTGATTTAAAACAGTAATTATTTTTGTTTGCTTGCTTGTCATCTCTTTCTTCATTCTCCCTTTCTTGCCGTAACTTTTTAAGTTGAAAAAAATATCCCAACAAAATGTATCTATGTTTCTGCTAAAAAAACCCGCAAACATATTGGGGAATGGAGCATCATCTTTATGTTTCTTTTATGTTGCGGGAACTGGGGCTGTTTAGTCTAGAGAGGAGAAGACTGAGAGGGGATCTCATTCATATTTATAAGTATATAAATGGTGAATGTCAGGAGGTTGAGACATTCCTCTTTTCTACTGTATCTAGCAACAGGACAAGGGGTAATGAGGTAAAGCTGGAACACAAAACTTTCCATTTAAACATAAGAAAAAGCTATTTTACTCTGAGGGTGACCAAGCCCTGGCACAGGCTGCCCACAGACTATATACCCACAGAAAATTATCTATACATTCAGCATTCTTTATTCTACCATCAATTTAAACCTATACTAGTATAGAATACTGAGTCCATACTAACACTTCTTCTGAATTAATAGGGGAAAATGAACAGGAGACTTCACAAGGATAATATTTTTTTTCTTTTTATGTCTGTCTATAGTTCTTCTGGCCTCCTTTCAGAAGGAATATATTTCTCTCATGGTGCACAGGAATCAAATATGACAAAGAGCAAGTCCTGGTTGGACAGTTGACTTTGAAGGAAGATGTTCATCATGCCAAACTCATTGGCAATGAGAAGAGCTCTGTGTGAGCTCTCACTCAATGCCACACCAAAATAATAGCATGAGGGGAAATAAGCAGAGGATCTTCTCTCTGGTAGTATTGGAAGTACAGGTTCTACAAGTTTTCTGTACTATCTTTCATTTGCTTATGGCAAAAAGAAATGAAAAAAATATTCCATGCAAAGTTTTAATCCAAGCCATTACTTTTTTTGTCTCTAGGCTGTGCAACAGTCAAGTGGGAAACTCTCAGAAGAGGGGCAGAGAATGGGACGCATTCACCAGAAGTCAGTCCTTTATCCTGTCAAGACGAAACACAACAACCTTCAAAAAGGAACATGGAACAAGTTTAGACAAAGAAGCAGCAGGATATTACCTCAAGATCTCCTTTGGTTTAAACAAAGCAGGATGAAGTAAGTTGAGAAACATATCAGAAATGGCAATAAAACCATGATTGTCTAAACATTAAGAGATTCCTTTTACTTTAAGAATACTTTAAATATTTACACCTTTTGAAAATCAGGTAATCAATTAATTAGTGTCAAAACAGTAAGTCAGTGTGATTGGGCAGTAAAGCAATAAATAGTAAAAATGATTACTGTACAAATGTTACATTTAAAGAAGAGCATTAAACTATTTTTATTTCTTTAGGCTTTTCTTTCCCTCTTTATTTAGAGACATCTTACAATAGCATTATTGGGATCTATTAGTGGGAAATAATACAGTGGCTTCTTTTAATAACAAAACTGTAAGAGTTTGAAGTACAAGGAATGAATGGTAGAAGATAATATGTTTTGAAAATGTAATTGCCATTCTTCTTTATCTTAAAAGTCTTCAATATTTGATCTAATTCTTCTATTGATTCTTTATGCATCACCCAGATTCTAGTAGCTGTTCAAAGTACTAATGTCCCATTTTTTTGTCCACATCTAAGTATGGTTGGGAGACATTTTATATTTGCTCATCCAAAGATCTTTAGCTATGGTCAATTGCAACCTGCATAGGGATTTTTTTGACACACCAGTTACCCACTAAGATCTTCAATACCTTTTACAAGGTCCATCATTGTAGTTCCTGTGGTTTACCTCCATTATGTGTCCAGAGATTAATCATAAGGGATATTTGTTTCATTCTGTTTTACTCTTCATAGCACAAGATGTTGGTATTAGGAAAAAAAAAAAGGAAAAAAAAAGGAAAATCTTGGGAAAAACTGATTTTATACAATTTGTCTACCTGTCTACCTGTCTTCAAGAACCTCTTTGTCCCTGGAGATGGCATATGGTATATGTTGGCATTGCTCCCTCTTTATGACTCCAGTTCTGACGCAACGTAGACTTTCATCCATCATTACTTGATCTTTTGATGTAAGAAAGACCTCAGGTGCCCACTCTTTGTAGAAACCCGTAGGTCTCATTAAGAAGATTAGAGCTAACCTGTACCAAGGGGCACAGCGAAAGCTGTCAGACAGTCTCCAGAGTTTTACATATTCTCAGGGAAAAAAAGAGTTCAGCTGTTGAAAAAATCTTCCCACTTGTCACAAGCACAGAAGGTAAGCCATATGGCATCAAATTTCATCTGTGTTATTCCTAGCAAATATTAAAACTCTATTTTGGGTCAAGTATTCCTCATGGATGCTTTGGCCAAATTTATGAACTGGACCAAGTGTTTTCAAACTTATATATCATCAGAGTATATTTATCTTATTTATTTATTTCTGCACTCTTACTCTAACATGGTGATTTTGAAAATAATTACTAGGAAATAGAATCTGTCTTATTGCTGGAACAAAAATATCTGTTACTGAATCATGTTGCTGCCTTGTCCTCTCTGCATAATATTACCACGTATTCTGTACTTAATTTTCAGCAATAAAATATCTCATAGCCAAGAAACAGAATGCTCAGGCATTCTTATTGATACATTCACAGGATCCAATTTTCACATAGCATGTGCAAAGCAATTACTTCAGTGAGTGTATGGTAATCAAGCATAATTTTCTTCTTCTCAACATATAGATGAGATCATGATCAAAGGATACACTTCACCATGGAGGTGGTCATGAATGTGAAACGTGCTGCAATCAAACAAGCCACACAAACAAAGTCACCCTGGAATAGAAGCCTGTGGCTGGGTTTTCAATATGATGAGGCCTGGCAAATTGACTATATTGGACCACTACCACAAACACGCAAAGGCAAGCATTATATACTCACCATGGTAGAAGCAATTACTGGTTGGTTAGAAACATACCCTGTAATCCTTGCCACACACTATCTTAGGCCTTGAAAGGCAAGTTTTGTGGTTACACGGCACTCCAGAAAGAACTGAATCAGACAATGAGACTCATTTTTTAAATAATCTCATAAACTCCAGGGCAAAGGAACACAGCACTAAGTGGATATACCACATCCTCTATCCCCCACAAGCCTCTGGAAAGATTGAAATAAATGGATTACTAAAGACTATGTTGAGAGCACTGGGCAATGGGGCATGGAAGCAGTGGGATATAAATTTAGCAGAAGCCACTTGGCTGGCTAACAGCAGAGGTTCACCTAACCATTTTGGTCCTGCCCAGACAAAACCCTTACATACTATGAGAGGAGCTAAGGCCCCTATAGTGCACCCAGGGAAGTGGCTGGGGAAAGCAGTATGGGTTGCACCTCCCATGGGAAAAAGCAAACCCATTCTTGGGATTGTCTTTGCTCAAGGGCCTGGGTGTACTTAATGGGTAATGAGAAAGGATGGGGAAACTTGATGTGTGTCTCAAGGAGATTCAACCTTGGGGGAAAAATTATGAGTTGTCTGTCATATGAAAGAACATAGCAGGAACAACCTGAGCTGATGAAGAGTGACTTTCACAAGAAACCAGATATGTGCAACAACAGTACAAATCAAGCCCGTGCTGGTGCCCAACACGGGACACACTGATTCCCCTGGCCTGGATGCCCATCTTGATGAATGAGACCCAGGTGATGGCCTGCTCCAGTGAACATCTGTAGAGGATGTTCACTGGATGCAAGAATGTTATTTGTCTGTTGGATACAAGATGCAAGATGGAATGCAAGAGTGATGTTTGTCTGTTGAAGAGTGGGGGATACTAGTTGATGATGTAGTCAGATGTAGTCCGAAATCTAATCCTATTACTTAAGTTTCCTTACAGTCTTAGCAAAACTGCATTGATAAAACACTTTCTTTGGAAAAAAGACATAAAAATAAATTGCTTTGCTGGCTCACCTAGGACTAAAGCCCAAGGAACCAATATTCTTGTGTTTTATTATTGTTTTAGTCTGATAGCCATTTTTTTTAATACTACTGAACTGCATTTTGAAAGCTTTTTGAACTATTAACCCTGAGAAACGAGCCTCTGACTTCTGATATTGCCCAAGGAACCGGATTTCCTCCAGAATTAATATATTCATTTACGAGGCACCAAAACAGTCTCCTATTAAAGGAAAACTATAAAAAAAAATTGTCAATATTCTACCTAGACCAACTTATAAAAAGAAAGCTACTTTTAGAAAGTATGTTGTAAATGGAGTTTTATAATGGATAAAAAAGTCAGATCACTTCCATCTTTAACTGGAACAGAACAGAGACGAACATTCTGTTCCTCTTTGAATCACTTTGAAGTGGTTTTTTGTCTATCACGTTTACCTGGGAACGATGACGCAGTTCCACTTAAAATTAATTTTAAGTGAATTGATACATCTCAGTGTATTTTCACACTGCCCAGGTCATCTCTTCACCCATAAACCTCCAATATGCTTAATTCACACTCCTAACCTTTCCTGGACAGGTCTCCATTCAAGAAAAGTTATGGATTTAGACTTTACAATGACCCTTACTTGGAATTTGTCTGATCTTGTTTCCACATACACAGAAGGCCTTAAGTTCACTGTTGCCAATGATTTTGTTGTTTAAAAATGTCTTTGTCTATTATTTTAGTCAATATATAGGGGAATTAATAGACAAATAGGAAATTCAAAGTTTGAAAGACTTGTTGAGAGCTCCTGACACCATCTCCAAATGATGAGAACTCATGCCAATTCTAACTTCTTAAAGTTATACATGCATGCTGATTTTCAAAAATGCATAAACAACTGAAAATAAAGATTTTTCAATACTAAAGGTGAATAAGTAATACTACCATCCAAATTTTTAATTTATTCTTAGATGTGCTTACAAAAAGTGACTAGAAAGATGCTATATTTACTTGATTTTCCTGTCTTCCTAATAAGCTTCTGTAATTCTTAGTTGTCTAAAAGTAGTTTTGTTTGTTAAAAACTGTGTGACTTAATAAGAAGTCAGCACTTAAAGTTGTGTGCAAATACAAAAAAAATAGAGAACTGCTCTTGTATTTGCATAAGTCTCAAAAAGATAATATTTTGTAACTAGTGACATTATTTGACTTGAAACTTGTTGAAAACAAAAGGCCAGTAGTGTGATCTTAAACATTAAACTTCTGAGTCCAGCTAGTTGACAGGTAGAACTCAGTAGACATCAAGCAAAGGATGCTATATATAGTTTTGAACTTAAATGTAAAAAAATCAAAGGATTATTTGCATCTGTGATTTAAGTCCCATGCTGATTTGAAAAGTGTAGAGGAGTATGCCCTTTAACAGAAAGCATAGTAACTTCACTCATCCTACTACTTTATGCTATTGATAAGGTAATGAAATTAACTGCTTTTTACCATCTTTTGCATAAATATGATGCCATACCTGTGAAGTGTTTGTCAAAGTATTGAACAAATACCAGCATGTTGCTAAACTTTTCTTTCACAGACATCTATCACTTCAAAATTATGCCCAGAAAATACAGAAATACTAAAGATTATGTGAAGAACAAAGAAAGAGAATCTATAAATCTAGCTGATCATTTTATAATTAGCTTTGTTTAATACACCTTATGTTTTTAAGGAATATTCACAGTGTCCTAGGTTAAATTATACACAGGTATTTGAAAACACTGAGGCATTGCTGTATTCTTGTTTTCATAAATCATTGTATTTTAATACAACTGAAAACTTCTTAGGCTCTCTGAACACTTAAAATTTTCTGGGACAATTGTCTTCTAATATAAAAGCCTTGTTGTTATTTTCATTGGCTTAGCACTGGATTAGTTTTCCAGTTCTGCTCTGTAAGAGCTCAAATAGCCTAGGTACCTCATGGGTAGCACTGTGATGCAATTGATAAATTGATATGAGGTCTTAAATCTGTCTTCTGTAACACTACTGTGCATGTTCTATTACTTCCCTGTTTGACATTTACTTTTCTAAATGTCAAAATGCACTCTTCATAGCTAAGAATCTTTGGCCCGGTGTCACCTTAAAAGTTCAATTTTTAATCTACTAGTTAGAGAGTGTGGCACTTATGGTATCTTTGCTGCATTAGCATGAGTAGAAACTGCCTCTGGCAGGATGGTATGAAGAGAGTATGAGGAGCAATCCACTGGGAGAGAAACTTGACCTTGCAAAGAAACTCTGGAGCAACTTACATAAGGGAAAACACAAGAGAGAAAAAAGACTTCTTTTCTTTTTTTGTCAGGCATTTTGTAGTGCTTATGTAGCCCGAAGCAGCGTTGTGCCAAGATACCCAACTACTACAAAAGTAAACAGTGCTGTCAGTGCATCGCTCTACCTCAGCTAACATGACACCCAGAGAAAGAGTTACGCTGAACATTTCTGCACGGCACATTATGATGTTAGAGCATAGCAGCTGAGCAGATATAGTATCATATCCACAATTAAATTAATGGGCTTTATCTAGATATATCATTATACTTTTTGCTGTAGAAGAAAATTGGTCTCTCATAATACACCTACGACACCACATAAAAGGCTAGTGAGGCATCAGGACCCTCTCAACACCAAGAGCTCCCTTAGTGGCCTGCTTTTGCATTGGCCTGTCTCAACAAGCTCTCCCCGAAGAATGAGCAGGTTTAGGCTCCTCTCTGTAATTTTCCATCAGTATTCCAGTAGAATTTAATACCTTATATATCCATACATGTCTGTATGCCATATTCCACAGCATACAATACATATTCTGAGCTTCACACAATCTGCACGTTGTTTTGTGCTATTGATGCTTTAAAAGGACCCCCTCCATCCAAATGCAAACAAAATTCAAATCTTTTTTGAGGATACTGAGGCCTGGATGAAGCACAGAACCAAACGCTATGTATACCAGAGAATGGCCTCTAGCTCTGTTTTACTAGAAGTACAGAAGTAGTGCCAGATACAAAGTGTTAAGTCATTATTTGCTTTTTTACCAGGTATCATTTATAAGAACAACAGTGTAATATGTGTAGGTCTGCCAAACCATCTTTCAGTGTATACATACCTGGGAGGTCAATCATGGGTTTACAAAATAGGATTTATCTAATGTTTTTCAAAACAATTCTAAGACTTATTGAAAAATGTTTTTACCACTGTTTAAAGAAGAGTCTTCCACCCTCTCTCTGATCTTTTGCTGGCATACACAAATTATCACCTTGAGAGAAAGAAAAAGATCTCTAAATATTTTTGAAACCAATTTGTCATGAAGCACAACACAGAGAGTATGATATTCAGAAATCTCTTTGTTTTGATGGGATAGCACAAATGTAGCTATGTACAGCTGAGTGTTCTTTATGATATGGAACTTAAAACAATTCAGCAAACTTTTGTTTCAGAATACATACTGCAGTTTGCAGTAGATCAGGGCCTTTTTGTGGGGTTGAGGAAAACAGGGTAAATATGAAGTGCTTATAGCCATCAGTCACCCAGAACTCAGGTATATCACAATACACGGGTTTTGGTCAACAGCATGACATCAGCGATGGCACATCCTTACACCCTCCCTGTATAGCTGTAGCCAGTGATAATGAAACTGTCTGGTTATCAGGTACCATTATTTAAAGGATTATGGCTCATCACCACTGCTACTAGACAAAAATCTCTGATGGCATAATACTTGACACTAATTATCATAGCTTGTTATTACTGGTTTTAATTATGAAAGGCACATAATAATTGAATGAGGGCACCAGCTGTGTATGTAAGCTGATAGAACATTTCTTTTTGTGAGAGTGTTTTGGAAATCCTACTGGTTTTCACAGGAGTGCTTATATCATTTCTATCAAGGAGAAATTCCTGGGTAAAGCCACATAACAAGTGAGATCGTGACTCTAAAATATCCATTTAATTGGCAGATCACTGACACAGATGAAAAACTTAAACCTCAACTTCTCTTATACTAGGTGAGTGATTTATATTTTTTACTTTTTCTTAATGGTGTTATCTCTGTAATTGTTTATAGTCACTATATTTTTTTGTAAGTTATGTTAAAAGACATTTCCCTCAGTAGATCAAGTCCTCATAACTGAATTACACAGACCAAGCACAACACAGGCCAATACTATCTGAAAATTCACACACATTGGTAGAGTGGATGCAATGTGACCCATGTCCTCTATTTCCCATTTTCACAGCCCAAAGCTGAGCTTGTTGCTTTCATTAGGCTTCACTCAAGACCTTTGTTGTCCTGCTGACACTCAGGACATGAGTTCACAAAGTATCTAGTGTATTAGTCTTATAGTCTACTACAAGAGACCTTTTATCAAGTCAGTAACATTCAACTCATCTGGCATGAACTAGAAAGACATCCAAATGAAAATTGATTGACTGGATGGATAAAGAACTAAAAATATGCCATCCATCTTCAATCATAATTATTTACAGACCCACCTAAGCCACTGAAAAAGTTTGAAATATTTTGCAATCAGTAGTACACAGTATCACATTTCTAGTAGTCTAAACCCAAATAAAAGTTAAAAATTGCTTCAGGCAAACTGACAAGTTTGAGTACACCACACTAAAACATACCAAAACATAAACTAATACAATTGTTTGGATAATTTTGTCACTTCTTAACTACAAAACAAACTAATTGCCATTAATTATCTATTTCAAAATTCAGACTCTACGTAAGCTTTGACTGTCTCTCTACTTGATAAAATTTTAAACTATTACTATGTAGCAGCATTACCTGACTCTATCACAAGGATGGCTGAACAGTCCATTTCATCAGCTGAGGGCACCTTGCCAGCAGCCCGTCTGTAGAGACAGGTGGTAGCTACAAACTTCCAATGCCTGACTCTCCTTTCCACATTTTGTGGCTGGAAGCACTTTGGACATGATAAACACTCCTTTCTCTCTCAAGATATTAATAAAGTTACATTAATAACTCTCTGCTACTTTCTCACATCCCACATTATTTAATTACTTTCCCAGCATTCAGTCAATGAGTGAAATTGGAATCTCTTAAAGCCTCTCATCCAGACTCTGACCAGAGTGAACATGCAAACCTAACCTATACATTCTAATTTATAATTTATTGTATCACAGTATCTGGAGTAGTGAGATGCATTTCTATGCACATTAACCTTATCACAAGATTAGCTATAGCACTGTGACCAGAGGTCTATTGGAAGTAATTTGTCTTGTTTTGACTTGTCATGAGATCACGTAATAGGAAACTAAATAGCTCACAATGCTTAGCACACTCTCAAATGATTCTGCTGATTTTGGACATGGCAATGTATCACAGAATCCTAAGGGTTGGAAGGGACCTCGAAAGGTCATCTAGTTCAACCCACCTGCCAAAGCAGGACCACTTAGAGTAGTTCACACAGAAACTCTTTTTGTCTGAGACAATGCCTTCATTACACTCTACTTGTTCACCCTTTGGTATGCTTTGATCCTACGGTTTGCTATGTTTTTATAAGTCCTGAAGGAGCATGAGCCTCAATTCTAAAATTAAATGGAAAATGTTTTGTAATTTCTTTAATTTATTTTGCCTGAGATCTAACAAGTGGACACTCAAAACACATTTAAGACTTGAAGCTGACCAAGTGGAGCACCTTGGGAAGGGAGTGAAGGACTTTCTTATAATTCATTTCCACAAACTTCATAAAGAAACAGACACAGCACTGACCCAGACAGTCAGAACTAACAGAAAAAGTACAAATGGTACCACATCTTTCTATTTAAAAGCAAAGCAAAACTGAAAATTTACCATCGTAAAATGGAAGAAAGCTTGTTGACAATTAGTTATTGTATTCTCATTCTGAGAGACTGGGTGGGTATGGAACTATCTACAGTGAAAGAATCCTCCTTTCAACCCTTCTTAACTAGGAGTAGTGCTGGTCTACAGTGTCTGTCTAAGTCTGTTGCAAACCTACTGTATCCATTTAACCTTAAGAAAATTCTGGAGTAGATAGTCATCACCCTTGTTTTTCCAGTCTTCTATTCTGACTCATACTTCTTTTTCCTTAGCAACTGAAATCCTAAAAAAGTCAATAATTCTGTACCTGTCCCATTGCTACTCTCTGTGTTAAGGCCACCAGTGAAGAATCCAGTGTGACTTCCTCTAACAAAACCCTTGAGAAATCCAAATACTTCATATTGCATTTTCCTGGGCTGTTATTAAAAGCATTACCAGCAGAAAACAGGAAAATAATAGCAACTTTCTCCCAGATTGCTGAAATGTAACTTCAGGTTAGAAGACTGACATTTGTCAGGCAGAAGCTGGATCTATTCTGGTAAATCAAATATGACCAAGGCATGGGCTCAAAATGCTGAAAGGTCATACGACTAAATTTTTTCAACAGCCTTTCTCATGCTATAATTCACAACGATGCTTTCCCAAATAATTCACAGATGACAGTTCTCAGGTAATGTTTCCAAAAAGCAGCAGCAATGAAATCATACCCTTTTAGCATACTAATCTGGCATAGTCCCTGTGCATTATGCCACCAGGGTCACGTTTGCATTCTCTCATGCCAGCCTCCCAGCAATGTAGAAGGCATGGTATTGTTATATTTAAAAACATCCTATTTTTGAGATGTCTCATTTTCAAGATGACTAGTGGCATAGTTGTAGACAAAGGGTTCAAGGGCCTTTCCTGCGTCTCTGAAAAGAACTCTAAGAAATGAAAATATTAGCATTTTTATGGTAGTTGCCACTCAACTGATATGATCTCTGAAGAGATGGAATCGTATATGAAGAAGGATGGACTCCATACACCATCCCAGTGCACACAGCTGACTGAATCAAGGCAGTCGTCTTAGTCCATTAGGTTTTTTGTCCATTTTAGAACAGTCAGTATGTTAAATGTATGAGGAAAATTACCACTTGCACACTTTGGAGTGCAGAAATCTCACAAATTGAGGCAGAATGTGGTCACAGTCCTCTGATGCACTTTATAGAAAGAAAGAGAGAATGAAAAGCACCACAAGTAAATTGCATGAGTTACAGAAGAAAGCAGCCACCACAGCACAGGCCTCAAGGAAGAACTGAGTGGAAGAGAGTCACAATTAGAGAGAGGTCTTGGCATCCCAAGAGAGCATCTTGGAGTGCAGCCTCCCTACATCCACAATGCATAGTTACATGTAATTGGTCTGAGGCACCTCGTAAACAAGACAGTGAACATTTTTACAAAATACAAAACACAGCTAGAGAGAACCTAGCTAAATGAAAACATGTTTTCTTTATTCCCTTCTACAGTTACCTTATCTTGGTCTCACTTTTGATTGTCCTTTCACTGCATTTTCTCTGCAGTGATGAATCTAAGAAAACAATCAAATTTTCTTGTAATCACATTTCCAAGTGGATGCCAAGGGGGTAAAATTCTTTTAGTCATGTGTGTTGTGGAGTGTAACAGCTGTCTTTATTTGTGTTATACCACACAGCAGATGGCCTTTTTCCAAATCACCCCATATGCATTTTACAAATCATGGAGACATTCTTCACATGCCATGAAAACTAAGGACTTAGCATATTGAGTACAACTGTGTGTCTTATTTTATATAGTAAAAGGTTTTAGTCTGCACTCTTATAGGTTCTCATGTCTTTTCTATAATCATAAATTTATTCTGCTACATTTGGGTTTTAATCTAGGACAAAAGTTATCTTACCCATAGTGCTATTTATACAGTGGTCTATACTTATCCAGAGCAAAAGACAGATAGCAAACCCAGGAGAAAGAAGCAGTCTACAAAAATATTCATCAATAGAAAATAATCTATAGCCTTGCAGAGGATAAAGATAGAATAGGTCAATGAAGTGATAATTTATACCAATGAAAGAAAAACCCCGTTGAGATTACAAATTTCTATAAACTATATTTCATCCTTATAAGTGTATCAAAAGTTTTTCTTCATATAAAGCAAAATAGTTCTATTACTGTCTGCAGCAGTACATAGCTGAGCTATTTCCGGTAACAGGAATCATGTTACCAAAGGCAAATGTTGAATGAAACATGAAAATCTTGCCATGGCTCTTGGCTTGCGTGGAATCTAAATGGTGGCCTATTTGGCTGTGATTTCTACACAGTATGCTAGATTTTAGACTATAATTTTGTCATACACTCCCTAGTATGGGTTCAAAACAGATTTGAAGGGAAAATTATTGTACAGATGTGCAACAGCATGATGTCATATGACAACATACGGAATTCCAAAGCAATGGTCTTTATAATTATTCTGACACCGGCCTTCACTTTCTGAATTGAGTTACACGGAAGCAACAATAGCACATTAGTGGAGGATAAATCATTTACCCAAATAAAGACTGAAACTGGAGGCCAAACAAAAAGGTTTACAAGATCTTCTTGGATTCACTGGTTTGCTAAATATACAGTTTCTAAATGAATCTCTTTACCTGTTTGCACTGAAATATATTGCAACTTACATTTACAGGAATTTTAAGAAAATCATCAAAACTACAATTAATTAAAAGATTTTTTTTTGTCTAAATAAAACCCCCCACATTTCTAGACTTGTTTTCTCCAGTTCATCTATCCTCTCTTAGGCTTTATTTTTAACATTGAAATTTTGTCCTGCAATGCCCATTTCTCTCTGATAACTAAGTAAAAAGTTCACATTTTAACCTCTATTAGGTGAAATTTGTTTCTCTCTCTCTGACTTACAAAGTGAGATGAATTCCAAGAGAAGGATACGTGCACATTAGTAAATGCAAGTAAGTAGTGTTTTCTTGATCTACAAATGATTAGTCTTTTTCTATTTAAGAGTACTAGAAAAATCCTTGGTAGAGCTCTAGAATCCTGTGTAGTAAATGTAAACCTACGGATAATAAACTATTTCTTAGTAACCTTTTACAGACCTCTTATCTGGAAATATCCACAGACCAGAGACAGAAAACTGTTGTATTAGAAAAAAAGGAAATGTCATATGAAAACTATATTGCAATGAAATACAAAATTCAGTTCAGAAAGCACAGTTAGGAGTGTGATAAGTTCAAATTATTGAGGTACAACAAGAATTAGCTTTCAAGTCATATTACATTGTGAATTTGTTCCCATATGTGCATGAGATGTAAAAAATTCAATTGTGGAGTCCACTAAAAAGAAATAGTGTGTCAGAAATAGTATGTCAGTTAATCATTCAATAGTATTTGAAATACAAACATGAAAGTATGGAAAAGTTGGACTAGATGATCTTTCGAGGTTCCTCACAAACCCTAAGATTCTGTGATTCTGTGAAAATTGATCATGTTCAAACCAAGCATAAAAGCTGCTATTAATTCACTGGTGCTGCATCAAATACATAATCTCATGTAAAGTAAAATGAATGAAAAAAAAATGTCTTGTTCTGTGTCCATTGTTTGTAGTAAATACAGAGAGATTTTCTGATAACCTCCCACGTGCCAAATGAGACCTGTAGAGCTCTTAAATTACTCTTATATGTTACTCTGTGATGGTGTGAGTAAACAGCATAATCTCACAGTCACATGAGTAATGCCAGCATGTCCATCTTGTTGTGGTTTGGCCCACCAAGCACAGAAGCACTACAATCTCTCACACAATGCCCCCATTCACCTCCACCCTTGTTAGGATGGCAGAAGACCCAGGAAAATGGGAGGGAAACAGATGACTAAGGTGGTTGTGGATTAAGACAAGGGCAGGGAGGGCTCACCAGCCATTAAGGTTCCAGGCAAAACAGACTTCAGTACTCGACTTAAGAGAGGAAAGTAGGAAAGTTTATCCTACTACCTACAAGAAATAGAACAGAACAAAAAGCAAAAAAGGAGCAGGATGATGAGAAAATTACAACCAGCACTTTAAAATCTTCCTCCCTCACCCCTTTTTTTGTCCCAGGATCAGCTCACTGTGCCCCTCTCAATTGCTTGAGAGGTGGGGAATGGGGGATGTGGTCAGTCTTTCACAGATGGTCTCTGCTGCTTCTCTCTTCTCAGATGAGGAAAATTCCTTGCATTCTTCTGCTTCGATCCAGAGTCTCTGCCTCGAGCCTTTACTGGGCATAATTTTAATGAGCCTTTTTGGCGTGGATTCTTCCCCATATTTACAGCTTCTGTGAACATTGGGTACCTTCCACGGGACATGGCCTCCTCTGGCCATAGTTTCTATCTCTGGCTTGGGCTTCTTAGCAAAATGAGTCTCTGCCCCTGATATGGGGTCATTATCAAAATGAATCTACCACTGATGCAGGGTCTTTAATGAAATGCAAACAAATCTCAGCTTCACCAGTCCTCTATGTACACTGCAGAGTAGTCTCTGCTCCAGCACACTTCCTCCTCTCTTTCTTCACTGACCTTGGAGTCTGTATGGTTGTTTCTCTCACTCTTCCCACTCCTTGCACCACCACCAGTCAGAGAAGAAGGCACAGAAGAAGGAAGAACAGGAAGAAGGAGGAAGAAGCCTCCTCTTCTGGCTTCTTCTTAAAAAGTAAACATGGAGGCATCTAATTGGCTCAGCCCCAGAAGTGGGTCTGGCACAGAGTTGGGGAGAGTTTTGAGCAACTTCTTACAGGTGCCATCTTTACAGCTCCTTCCCCGTAACCAGAAAAGACTGTCATGTCAAACCATGACAATATCTATTTATTTCCTGAAACACACTTCCAGAGCAGAAAATTTCCATATGGACTTGCAAACTTTTATAAAATCTAAACTTGTTTCCAGTGACTAGTTAACACTATGAAGAAAGCAAAAATTATTACTGCACAGAAGCCTCAAGTGAAGTCAAAGAACGGAAAAAAAATTCTTATGGAGAATACCTATACTATTAACCTTTACCCTTAGTGCACTGTAATATGTTTTGGATCCTCTGAAAATTTTAATTTCCTTTCTCAGAGAAGCCAACCAGAAGCCTACAAGTTAAATAGGATGAATTTTCTCCCTTCTCACCAGTTATAAGTACCATTGATTAATTTTTTTTCCAGCCACGATTACCTAACATTTACCAAATGCTAAAAACTCAAATAAATATACAGCATATATTTTTATATACCAAACATATTCAAAACCATACTTGCAATATTTAAACACAATATAGCAGAAATAATGTTGCATTTAGTCTGACCTGGACCTCAAGTTCATGACTCCATGGGTAAGTTCAGAGTACAAGTGTTCATTCTGCCAACTGTCAGCTTGATGAATGTAATCATACTAAAATATCACTGAGCATAAATGAGCATATGTTGCCTTTCTTTCAGGTTGTGTTATCTTCAGGAGTAGCTTCACAGTAACACTGCCAGCAGATCAAAGCTTGACTTTGTTCAGTCCACGTTCAAGTCAGGATTGTTCACACTTGTCCATGTGCATATCTTCTCTGAGTCTTATGATAGAACATACTATAACAGCTAAAAAAAAAAAACAAATTCTAATCACTGACATTCCTCTTATCTGTAAAATTTTACTCTAGGTTAATAATTCTGGTATCATTTTTATATTAACTTCTCCAAGGAAATTAAATTTTTTAATGTTTTTTGTTTCTATATTTTTCTACCAAAACATTCCTAGTTTAAATTAATAACAATGAAAAAGGAAAAGGATAAAATCCTAACCTCAAGGAGAAATCAATTTAAAGTTAATAGCCTTTTAAAAATTATTGGTGATTTTCTTACAAGACCCAGAGGAAATATTATTCGATAATATTTAAGGTTTGAGTAATTTTTTTCAGCATATTGTTTATACTTCTTTAAAGCATCGAAGTAATTTACAACTGCTTGTGTATCACCATATTTATGCATGTGAAAATTCCATATGAAATTGTGTGTGTATGTGTGTAGTCAACTTTCTTGCAACTTTAAAAAAATCGTAGTCAATTTTCTTAGAGTTACAAATTTCAGACACAAATGGAACTCACAGATGACACAATCACAAATGAGCAATGGTTACTGTGGGCTATACCTGACTCAAATATAATTAAAATTACTGATAACATACTAATTTCACACATCTCCATATCTTCAAATGTCAGCGCTGTTCTGTATCCTCAGTGGTGTAGTGATTCATTAGGTTGATATTGTGGATTACAGTCTTTCTTTGAAGATTTATATCCAAAGTAGGGTTAAAGGGCACTTGGTTAAGAACATATAGTGGTATATTATGCTCAAAATGAGGACTAATCTTGCCTTCAGGACATCTTATAAACTGATGTTGGCCACAGAATTATGTACAAGTCACAGCAATGCCCACAAAAAGAAAAAAAAAATTAAGCAATTGGAACAAAGAATAGGTAGGATTACATCCAACTGAACCTCCTCAGTGCCTGAATACAAGGTGGGAAAAGTCTAGCACAGGTGAAAGGTGTTTGATTTATTACCTTGGCTGCAGACCTTTCATGCAAACAGAAATATTATTTCAATGGAAAATCTTACTCAGTTTTGCCTACAGGTGTGATTCTACATAGAGATAGAGATGATAGAGATAGACATAGAGATAGAGATAGAGATAGGCACACACATATTGTGTGCAAGGTCTGCAGGCTGGATGTAGAGTTGAGCTTCAGAAGACAGAATATGGCTGCAAGTAAATCTTTAGTATCCATACTTAAATTTTCATGATGACAGTCAAAAGTAAACCTCCTCATTTGACAATCCTTGAGTAAGATATAAAGTTCTTACCAGAAAGCATGGATGTTTCCTAGATTCTAAGTTAAATCATTGTAGCTTTTCTTATTTTTTAATAGGAAAAAAACAAATGTATTCTCTCATCCCTTTTACTCTTGCTCATGTCAACTTAGAACCATATAAAATTAAACATTTCAAGGTAAAATCTTCATGTAGCAAATGCCATCTATGAGACACTTAAATGGATTCTTTTTGGTAACACTAAAAGCAGTAGAAAATACAAGGAAACTATAGACAAAATGACAGCTCCACCTATACCTGCAATCATCCAAAGAAGAAAAGACTATCACAAAGTTGAATGGAGGACGCCACTAGAATATTCTTTAGTGAAAAACATATGAAACTAGGCTTGGATGTGGGAGCCGGGGTAATTAAAAGAGTAATAACCATAGAATCACAGAATCTTAAGCATTAGAAGGGACTTTGAAAGATCATGTAGTCCAACTGCCCTGGCCAGAGTAGGATCACCTAGAGTAGGAACTCATCCAGATGGGTTTTGAATGTCTCCACAGAAAGAGAAACCACCACCCATCTGGGCAGCCTGTTCCAGTGCTCCATCATCGTCACAGTGAATAGATATTTCATTGTTTCTTTGGAACCTCTTATGTTCCAGCTTGTAAAAATGACAGCTGACAAGGTCAGAAAAGTCACCTGAAAGCTCCAGTAAGTTTGAATGACTCACCTTCTTTCCAGTGGAAGTCAAACTAATGAAGTTTCAGCTCTGTAGTTCTGAGTTTAATAAAATGAGTATGTAACAAATAAGAAAAGGTACTTGCTTTGTCCTGACCATATGATGTAAGTTAGAGAAGATCTTTGTTAGATCAATCTTATCCAATGTTTTTCAAAAGACAACAGCCACACAAAAGGTCTTGTACATCACTAGGAGCCCTGGCAAGGGAAACTCACAGATCTCCTGTAGATACCACTGCCTTGTTGAAAAAGAAGCTGGTGTGCAGCTGATCTCTCACTGCTTTGTACTGCAGCAGTCCCTCTGATTTGCCTATGCTGTTCTGAGAAATCTGGATATCATGGAAACATTTTTGCCAGTCATTTTTCCTGACTTGGAAGAAATAACTGAACAATTCAAACACATCTGGTTCAGGAGTCATTGGTTGGACTGCTGGACCCCCTTTGTTTGACTGTGGGAGTAATTTGTGTTATGCTGGGAAATTTACAAGAAAAAATTATGTGGGTGTCAAATTCTGAAGGCCTTATTTTACTGAAATGCACATAAAGAGAGTTTGTGGGATTCTTTCTATTTTGTACACTGCTAATTTTTTTATTAAAAAAGTATATAACTCAATCAATAAAGGAAAAAGATATTTTTAAATGCATAAATACAAAATTATTGTAATTTGAACCATTTCACATTCCAGGACTTTAGAATCATAGCATAGTTTGGGTTGAAAGTCATGTAGTCTTACCTCCCTGCAATGAGCAGGGATATCTTCAACTAGATCAGGTTGCTCAGAGACCTGTCTGACCTGACTGTGAACATTTCCAGGGATAGGGCCACTGCTCTGAGAAACCTTGTGTTCATTGACCACTATCTTCTGGATACAATAATCCAGCCAATTACTAATCCACCAAACAGTCCACCCATTAGATCCATCTCTCTCCAATTTAGGAAGAAGGATAGAGTGGAGGACCATGTCAAAGGCCTTTCTGAAATCCAGATAGACCACATCTGTAGCATTTCCCCTGTGCACTGATATATTCACACCATCATAGAAGGCCACTACTTTGATCAGGCAGGACTGTCCTTAGTGAAGTCAAACAGGTTATCTTGAATCATTTCCCTAACCTCCATGGGCCCTAGCACAGTTTTTGCAAATGCAAAAAAAAAAAATAAATCCAGGAAGAAGCATTGTAAATGGAAAGCAAATTTTGGACTGCAACCAGTGCCTATAAATATGCCACGTGACAATGTTGGAAATGTCTCCTAATTTCTAAAGATCTACTCTTTCATTTCTCTATTTCCTGTAGCTCTTGAAGTGTGCCTTGAGGTTAAATTAATGTGTTTCTTAATCATTTTGGCTCTGAAAATGGAAGGTATTATAAACGCAAAGGCTTTCTTCCTTATTGGTTGAAGATAAGGAAAAATAACCCCAAAATTTGTCCCTACATTTTAAATTGGGCAAACAAGCCTTTTTAAAGAACTGAGTAACACAAATTAGCATTTATTTAGTAACATACTAAAACACATTAAGACTTGAATATATTCTATATATGTGTATTAAGACTTGAATATATTCTATATACGTGTATAGGGCACCTTTCTTTTGAAATTAACCATTAGAAAATTTAAAAAAAAAAAAAAAGAAAACCAAATACTCAAATTTGCATACTGATATTTGAGTAATTTGTTTTAGCTGTGTTTCACAGCAGCATGGAAAGCCACTTGTGAAATCTGGTCTTCTTTCAGATTCTAAGAAGAAATATAAATGCTTATTATTTTCTGCCTTGAAAAAGAAAAGTTGCATGCTATGACTTTTTTTTTTTTCAGTTTCTGTCACTATACAATGCTAAAGTATGTTTTCTTTTTTCAAAAAGTGTATTATAAATTTACTATTACATTTTTTGTTTAAAACAACACTTCAGTGAAAGACTTAGAGAAACAGATGATAGTCAAGTAACTACCACATTTCAGTCCTTTCCATCATTTTTACTGATTCAGTAGATAACACATTCAGTCCAATGTACAGGGTTGGAATGTACATAATTGTTTTTTTCACAAGAAACCTAAGAATTTTTCATTGACATGTATAGAAATTATGCTTTGGATAATGATAAAGCTAGAAAATTTCTATTAAATACAGACAAATGAAATAAATCCTATTGTAAAGCTGTTACTAAAAGGCTTAATATTAGTCTGTGATATTGAAGATATTTTTCTGCATAACAGATACATTGCATTATTTTATCTTCTCAATGATATAAAACCCCTAAATATTTATCTATTTTTACCTTTAATTTTCTGCTTTTCTTATTGTTAAATATTTAATGGGTTAATTGAATTTAAAAATCAGTATAAAATTGTAAATATTTTTTCTTTGAAATTTGTCCTCCATGTCCCTTTCCCTGACAGAACTAAAAGAAGTATAACAGATTTTTTAATTAAGTCTTTTGTCACCTTTAAATGGTTCAGAGTTCAGACAAAGTATTTTTGATAAACCTGAAAGGAAAAAGAGCCAGAGAAAAATAATTCTTACAATAAAACAAATGAAAAGTGTTCTAAAAAATGCACTTGCACACATAGTAATCTCATAGTGAAAGTAATGTATGTGTACTTTGAAGTTTTGACACATTGCAATTTACAATCAAAACAGAAAAGCAAAGAGCTTAAATAATATTATGAGCCAACAATGACTTCTGATATTTTTAAGACAGGAAAGACATTGCCCATGTAATCATCTTCTTCTTTACATTAAGGTTATTGGAAAGATATGTGAATGAGTACGTTCCAAAAGTCTGTTTTCTTTCACTCACAGAAATTAAGGTTTAGTACGTGATGAATTTGCTGTGAAGTTATTCAGTGCAAACCTGTTCCGGTCATCAGATAGAAGTACAGGAAAAAAAGAATTACTACAGTGAAATGTAGATGCAATTATCAATAATGCTATAATTTAATAACAGTACTTAATGATTTGTGCAGAATTATGTCACCATGCAGGACAGCCAGATTTTATGCTGATCTCTCATTCTGTTACTAGAAGCAACCTTAACACATTAGGTCTTAAACTGAAGTGTTTGGTGCATGGTTAATTCCATGAAATCAAGAGGTTACTAAAAATGCACTACAGAATCATCACAAACTGGTAAAGATATCGTCAAAAAGTTCTTAGATCCTAAGCCACAATTTTATAAGGGTCTATGAAAGATTTAAGGAGACAACAAAACTATTATCACCTAAAACTCCACAGAATCTCCCATGCTCATCTTTGCGTGAAATACAGAACCATCAAGGTTAAGATTTTGCTCCTTACTTTAGGGGACTGATGTGGGGCTAATAAAACAGTTTTTCCAGTGCAAGTACAAGAAGAAGCAATTAGATAATTATTATAATAGAAGTTACAGCATCCTAGAACTCATTCAAATATCATTTCCCAAGGACAGTGTAGGCAAGGAGTGAATGCTCACTGTAAGTGCAAGGCTAACTTGCATTTCTCTGAATTAATTCAGGGCAAAGATTCTTGTACAATATTTTTACACTCTATTTCCTTGAAAAAGATCATAATCCTGAATAAAGAAGACTTGTTCAATCAGAAAGTCCTGAAGCGTATGAACTACACACAACCAGACTGAAATAGTACTTTGCAAGGAGCATATAGTGGATGCTGCCATGGTTTTATGTCTGTCCATGAAGTCAATGTATTCACATTCTATGGTAACCATATGAAGTAGGACAGGTAATAAAATCAGTCACCATCTCTGGTTGGACTACAGAATGACATTTTACTGTTAATATAGAAAGAAGTTTTCAAATTTCTCCATGCTCACTCAAAAACAATGTTAAAAAAACTTTATTTCAACATATATTAAATATTCAATCTCACAAACCCTTCAAGATAGCTTTTACTCTCAATATTACATAAATAAAATCTGGAGAGGGACTAGAGAGAGGTATGTTACATTGCATTACAGTACATGACATGAACAAAAATTTAATACTGCAGTTTATTTTATTTTTACAAACTATATAACTCTTATTTCCAAATGAATTATCTAAATTCAAGATTAAATATCTTTAGAAAACACCAAATGAGACTTCAAATTCCTCAAATTCCTGAGGTCAAAGGCTGGATATTTTTACATGCAGTATTTTTTTTTTCTTCCGCATATACCTCACAATTCTCCTATTTGGAGTTGAACTAGATGATCTCTCACGGTCTCTTCCAACCCGTCTATACTTTTTCAAGGTTCCTTCCAACCCTTAAGATTCTGTGATTCTGTGATTCTGCAGCCACGGAAAAAAAAGGTGAAAGACTCTCATACCTATATCTCTTGTTAATGACAACATTACTGTAGAAAGTTATTTCGATGCACCAGCTTTGCAAGTGTGATTCTTGGAAACACCAGCATTGAGTCCAGATAAATTAAACTTGTCCACAATCTTTAGCAATGTGTTGACCGCTCATTTACTTTGGTTCATCAGATGAGGAGCTGAGACAATCACATTGTCTTGGAAATGTTTTGGTTCTGACTCTGACCAGAGCTATAAGAACTAACAAGTTCTTATAAGATTCTAAGATTCTACTTTCCTCTCATGGTTTATTATACTACTAGCAGTCTCTCGGAACACATAAGACAATGATGATTGTGACACAACTTTTCATAACTAAAAGTAATCTGAAATTGGGTCTGAGAGGAGTTGCAACACTTTCCAAATTCATTTCTGCATTGATCTTGAATTCTCATCAGGATATTGAACTATGTTTTGTGTTATTAGAGTGTGGCGAATAAATAGATACAACAAGCATCTCTGTCTAAATTGTTAGGAGACCTGCTTGCATACACACAGTATCATTACTTTCTGAAGTTTATTATCCTGTCTTCTACTTCATGCTTGCCTGGATGCCAAATTGTGATACTGTAAAGTGCACTGCATTTCATTCCCTCAAAATAGTTATTGGTCAATCTGTGTTGTTTTTTTTTTTTTTAATCTCATGACAGTATGTGGCCCCAACAGTTTTATTTGCTTCATGAGATAATGAGTGATGATTGGAAGACAGTATGGTAACTATATAGTAAGAATACATAAAATCACATATAGTAAGTGTAATTTAAGATATTCCCCCAGACACCTAAGGATAATCCTCTTCTCTGGGTAGAGGCCATACACTGATTGAAATTTAGAGACAGAAAAACTACTGTTTGTGATAAAGGATTGGGTAAAGGTTAAGTGACATAAATATTACAGTTTGTGCTTGATAACAAACTGCAAAAATCCCTGGCATACCCACTAACTTTTGTAAGGCTTGTTAGAAACATTTGCTCTGCAGGTACATTTTTTACAGTCTTAACTGCTCAAAATGCAGCCTCTCTTTACCAGGGTATTCTAAAAATGTTGTAGCTGTTGACATTACTATGTGAGGGGGAGAAGAAAATGTGTGGACATAGGATTCTAACTGTGATGAAAATTGTTATCTGTACCATGAACATTGGTGTCACATTCACTTAGGATCATCACATATTTTTTTTCCTAACAGCCTAATGCACAGTTGAGAATATAAATGACTTATCAGCACATACTTGTAAGTCACATCATGACAGTCCTGTCACGTTAAATACGAAAACACTAAGGAAATTTTCAGAACTTTTTTTTAATATATATGTCAATGTATAATTACAAAAGGAAAAAACCTCAGCAAGAATTTTGAGTAAGCACATGAAAACATGCATGTTTATCTGACCTTTATCTAAATCTACAAAGATGTCTGGAACCTGGTGGAAATCAGACAAAGCCAGACAATTCAAGAGTATCTAGAACTAGAGCTATATGCCAATTACCAAGAGTGGGAACAGATCACAGCATTTATTAATATCATTTTTTGATCCATATTACTTTTTTCAAAAGGAGCCAGGGAAGCTAAGAGGCTTACTCCCATCTTTTGAATAAAGGTAGGCTTCATTGTCACTTTGTTCCATTCATTTTCACTGGAAATGTAACTTCATTCAAAAAATTACACAATAGAAGGAAACTATTCAAGAAAAGTTTCCATGCTGCACTACGCAAATCTGAGATTGCTGAAATTTCCTGACAGAATGCAGGGAAATCCTGGCCTTGAGTAAGTAATTACATTCTTTACGATAAAGAAAAGTCAAGTTTCTTTTCCACATTGCTTGATTCTTTCTCTGCATTTGACCAGATATTGTATTTTTATTGTGAGACAACTTTTCTGGCAATGGCTGAAACCAGTACATTTAAATGAAAATTCAATTTATGATATAGAACCAATTTTTGGCAAAAGTATTCAGAATGCAATGTGATGGGCATAGCACCAGATGCAAGGAACATAACACATCTGCTGTTGCACAGAAGCTATCAGTTCTTTCTTTTTCTCCTCTTTCTGAAGCACAGTACTTTTGCCATCTGCTCCAGCCATTAGTGCAAAAACATTGCTATCATGTTCAATTACTGTGTTCTCTTTAACATTTCAAAAGTAGCTGTATTCACCTATGAAATGGGAAAGTGTGACAAGTGCTCACCCTCTTACAGACATTTGATTAGAGCATTGAATGGGACACAATTCATATGTTATCAGAGGGGCACTTCTCCCTGGATCCCTCTAACAGGCATAACTTGCATGTTTGAAATCAGATTCTTCACCATGCATCTGGTAGCTAAGGCTCTTTGCAACACTCATCTGCCATCCTCCCTCTATCCCAGATGGTTCCATTGCCTCACTTCCCCTTCCACTCCTTCATCTGTGTACAGCTCTGACTGGCAGCTCTCTAACACTACGTGCTACCATCAGGCTTCTACCTTTTTCACATTCAAGTAACCTTGTACAGAAACGTCTGTGAACATGTTTGTCATAAAAGCTTTGATCTTCATAAAGGATCTGAGGAGAGTTATTTACTTCATACAGACCTTTACAGAAGAATAGTTGTGGGTTTTTTATGCTTTGCTTTGCAGAGGGAAACCACATTGCAAAGAAAATGGTAGTTAGACACACAGAGGAAAAGAAACAGGTTGTTTTTAAGAGCCTGACTGCTAAGAACGACTATATTTTCTCCTAGGATCTCATTTTAAGGCAACCTGAGCATAAAAGCCAATACGTTTTAATTAAACTATAGTGTCATTATTTTTAGTATGTCTCTTGAGCTAAAGAGACATAAGTGTTCCAAAGTGTTAATCACTAAAAATAATCAATCTATTTGTTATCTAAAGATCAGAGAGAATGTTATTAATTATTTAGGATACTTGTCATTACTTTAGAATTTCTTCTCTTAATCAAATCTATTGGAATATGAAGATGAATGTAATTTTGTTTTTCAGGTATAGCTGCTGCAATTATTACCCAGTTACTATAATAATATTATAGTATAACATCCTTCTATGTTAGATCTTTCAGGTTTTGTCATAAAGATTCCTTTGAAATTTGTCTGCAAAATCTTCTAATTGGCCTATTATAAATTATTTATTTTTTTATTGATGCTTCTTCTTTATCCCTCTTGCTCTTCAAATTCACACACACACTGTTTCAGGAGTTAGTGACCATCATCTGTTCCAATGATGTAATACTAAAACTCCACCAGTTTCCATGTCAACTGTCAAAATGACAGTTTCAAGTGCCTACTTGTTTGCTTCCTCTAGAATTATCTCTAGTCCTGCATGCAACCTGTACATGTAAAAACTCCAGACAAACAAAAACCACTCCAATATATGAAATCTATGAAGCCTCAAATTCCTCTGAACTGTCATTTCCTAGGATGTTAGAAAAAAAAGTATATATTAGAAAACGTAGCTTTGAATGAATAGACAACAAATTGCTTAGATTGTTGCCTTGAATGCTAATATAAACATACTTTGCCTATGATGTTGCTGGAACTCCTGATTCTGTAACAGATCCTGCCTTATGATTACATTACTGTTATTCAGCATATCTGAAGCCTTTGCTGTTAAAATACAGTTGTCATTACATTTTATACCTACAGCTTTTTCATTGGTTCTATTTTTTGTTTATGAGACTAAGATCAACATGATAAAACTGGTCATCCACTTCTTTCCAATGTTATGAGATCTTAAAATCCATACATGAAAAAATAAACTGGCATGGAAATAACAAAATTTCATATTACGCAAAAATTGAAGGAATATTGTGCTATAATGTTGAACAACAGCATCACCAGAATCCTTGATTTTTGTGTGCTGTTCAAATGATTCTGTTCTGCCAGAGTGTCATATGATGACTCTCAATGAGAATCCAACAACTCTGGTATAACAAGAAGGCTACCCAGAGATCTGGCCCCATCTATTTTGGAATATAAAATATGTTACACAAATTCAGAAAATGTCAAATTTTTATATTCTTGTTTAAATTCCTCTTGGAATAGATTTTCACCTCAATCCTAGAGCATTTTGATATTATCCTTTAAGGCACATTTTTAACACAATAATTTGACTTTACAGCATGTATTCTGGGTGGAATCAAGGGAATTTTGTAGCTTGCTAGCTACAGTATTACCTTAAAGTCTTGTTTGAAAAGGAGAAAACTAAGTGTAGTGTGGTCAACAGTAAATAAAAACTTAAGCAGAAGAAAGTAAAAGAGTCTGATTACAATAAACTCTACTCATTTTGAAAGGAAGGCTGTTATGGGAAATACTAATGTAAAGGTTTTTTATTTTTTTGTGTCTCATTCAAAAAAATATGGTGCAATTTGTGGAAATCAAATCAGTTAAGATTTTAGACGTACTTCTACCCACAGCAACTTCTTGTCAGTTGAATAGTCTGCATCTAACATGGAGCTAAGCCATGATATTTCAAAGACACAGGAATTGCTGCAATAGTTTTTCAGGGAATAATTCATTAGGTCACTCCTGAATATTATGTAAACCAAGATGAAATTCCATGCCTGAGGTAACAGCAAATTCCTTGCTGTTTTCAGAAAGTCAAATAAGCATTTCTGAGGCACAACTTGTGCTTATATTAGAAAGAGACAAATTCGTGAAGATTTGTCCTGAGCCTAGCCATCATTCTCATAATCCTCTTCCCTCTGGTTAAGTTCAAAGGAGGCTCACATTTTCACAAGATTTAGTTTGCTCTTATGTTGTGATGAGAGATGCCACATTAAGTGTAGAAAGTGGATGGAAATACAAAATGTTTGGATTTCTACTCCTCTGAAAGTTTAACCTTTTCCTGGACAAAATATTGTCCAGGTATAAATTGGAGATTTGGATCATTTGGCAGAGATTTCAACATATTTTCATAGCTACAAAACAGACATCAGATGTTGAGTAATTCTTTACATATGACTAATGAAAGCTTCACACCTCATACACTTAGCCCTAGAATATGCTGAAGAAAAGCAGCTGGCTTTGCAATGGTGAACAGTATGGTATTGCTGTGAATAATTCTGGATTCTAGATCAAAGTTTAGAACAGAAACCTGACTCATAGGAAAGGGAAGAAAGGTTCCTTTTACAAGGAATTATGTATAACAACCAAAACTGTACCCAAAAAAAAAGAATTTTGAGAATTTCAGTGAATTTTGGCTACTCTTACCAAATCCTAGGATAAGTATCTCCTTAGTTAATTGATAAACAGCCCAGCGAAGTGATATCCATTCACCATGTCTGAAGAGAAAAGAAGTCAGTCTACAGATAAATGTGTTCTGGGCACATTGAATTCACTGAGAAGCCACATCAGTTCTAGCCTTTCCTGGATTCTATAACTGTCTCACTCATTGCTCAGTAGACTAGTAGGAGCTAGTTTTCCAGAGACAATAGGCAAATGGCTAAGGTTCACCTAGGCAAAATTCCCAGGCATTTAAAGGCTATATACCTTCAAGATATAACCCTTATCTAGAGATATATTCTTTAGAGAGATATTCTCTAGATAGAATCACAGCTTCCCTAGCAGCAGATTACATAATTCTTAAATATCACTCTGTTGAAGAAATTCAGATAACACTCCTCATTCACTACCATTTTTAGGAGAACATCTGCTCTGTTAACATGCAGTTTCAGTGATATATCAAAGAAGCAGCAAAATTAGGCATTTTCTACATTCATGGTTTAAGCAATATACAGTTTAGCTATATCCATGCCAAGATTGGATACATTTTACCCACTTTTTCATTTAATAAACTTTAAAGAACATTATCCAAAAAAAAAGAGGAAAAGAGGGTTTTTTTTTTTTTTCTACAACAGCAATTTAGTGTTCTATACTTTTAGCAAGAAGTAATCAAATTTATGTGAATCTCCCAGGATCCTAATCATGGTATTATTGTTACAAGTCACACACAGATTAGACAGATCAGGTTAGTCAAATAAACTTGTTGTTTCAATTATAGCATGGGTAACATACTAGTTTTCAGTGTGTTTAATTTTAGAGCTTTCATTCTCTTCATTTCATTGCATTGTCCTTCCATAGATATTCCAATAAATCATTTGCAGGGGAGTGCCTAATTTTAAGAATTTAATGTGACCAAAAAGTAGTTTTTTAAAATAAATATAAAATATCCAAACCCAATTTTCATGATGCATTTATGCCATATAGCAGCAGTGTTAGGTGTTTGATTAGATTAGGTTGAGAAGTCTCATTACCAGCAATAGAAGGAAGTACATTAGCCAAGCCTGCTAAGAAAAACCTTATGGAACATATTTAGAAGCTGCTGCACAAACTGCCTATCTGTGACAAATCTAGCATGTCCTCACAATATTCTAACATCAGAGCTGCTGTTTCCCAAGACGTGTAATGCATCTTTTCTGACGGGCTTTCATAAAAACTCATTGTGTGGCACTCAGAGGAAGAAAAGCTGGCTTCATCTGAGTAGCTGAAAATATAACAGGCCCTGCTTAAAATTACACTAGATTGTATACTTGGAAAACTCTTAAAACATTATACAAATCACATATACTTGTGCCTCTTCTACTACTGCTACCATTACTATTATTATTATTATTTCAGTGTTTTTTCCTCAGTAGAATGAGCTCTGGTAAAACTACTAGCAAACTCTGATAAAACTAGTAAAATGTAATATACAATTAGTCACAGAAGGCAATATATTTACTACCATCTATGACTACTACTATAACACTAAATAAAAACAGTCCCTGGTCCCAACAGGAACTTGAATTTCATTGCAGATATGGAAAAGATGAGTGTACATAAATGCACTGATTGATGTTGAGAGATAAAACAACTGTCTTATCTGTCTTTTTAAAATAAAAACTTTTTCATAAAAAATAATTCAGGTCTTCTCAAGCTGTCATCATACTGTGTTAATAGAATTCCACATAGTAAATATTTGTTTTCTGATCTCTTCAGCTTTACAAGGCATAACCTCTAGAATACAATGCAGTTATGGAAAAGCAATCTGTTCCCTCCAAACCATGGGAAAATCATTTACAAGCAGACAGAAAGTAGTTACATATGATAGGGAGACTATTTGTACCAGGTTGAAAATTTGCATAAATCACTGAAATTAGTAAGCTAGACACATTTACATTACTTTGGCAAAGCTGCCTGAAACAAGCTCTGCAAGAGGTCATGAATACTTTTATATTGTTTTTATTAAAAATTGAATTTCTGTGTATTTTAAAGGAAAAGGTACTATGCTAGTCATGTAAGTGAAAGACATCGTAACGTTTCCATAAACTGAACTCAATTTAGATACAAAGCCATAACCTTCCTGTGGCCTCTCAAGACACTACAGGTCTTCATAACTTCACAATGAAGAAGAATTGAGCTAGGACTTCACTAACCATAGACCCTGTAATATTCAAAGGTATACCTATGATGCTATACTATCTGCTTCTGTTCAGACCTTTCAAGAACATTTGCCCACATGTTATCTGATCAACAGTTCTTAGCAGAAACATGCTAGCAGGTTACTTTTCACTTGTAGACAATTTGGTAACATCCATTCTTTTCCTTTCTCCTGAGATATCCTCTGACTTCCTTAGACTTTCATGTGTTCTTAGACATTGGGCTTGAAAGTGGTTTCCTCTGGATGACAATCACAGTCATTTCTTCATGCCTCATAGCCATCCTTCCCCTAGCATTGCAAGATCTGACCAAAATGTTCCATTCAGTAAGTCAGTAATTTAATTAGCTTAGTAAAGTCTGAAAATCAGGACTCTACAATGTTACTTCATCTTGTTGCTAAATTTCAGCCTTGATCCTTTCTAACAAGGTTGGCAAAACATTTTCGATTTTTAATATTGTTAATCACAGCTTTTCACATATTTTTGTTTAGTTTTGTTATGTTTGACCATCATTTATTGTTTACCAACATGAACTCATAACCTTTTAAAAATATGAAAGAAAAAAGAAAAATTTGCTCTCAACAAAGTCTTTTTAATATTTCCTGAAAACTTTTAAAACCAAAACCTTCTGGGTGAAGGAAGTGCCACTGAGCAGGGGTACAATTTTTACAAGTGGTAGAAATGATAAGGCTGATTTGTATACCTTAGGATTGAAAATAAATAAATATTCTAAGGAGAGCAAAGAATCAAAAAATCTTCCCAAGCAGCTCCTATAATTTTTAGAACACTGTGCTTTTTACCCCCAATTTAGCCCACAGTCATACTGTTTAGTCAACTTCATCAGTGAACACTAATTTGAAGACACTGTATGTTACTGTCCACACCTGAAAGACACCCATAGAGGCAGCTCTGGAAACATGACTAGGATACTACTGTAAAAAGGAACATGCCAGGCATTTAAAAAATGAATATATAAAGTAGAAGAAATAAAACATCTCTGGAAAGACAACATAAGGTTATCAGATCTAGTCAACTGCACAAATCGGACAACAATTCCAGGAAAGTATGGTTCAAACTGTATTTCCTATTATGCAAGAACAGGTGTAATTATAAATTTTCCCCATAGTGGTTAGAACTTTCATTTTTCAATCACAAAGACAAAGAAAATAAACAGACTCATTCTTAATGCTGTTCATAGGTATGATTTTATAGTGTCAATAAGCTTCCAGTTTCTTTTAAAAAGCATAAATGTAACAGATAACATACAAATTTAAATATAATTTCTCAAAAATGGTTGACTCATAAGTGTTTAGAAAAAAGAAAAAAGACTCTTTTCTTCGCTTTTAATGGCAGTGATGTCATGTTTACACAGCTAGCTGAATAATGAACTAAAATTCTGAATACTTACCTCATCACTGATTCAGGTTTTTTTTCCAGCCGTTCAAATTCTCTCCCTCTAATGAACTTCTGATTCAGCTTGAAATACAAAAAGTAATGTGAATCATTTTCCAGATGAAATGTAATTATAGTTTATATAGATTAGTGCTAAAAGAACCCAAAATATCTCAACATACATGTACAGGAGAAATGCTTTTACGCCCTGAGTACTGAGCAGGAGCTTCAGATGGAAACACACTTTTTTTTCAGTTGGCATATTCTTCCCCACAAGGCAATTCAAGACAATTTACTGCTGGACAAAACCAATGCATTTAGTTCTGAATCAGAAAATTACCACAAGTCAGAAGATGTGCAGCGAGACATTACTAACTTCTTTGGTGTTCAGCTCTATATCTAGTCTACAGAAGAAAATATTGATTTTTCTGGTCTGTAAGTCATTAGTCGTTAATTAGGTATGTTATTATTCTTCCTTTGAAGCATCCATACTTGCTATTTTCCTGCTCAGTCTAATGCGCTGTGATTCCTATTCTAAGGGTCTCACTATACACTACAGAATGTATGAAAAGATCTGACTTCTGAAGTTGAGGACTCTACTAAACAATTGCATTTGGCATAAGGAAACTGACTTTTCTGAATCCTTATGCACACATTTACAAAGTCTACATTACAAAAGTTACGTTGATCTTTGTAAGTACCGGGCTGCCAACGGTATGATCCCAACATGTTCCTTTCCATATTCATATATTATTATTGATCTACTCAACCACTGATCTATGTTATTGGTTAGAAATTGACTGGATAGATGGTCCAGAGAAAAGTTAAGCTGCAATTTGACTACATTTTACTTCTGTATATATACATCCTGTTACTGATTATTAACAAGACTCTATTGGTTTACCTATTTACTAGCCTTTGGCAAACTAAGCTGACCTGACATACACAACTGGAAAAGAATTCTGCAACAGCCCCAGGATACAGCAGTCATTACCGAGTGCTAATGCACTGGCGACCTTGCAAAGAACATACGTACAATCAATATTATGCAATTATTCAGTCTTGCTTGCTTTTCCATTCTTAGATAAAGCATTTTCACTCTGATGTGGTCTCAAGACTTCTGACAGGTGTGCTTGACTTTCTCTTTTTTTAAAAAAAACATTACGAAGCACTTTTATAATTTGACAATTGTACAATTACAAACAGTGTTTTACATTAGGTTATCTCAGTTTTTGCTAAGAGACAAACCACAAAGCAGCCAATAAGCAGAAAGGAAGCTTGCTTTGATTTGCATGCTATTCATGTGATATCTAGGTGACAGAATTTCTAGTGCACCTTTGCTAACCTTTAACCCCTCACTCAGCAATGAATAGCAGGATGTTTAGGGTAAACACAGTAAGAGTTACTGGTAGGAAGCATAAGCAGATGGTTCTGCATCAAGCAGAAATCAGTAGCCTATAGTGAAAGCTATGCATATTGCTGGATGACATAAACAGTTAATGTCAGTAAATAACTATTGTATCTAAAGGATATAGTACATATTTGTGACCTATAGTTTCTCCTAGTCTATGCTGATTAGCAGTATTCAAAAATGTAATCCAGAATTCACTTGTTCATAATCAGTCTCCTATGTAGTTTTTAGAAAATTATCGTAATAAAACATAAGCACATCCATCCAACTGTGTTTACATGTTAGAGAAACTCCACAGAAGATAGGTCTTCACAGATACATTACAGATATATTTCAGAAGACATCATATTTGAAATAGCAGGGGCAGAGGTGTTTTTTTGTTTTTTTTTGTTTGTTTGTTTTTTTTTGTTTGTTGTCTTACAACTGTAAAAAGAACAAATTTCTAAGATGACAAAATATTCATGTAAGTACCATATGGTTTGTTTTAGCAATGGAGATAGGATGCATCTAGGAGATGTTGATAATCAGATTAAGCTTGAAAATTAATTTTTTTTTACTTAAATAACTGTAGCAATTTGTTAGTTCACGTTAGTGTGATTTCACTAACATCAGCACAGTTGTTCTCAAACAGAAAGGTGTCAAATAGGTTATAACATACTGTCACTTTTCTCACATACAGAGACAAGGTTTGCTGGGTTACCCTGGAAAATGGAATAATCCAGTAATACAAGTACTACAGAAATAATAGGAGGATCATCATGTGATCATTCACTCCTGTTTATTCATTTGGACTTATTTTCTAGGTGAGCTAATGGCTCCTCTCAGATTCACATGAATATCTTTGTATCCTCTTTTTCAGTCTCCTTGGTCTGAGGTGGGTTTCTTAGCTCAAGTGCAGCCTCAAACTTTTGGGCCATTTCTCATACCCAAACTAACATATTCTTCTGATACCTGGAGAATTAAAAGGCAATGTAGAGCATACTAGTAAGTCCTCGCTAAGCAATCTTCACATGGAATAACATAGGAGCGTCCTCTCACCCCACACAGAATTTCTAACCCTGGCAGCACAGTTCAGAAAATCTCAAGATGCTAACATAGACCTGCTAAGCTTCAGCTTTGTGCTGTGCAATTCCACATCAACTGCTTTTGGGTTTGTTGGTTCTGGAAAAAATAGAACTGTTTCTACGAACAACTGTGCCTAAAATAATAAGTCTCTCCAAACTTAACTGAACTCTGCCTGGATCCAGCCTGGGGTTTTCTGCACTTATAAACAATCTATATCTCATTTAAGAAGCTCATGGCTAACAGTAATTATCTATTACATACTGTCATTTATTATATGAAGGTATCTAGGCACTAAAAGAATTGGTACTGTGTGAGATCTTATGTAATTTAGGAATTTTTATTCAAATATAATTTTACTGGCCTGGGATTCAAGTGGACTACAAGTCCCCTTCTGTCATGGTCCTACAACTGAAAAATTGCAACACTAAGTAAAACGGATTACATGTAGCTGTTATTTTCAGAGGTAACATAGAATTGCTTTACTTGACAATTCACAATCCTTCACTTTGTCACTTTTTGGGGCACAGTCTCTTACTATGTGTAGGCAAAAATAATTATCTTGGAGAATGTTCATACTGTACAGAGGAGTCATTCCTTCATTCATGTATATTAGTACACTCAGAGAACTGTGAAATACTAAAAGGAAAGTAAAGAATATAATTTATTTTAGGCTTTACAGCAGTGTTCCCTCCAGCAAAGATGCATTCCTAATACAAAAGGGTAAATATTTCATTTTAAATGGTTCCTGATCTCAGGTCATCAAGCAGATGTACAGACACAACTCCACCTGAGCAGGTACACAGATGTGTTTTCCTCTGAGTTCAGATCATTTAGTCCTTTTCCAGCTCTGTCTTATGCTGAAAGCCAAGATTGAGAATTTATACTGAACAGCGGAAATTGACATTCCCCCCCTTTTGTCTGACCCAACTTTTCAATATGAGAACAAAGATCAAACAAATATTTCAGACTCTTCTCTCCAAGAGATCATTTGGCTCACCTGGCCAAATCGGTTTATGTAACAAGCCTTTGTGGTATATGATAGTGACTTATTTTCTTTGGAATGTGGATATGGAAAGGAATTTATAAAAAGAGACAAGGTTAAGATCTTTTTATTTGAGTAAATATTGAACACATTCCTCAGAACAGCTCTTCAGATATGGAACACGTTCAAGAACAGTTACTTAACAGCCTGCAGAACAAATAACTCTAAGATCTGATTTTGTAAGAAAAATGTCAAGGGGCAGATTAGATCTTAATCATATGCTAGCTAATGCATTGGAGTTTTTTGGTTTTAGAGTTTTCCAGGGGAGGAAAAAATCTAGGTAGTGAAGTGAATACTTAGCAAAATTTAAATAAAACCAGATGTTGTATCACTTACTAAGCTTCTCTTATTTGGTTGTGTTTCTATAAAAACAGTAAACAAAGAGAAGCCCAAATCAAAATTCTTTTTCAGAGCAATGTAGTGCAAAGGAACACAAAATCCTCAGATTCCCAGCGGGATTCACAGACCGCACTTCTAATCAGTCCAGATAGAGTTCTGTGCTAGTATTCTTTTGCCCTTTGCTTTCAAATGCAATGGTGGGGTAAATTCCACTAGTTCCCGAAAGATGTGGTCATCCTGTTGAATACTGGACTCAGATTCTTGCTCTGCAGTCCAGCTTTCTACCTAAAACAAATCAAGTAAAACAAATATACAAACACAATGGTGTACAATTGTATGCTACTTCTAGAAAACAAAGTATACTTCCACAAAAATGATCATTGACATGTTTTCAATATCTGTTTTCAAAATCCCCACCTGTATCTGTATACTGTCAAGCTCCCTCTCCAATTGGCTCAGCACATTAACTGCTCAGTAATAGTTCATGTTGCTCTTTCAGTGATTATCAGGGAGGATGACCTGACAGACCTCAAATCACACTACATAGCTTGAATTTTTGATCATGTTCCAAACAGTACACAAATGCTTTACGAGATGCTGAAGGAAATGGGTTCTACTCTTCCTCAGCCTTTTCTATACACTAGCTTGTCAGGCTCCTCACCCTCTAGCCTCCTGCAAACCTAAATGCCTAACTCAGAGAAGATGAGTTCTGCAAAGTCACAAGTCTCTTTAAATATAGACATGGCTAGAGTGAATACCTTAGCTCTCCTGAAAATCCTTCATATGGCAGAGGAAGAGCTTGGCCTGTTTCCACAGCCATTAGGCTCCACCAAGCAAGATAAAAACAACATAGATCAAGTCACTGTACAGTGACTGGAGTGAGGAGCTGCTCTCCACAGATGCTTTTTCTGGAGAAAGCAAAGTACCTCTTTAAGGTGATACTTCTAAGAACAACATGGCAGAAACAGAAACACCAGTGTTAGAGATCCCAAGAACAGAAAAAGTGTCTGACTTTAAAAGTACAGACTTTAAGTGTCAAAAACAAGTACATTTATTTGCAGTCACTCTGTCTCAAAGATGCAGAATAGAAAAAGCAAAATTCTGGGGGTTTATATGATCTTTAAGTAAAACTATGATTTATTAGTGCTGTTTAAAATGTGAAGATGGGAAAGTCAGCAAACAGCCTCAAATTTTATCAAGAGTGTTGTAATATAACGTAACCACCTTATTACTCACAGAGAAGGCCAGAAGATCAGTTTTAATCACAGGAGGTACTAAAGCAAATGCTTCCCTTACAATTAGTTTCTTGAAATCCACATCAGAGCATGGAACAAACGAAGAATACATAACATTTTTAAATTGCACTCCAGGTTTTACATGATGCCTTGGAGTGTATTATTGTAAACATGTATCATAGAATCATAAAACGCTAGGGGTTGGAAGGGACCTTTAGAGATCATCTAGTCCAACTCAGCAAAGCCAGCTGTCATCATTCTTATAAGTTAATATGAAACAGCTCATTTTGTCTCTTGAAAGACTATGGTCTGCCACTGTAATGTGATTTCTTTTTTAAGTAGTTTTGCAAAAGCACAATGCTGATAGACCCAAACTTAAATTATGATGTTGAACATTCAATTGGTCCAGTTGGTCTTGGACTCCTGAGGAAACAATTTCCAAAGCCTTAAAAATATTGAAGCACAGTTGCACATTTGTATATTCTTAGTCTCTTGACTAGCTGAGCCAGTGCCCCATTAAATTAACAGTAGTTTTTCCATTTAATTCAGTAGACTTCGGACCACATAGAACATGACTAATCCACTCTGTGTAGATGCTTGTTAAAGGGTCAAACTAGAGCAAGAAACAAGACGTGTGAAGCAGGAAAAAAAAAAAATAGAAAGATAAAAAAGAAAAATACATTGTTTAAGTAAAAATTAAGGGAAAATCTAGAAATAATAACAGCACAATCCACAGCTAAATGGCAATTGCATAGGCTTGAAGAGTATGGTTTGGAATCATATAGAGTAGATTTAAACCATTTAAACTATTCTGTAGTGAAATAAAACCACTTATTTTTTATGACATTACACTGTATTTGCACATATTCTTTATTTTTCTTTTCCTAAATAGGTTAGATCCAGCTATGTTTCCTTCTCCAGCCTGGGTCCCCTCACGGGATCACAAGTCCTGACAGCAAACCTGCTCCGGCGTGGGCACCTCCCCCACGGACTCCCAGCTCTTGCCAGGAACTTGCTCCAGGATGAACTTGTTACGCAGTCACGGCCTCCCTCAGGCATCCACCCGCTGCGGCGTGNGCCCTAACCCTGTCAGCTACAGGGGAAGCATTTGGCAACTCTTTTTGTTTAAAGGAGTCACCTCTTTAGCCCCCCTGCTACTGAAAAACCTGGCCCAGGCCAAAACCACTACACTCTAGAAAGTGCATCGCAGCTCTTCTGTGTTCAGAAATTGCTCATACTGATATAAATTCACATGGTGGCTGATTTCACACAAATGCATGCTGCAGTTCAATGTTTGGTCATCAGCAAGTTGGGAAATACATACATGCAAGTGTTTATGCAGATAGATGGACAGTTAAGAAGGGAGACAGATGGTATATGTATAAACATATACCCTTACACTTGCACCACTCCCATACATACTTTAAATTCTTCCTACAGAAATTTATCATATAAAAAGAAAGACTAGGATTCTAAGATTTTATGTATGTATGCTTAGACTAATAACTCATCTGTAGAGATTTTTTTATTCCCCTAGAACCTTGCTCTCATTGAAGCCTACATTTTACAATATTTACTACAGAACTGATAAATAAAAAGCCTTAACATATTTCTAGGTGTTATCTGTTGCCACTTCTCAGACCAATTGCTCTGAGCAGGATTTGGTAGCATTTTTGTAACTTTTACATTCTCTTTTTAATGTAAACAAATACTTGACCTTACTGCCTGGTGAAAGAGAAACAAGGAAAATCCCCTTTTCAAAACTGTTCTGAAAATTATTTTTCTGTTGTTTTGAGAGAAAGGAGTGAATTCAGACCATATTTGTATGAGGGTTCTTCTTTATCCTTCTTTTTATGAGAATCTAAATAAACCAATTAAACAGCTATTTCAAAGGAACCAATCACATTTTCTGACACTAGATTAATTTTCTTTGCTTTCACATAGTTATGTGTGACATAGTAGGAAGGGAAAGCTAGTTTAAGGAATATCCTCTTACACCCATAAGTGCCAGCTATAGTAATTTTTGTGTTATCCTTAAGAGGTATGTTTAGACCAGTTCTAGTAACACTAGTTTCAGCAATAAGCATGGATAGCTCTCTGTCATCTCTAAAATCATTTTATTCACATGGTTTTCCACATATAGAATTAAAAACAAACAAACAAACAAACAAAAATCCTACCCCAAACACATTATGGTGGTAATATTGATGCAAATGGGATCTTACTGAAACTTTGGGATGCCTTGGGACAAGTGCCCAAACAGTGCAAAGCTTGATTCCAAGAAGAGAGCAGAAAAGCCAGGATAATGAGAAGGTATTTATTTGGACTCATGTCAAAAATTCTAGGACTAGTTATTAGTTAAAACATGACATTGCTGTTTCTTGTCAGACTCTGTGATGTGTGCAGAGCTGGTTTTATGCCTGTCACTTTGTGTTGCATTCATCTTTTAACAAGGGTGCAGTGACTCTTTAGCAGGACAGAATCATAGAAACATTGTGGTTGGAAAAGACATTTGAAATCATTGAGTCCAGCCCCTTAACCTCACACTGCCAAGTCCATCAATAAACTAAACCATATCCCTCATCTATGCATCTTTTAAGTATCTCTGGAGGTTGTGACTCCACCAGCTCCCTGGGCAGCTAGTTCCAATGCTTAATAACTCTCTCAGTGAAAAAGTTCTTCCTAATGTCCAATCTAAAATTCCCCTGTTGTAACTTGAGACCTTGTCCTCATGTCCTATCATTCAATACTGGAGGGAAGAGATCAGCTCCCACTTCACTACAGGCTAGACATCCCCAGCTCCCCTCAGCTGTTCCTCATAAGGCTTGTGCTCTAGACTCCTCACCAGCTTCACTGCCCACTTTTGTATCCTCTCCAGCACCTCAAAGTCCTTCTTGTAGTGAGGGGCCCAGAACTGACCACAGTATTCAAGGTGTGGCCTTAACAGTACCATGTACAGGGGAACAATCACTTCCCTGGCCCTGCTGGTCATACTATTTCTGATACAAGCCAGGATGCCATTGACCTTCACCTGGTCACACTGCTGGCTCATATTCAGCTGGCTATTGATTAACTGTCCCAGGTCCTTTTCTACGGGACAGCTTTCCAACCACTCTGAACCAAATCCCGTGCTATAAGGATGCTGTGCTAAGTCATTAGAGGATAATGAAGAAAAAGGGAGAATGTAAGAGGTGGTGTCTCATTTTCCTGTTTCAGGAAGGATTTATATGATGTGAATGCCTGCGACCCTGACTCACACTTATTGTATCACAACAATGGTCTGCCTCAGATTTCAATGATATCAACTTAAATTTTACAATAAATTTAACAAAGTTCCATTTACAGCCGAAGATGAGGATCATTAAAACTGTTTAAATTGTCTCTGCAGGTCACAGATTGTTAAATGTGGGCCACAACAATAAAAAATATGTCAAAGACAAAACATAAAGACAGTATAAGATCATCTACTTGTCCCATGTATTTCTGATAAGATTTTGGATCCAACTATACAACCTACTTTGTCTTCCCCCAGTGAGCCTAATCTTTATGAATACAAATATTTCTATGTCTCTTGTGCATTAAAAATATCACAAAAATTCAGACATAGCTCATAACTACATTGGACAAGAAATGGTTATTTAGAACCACTGAATGGAATTATATATATAGTGAAGCAAAAAAGCCTTTGTTGTGTATATTATTTTAAATTTTTAGATTCTAATTTCACCTTGCTGTGCAAGGGAGACTCTCTTAATGCCCAAATGCATTTCACCATTGAAGTTAGATTATGAGGAAATATAAAAGGAGGAAGAATATTTCTTTTTCCTTACAATTTAGTCCAGAGGATGCAAACAAAATGCAGTCAAGGTAATTTTCTTTCTGGCAAGCAACAAATTTGTTAAATTAGAACATGTTAAACTACGTGTCTACTTTCTCCATAAAGTTATTCTTAAGTTCTAGGTTTCTTTGTGCCAAGAAAAAAAACAAAATGCATAGGATTATTTTTGACAACACATATGCACATGTAGAATTTCATATTAATTTCTATGTATTCTTTCAATGGGAAAGTTTTGCTTTTGACATCCATCTACTAACTTCTATGACTTAATGATCCTTATGACTTGCTTACAACTTTACATATTCTGATTCTAGAACTGCTAAAACTTTAGGCTACATCATCAAGACAGAGACAGGTGGCTTTTGAACTTTAAGAGCAAATGTTAGGTTATACTGATAGGAATATCAAAATCAAAACTCTAACACATCCCCTAATGCAGGGTGCCTGGAGAAAGAGGAGATAGAGCAGTTCAGAAATTGCAAAGGGTAGCATGTAAATAGAAACGAAAGATAGAGTGATGCAGTATGAGAGGAATGACAAATATGATGAGCAATGTGGAGAAACATAATAAAAAATAAATACACAACACAGAAATGTTGTACACTGTGGAAGGAGAAAGTTAAAAGAGAGTTGCTCTCTTTTGTTGGAGAAGAAATGGTAAAATCATCATTCTTCAGAATCGGAGACAAAGGAAAAGGTATATCCTTTCATGTAATAAACAGAATTTTTCTCAATAGCACAGATTGAAATTTAATAAAAAATTATCCTCAAATCTGAGACATGGAAGAATGGGATTGGCAGATAGGATAAACAGAGAAATCAGGTTAGGAAAAGGTGTGATCTATTATTTCTACATTTTCTATTTATAAGCCATGGCTTTAAAGGATTTTCATAGCTGTTGTTTCTGAAGGAGGGAAATGGTCAACTGAGAAGTGGGTGTCTTCTTTGGAACATGCTTAATCAACACACCACACACCTAAATGTTTCAAAGCTAAGTACATAAGAGATAAAAATCTTAACATTTATATTGCATAACCTAAAAACAACAAAGACCATAAGCAACTGCATGAGCTGATTAAAGAATGAATCAGATAGCTGAATCAGAGACCAAGCTTTCCAGTTGCAAGAGTCCAAAGATAGAATTCATTATAACATGTTCTGAATTAACTTTATTTAGATTGCAATTTAAATGCACACCTCAGATCTTCAAGACGGCTTTTCTGAGACTTACAAATAGCAGGATAGAAAGACTAAAACGTACACCCTAATTTCAAATTCCAACAAAGCCCAGAGGAAAATACGCCAAAAGATCACTATTTGGAATGATATTCATTTAACATAGCTTTAAAAGTTTAAATATCAGCCACTTAGTCTAAACCATGGCAGTATATACGAGAGTGTCTGGCAATATCTAACATACATGAGTGGATACTCTGTCCTTCTATGTCTCAAACAAGATAAGGTCTCTATTTGTGTTATCATACCTTGTTTGCTCTGTTTCTACAGAATGCATACTCAAGCATGAGGAAAAAATGGGAAACACAGCATGGTTTGACCAAATCACCTATTTAGACAATCAGGAGATCAGGAGCCCAGCCCATTTCAGAGCAACATTAATCTCTGTTTAGGCACTCCTACAATTGACTCCAAGTGGCAGTTTATATTTATGTGAATAGTTCTCTGCAGGTTTCTCCAACAACAACACTGGAAGCTTATGTGACTAACTTTGATCAACATTCTCAACATTTAGGTGTGTAAAATTTGACCAACTTTATCTGACTTTATTAGAGGACTCACAGGAGTAGCTTAAATTAGTACTTGCAGTTCAGTTAGGTGCTTGAGATGTCAATGTCTATAATACACCCATGGACAACATCCTCCAAAAAACCTACAGACATAAAAAAAGTTCCTGACTCAGATGTATCTATCAGCATTGATGTTTCACCTATTTCTAACCTTTATATATAATACCATGCAAGCAAATCCAAGTAGTCATTGTGGAAATGAAGATTCTGTTACAAAATTACAAGACAGGCTGTATTCTTAATACAGGCAATAGCAGTTGTCTACCACTGTGCCTGGTTTCACAGATTTACTCAATGGAGACCAGAGTTTATGCCATTATCATTCTCAAAATATGGCACTTGATCTAGGCTATACAGTCTTTCTCTATAAATAGTAATTATTAAATACCGATATTTTCTGAAATAGAGACACTGAAAAATAAATGCTAGACTTGGAGTTTAGACTAATACCATTTTGAAATTAATCATAACATAAATAAGTCCAGATTTGGAAAAATATCAAGGCTTTTGTTTTAGTACTCTTTTGTAACTGGTGATTTTTTTTCATCAAGAGACTATGACTATGTGTAAGTAATTTTTTTAATTTACTTCTTTACCCCAACCATAACAACTGTTAATGCAAGATGTCATAAATAGTTGTATTCTATGCTGACTAGCTGCATTAACGACTATTGTGGGCTGTTCTGACTATGTGGGTGATCCACTGTTCAGGAATTCTGGGAGAACTATCTGATAATATTTTGCTTTTTCTTTCTTCCAACCACCTAAATAATATACATGAGATTATTTGAAATGCTAGAGAACATCTAGGCTGCAGTATTCTGTTTTACACAAAAGCTAAAATGAAGATAAAATGTTTCCTTTTCTCAGGACAATCTCTTTGCTGGTCTAAATTACTTTACATTTAACAAAATGGAGATATTTAAAACATTGGAAATCTTTAAAGGACATGAAATTTAAGAGAACAGAACAAATCGTTATAGTATCTGTCGTGGTTTGGCCCAGCAGCTACGGCTTCTGCTGATATGGAGTCCCTCTCTCAGGACAGAGTCCTTGGTGAATATCTCTGGTGTGGATTCTTCAACATGGTTGCAGTTTCTGCAGTCACAGGGTCCCTCTCTCGGGACACGGCCTCTTCTGGGCATAGGTTTGATGAGCTGCTTTGTCGTGAGTTCCTTCCCACAGTTACAGCTGTGAATATTGGGTCCCTCCTCTGGGACACGGCCCGCTCTGGCCATAGTTTTAAAGAAGAAAATCACTGCCCCTGGCTCGGGGTCTGTANAAAATGGAGGAGGAAACCTCCTCTTCCAGCTTCTTCTTAAAAAGTGATTGTGGAGGTGTCTCACTGGCTCAGCCCCAGACGTGGGTCTGGCTCAGAGCTGGGGAGAGTTGCAAACAACTTCTTACAGGCGCCATCTTTACAGCTCCTTCTTCCTTACCAGAAAAGGCTGTCATGTCAAACCATGACAGTATCTTTTAACATTTTCTCAGGCATATTTACAAAACAGATACAACAAGAATGCTTGAAGATCTTCAAGGAAATAGGAAACAGAAGCCTAACACTCTATGACATATCTGTCCATTAACACAGATCAAAAGCAACAGAAACACAAACACAGCACTGTTTTACATAAGACTTCTCATCACAATGTGCAACCTTATGTGTCAGCAGTAATAGCTCTTCTATTGTTTGTTTTTCACTTTACTAACAATTCCTCTGCAAACCAAAGACATTGAAATAGCTATTGTGGAATTCTAAAAGAACTTGCAATGTTGGTTTTCAAGTCATGCTACGGATTTTGATAGACTCAGATTAGTTTTTGACAAGTAAATATACTCATGCATACCTAATACTGCTAAATGTGTCTGTTACTAGTCTATTATCATTAACTGTTAGAAAGAAATATAAAATCAATTAATTAAATTTTTACTAAATATGATCATTTTAAAGCATCTTTAGGAAAACCAGTGGATCTTCCATATGAGGTTGAACAGTCAGGAGTCTTCATTCCAAAGAATTCAAAAGTCTCTCTGCTAAGAGCTTTATTTCACTGCCTTTCACCAGTACTACATCTTTGTCTCATCATACATCCAAGCACTCCTCATTTGTCCCGAATTATGGTTATGAAACTAGCTTTAGTGTCAGGAAATGTAATACCAAATTGCACAGCAATGATTTAAGGGACTAATCTGTGATCTGTGGAATTGTATGATGCAGCACCAAAGATATAAAAATGAATGAGGAAGGTAAACTGCCTTATCACCCAAAGATCTATGGTACAGCCTAATTAATCATGGTGAGACTGTCCCTCTGTAAAACAGACAAGAAGCAGCATATCCTCTGGCAAAATATTTGAACTCATTTCCCACTCTGCCAACCTTTCTATATTCACACCTTTTCTCAATCTAGCCTATCTAAGAAGGAAAGGCTTTTAAAGGAAATTAAAATCTTGTCCTCCATTATGAGTCAAGAGAAATAAAGTAATGTCATCACAATTTTAAGGTGTGGTGCACAGTTATAGAGAAGCCAAAGTTTCTTGGAGAATATAAAAAACATTAAGCATTGCAAGCATATAAAAATTAAACTGCTTTCTTATTTTTTCCCTCTAAAACACACCAAAGAATCCTTATAGTTACACTGTGTGATATGATTAGCATTCTTAAGTTTAAACCAATGATAAAACAGTGGCAGTGTTTTGGACTATAATTATTAATATGTACAGGCAAGATAGGAAATTTTTTGTTTTATTGCAACAGCTTAATACCATTAAAATATTTGAATTGGTCTCAGGAAAAAAAAAAAAAAAGTATCTATCTAGTTCTTTTCTCTCTCTCTTTGGGGTTTTGTGATTTTAATCCAGTTGTGATTATTATAGGATATCTTATTATTCTTTATTTCTTAGACTGGTGATAAAACTTCTCTATTTAAAACCATCATCTCCTATGATTTATAATTATATTTGTATGAATTTTTAACCTTTATAAATTACTATCACGCTAAAAATTAGGTAACGATAATTTGTAAGCAGGTATCTACTGTTTAAAAAAAAAACAGAAATTTGAAAAATTATTATTATTCCTTTCAAACATTACTAGTTTGTTGTTAACACTCTGCAAGATTCACAACAGCTTATTTGTACTGCCTTAGCAGCTGTGCCCCTGTTCAAGCCTATGTCTTCAAAGCCAGTTGTGTCCATATTGCCTGGGGAGGCAAAAGTTGAAAGGAAGTTGTATTTCTTCCCTTCTCTCCCGCCCTCCTTTATGAGACTGAGGTTCCTTGCTAGGAATGCCAATACACTTCAGACTATAGCCACCACAAAGGAAAATTTAAGGATAAAGTTATGATGTAGTAAAACTGTGTGGATATTGCTGAAGACAATCACATACATCAAATGCATCTGAAGAAAAGCTGTGTAGTTTTCAGAATGTAATTAGAATGCATAGTTACTACTGTACTGCATCATTACCTGTAATTTTGAGATATATATAGTGCACTTACTCAGGGACACTAAAATATATGCTTCTCAAAGATATCTCTCTTAGAAGAATACAATGTTCTAAACATTGGCATGCTGAGCTGCATTCTTTGTTCTCTTTCATTAGGATATGTCTGCTGAATAAATACAGACATTTCAGTTGCAGCTGCTTCCCTTTTCTAATCTCTTTTGTTAAGATTAAATGTTCTTAAACAAAGCATTCTTGCCCCTGATGGATCAAAAAGTAATGTATCAATGTTATTTGCTTTAGCGTGAAAGCTTTGAGGTCCAGAGGTCATAACTGGACAATACTGTGAGGATTTCTACAGTAACAGTTATCTTTCATTTTCTTAAGAAGTTAGTCCTGGGTTTGGCCAGGATAGAATTAACTCTCCCCAGCTGCCGCTGGGGAGTGTGGCCAGGCTGTTCAATCCCATGTGACATCATGCTCGGGATATAAGGGCAGCAGCTGGGCCGGGGCAGCGGTGCAGCCAGTGCAGGAACTGCAGTTCTGCCGTCAGGCTGAGCGCGGTGAGCAGTTACATTGGGCATTGCTCATTGCTCATTTTTCTTTGGCCATCATTGTAACTGCCTACTCATTGTGGTGTTCTATTAAACTGTCCTTATCTCAACCCAGAAAGTTCTACAACTCTCTCTTGATTCTCCTCCCCATCCTGCTGAGTTGGGGAGGAGTAACTGGGTGGTTTGGTCATTGTTCAGTTAGGGCTAAACCACCACATTAGGAAGCAGAATGAATGGACATAATGGATGATCCTGAAAAAGTTGTAAAGATTTTTACATCAATTTTGTATAACAGAACCATAGAGTAGCTTGAATGAAATGTCTAAAAGTTGACAATACTGTACCTGGCATTCAGCTGATCTAAGTCAATGTAGATTATTTGAAAGCAGTGGTCCTGCTTTGATTTTCACTTGTGGAAGCACTGCTTGAAATTGCCAAAGGGTGTATGAGGGGCTATATCTGTAACAGGATAAGTGGGTTATTACAAAAGTAGCTTAGGTACCTGTTCCTTCTGTATCTTCATCAGATCATCTGCAGTACTGACAAGAGGAGCAGCTTCAGGCCAATACCACCATAGTAATTCATTTTATTAAAGTCTTTGAGTCAGCATGTGCAAACAGTGGTTAGGGTAGGTCCATTGACCAAGAAGAATAATAATTTTAGAATAAGATGAACAGAGCAATTTCTTAACTGTAATAAATAAATAAACAGGGAATACAGTGACAGAGCAGCTTAAGCATCTCCATAAATCTCCAAAATGGTTGTTAGCCATCTTGAGCAGGACCTGCAGCCTCTAGTCGATTCAGTATTAAATCAGACCCTGCTGCTCAGCAGAGAGCCAAAGGACCCCTGCCTCTTGTATCACACAAGAGTGCTTTGACTATTTTCATCCAGTTAGACTTCAGTGGACCTTCTAATTCCACCGACTCAGCAACTCATCTTTTGTGAATTTGTTCTGCTTACTGAGGATATTCATCCATAGAGCTTTTGAGAAAAGATCAATACAGACTGGGATCGTTACATCTTGATCATAATTTTGCTTGCAAGTTGTGTCATTTCACGTGATGGCTCTTTCAATCTAATTGAAACAGGTTTAGTCAGCTGCTTGCATACACTGATCAGAATTAAACTAATAAAATTCATTAAAAATCCAAAAGTACTGAGCAAGTTTATACATACTAAAGATCTAGTGGGTAGTACTTTGGGAGCTAAGCAAAATAAATGTAGAGCAAGAGAATTCTAGGCTTCCATGAACATTTATTACCACTGTATGAGCTCTTATTTATGTTCAGGCTTGTCTTGTTATTTTCAAGTAGGAACTGATAATGAGCATTTTCTTGACAGCAAATAACTATCATTATCAGAACCAAATGCTGCTAAAAACAGGTGCTTTTGTATCCTAGCCTTGTTGGTATCTTAGAAGATCAGAACTCTGAAAGATTTATGCAGTACTAGTCTATATAGTCTATATATTGCAAAATAAGACAAAGTACACAGTTAAAAAAATCCTCATAATGACATTAGACATCCACTTCATATAGGTTCAAAGGCTTTCCAAGATATAGCACAATAAAATGTCAGAACTCATGGAATCAAGCAGTTAAATGACATACTGAGGTCCTAACTGAACTCTTGTCAACCTCAGAGGCTTAAAGGTTTTTAAGATACTCCTTTTCTATAGTGTCAACACTCATATTCCTTATAACACAGGTCTTCTTAATTATATTAATTTAACGAAATCATTCATAAGATTTGATATAGCTGATAGCAGAAGTACATCATATTTGGTTAGAAAAAACATTTGATAGAAACTTCACAGAGGGCAATACAATTTATCTTCATCTCTTAAGCAAAACCAGAATAAAATAAAGGACTATTTAAAACTCAAAAGTTAAATTGAATGAAAAATACTGCAAACACCTGATAGATGAGAGACAGGTATGAGAATGCAAATTGCTTCAGGGTTAGATTTAACAAGACAGAAAGTATTTTCTGTAGCTCCAGCAAAACAAAGGGAAGAAAGAAAGATCTCAATGCAAACTTTCCAACTTTGCCAATGCAGTCTCCAACTGTCTCTAGTCAACTAAAAAATTTAACCAACTTTGTTAGCAGCTCCTTCTCACATTGGTAATTAATGCAAAAGAAATTAAAAAAAAAAACAAACAAACAAAAAAACCTCACTGTCCATTCCATTTTCTCCATATTTATATTTACATTTAATATAATTTATAGTTAAACTTCAGAAGTTGTTATGAGCTTATTACATAATAAGCAAGAGAAATTAATTGTGAAAGATCTCTTTGAGTTCAGAATCATTCTGTTGACCACAAGGTACATATGGAGAAAAAAAACAGATGTTATTTTCAAGTTATGCCTCTGAGCAGAAGTACTGTGAATATCTTGGAAACAAGGAAGGCCCATTTACCAAAAAAAAGGCTGGTAAAGTGAGCAGAGTTGGCAGGCCTTTGCACTTGTCCACATGCGCAAGCCACTAAAACTGGATAAGTTCACCTGTTTCTAAAAAGTAAGACTTTTTCCTTTTTCTAATTATTAAAATTAATCCCCTTTCAGAAGACAGCATTGTGGGGATTTTCTGCTTTCTTTCTTACATGCTTTGCAATTGTTCAAAGAAAATGCTTCTGTTAAAAAAAAAAAATGATGGTCAGGGAAAGAAATATTTTTTACTGACAACAGATTTCTAGCAGACATGTTCTTCACCAAAGATATGTTTTTAAACACTGAAATATTCTAGTAATCTCTGAATAATGAAAGAATAGTGGAACTAGTACTACTTGAAACTCTTCATTAACTTGATTTTATTCCAGGCTGATTGAACCTGTTAAGTTAACAAAAAGCATAATACACATTTGTTCTATTTATCAGTACATTCAAATGTTAAGCTACATTTCAAATGGTTTATGCACATACAAGGCCCAGGAGATTCCTACAGAACAGTAACATCTTTCTGGTTTTGATGCACGAAAGGAAGTTGTATATGTAATTCTGGCAGTAAACTGCAGAGAGAAATACAATTTTCGTCCTGTTTATAGAATTCAGCCTGCTGGCTATTGCTGAAACAGATCTGACTTCATTGACTTTTCCCTGGGTAGGTAGGGAATATAATATTAACATTTCTGAAGTAATATCTTGCTTTCTGAAACAGAGCATAAGCATCTCGACTCTCAGAAGTATTTTACCAAAAATATATTGTCAGAGATTCTGTATAGATTCTCGTATGATACTCTTCAAAGTAGTATTTTGTCCTTGTGTTTTCCTCTGGATACTTTTCAGAAAGTTAATGTGGTGTTCTGGCAAATGTGAACCATGCATTTTTGATTGCCCTAAGAGGAGAGTCCTTCCCTTGGATACATTTATGAGGAGGTTTTGTGTTTGCAGGAACCCATTCCCTCTCTTTCTCTTTTTCAGGTTAGAAGTATGATTTACTACTTTCTTATCTCTTTTCGAAAATGAATTTCAAATTAAATCTATATCAAAAGAAGGAGAAAGTTGTTATAAAACAAAAGTCAAATCTTCGACCTTTTCACTTCTCTTGGACTCCATTAAAACAAGTGTTTAGCTGGATAATAAACTATTATTTATTCTTTGATTTTATTTTCTCTCCTTAAAGAGATGCAAATGGCAGTATTTCACTTCAAGTGGTAACCAACTCTTCTCACTTTACCTGCCTGAACTATATGTACTGCAATGCAAACCAGGTGCTGAGCTTCCCTTTATGCATGATAGTTAGAAAAATACAATATTTGAGGTTTTTACAAGTATCTCTATCTGCCTAGCCAATCCTGTATAAAATTCCAGATCTTCCCTCTACCTTAGTTCAGAAAGTTTAGTTTGGTTTAGGTTAGGTTTGATATTTTCTTATCTTTCTATTTGTGTTAACCATAAAGACAGCAAATATTTAATATATCAATAATGTAAAAATAGGTAAGAAAGACAAAAATAAAAGACAAATAATTTCTATAATCTATAATAATTTCTATAATCTATGAAAATAGGAAATAGTATTTTACATGTGAAAAGTAATTAATTTTATTAAGAAAAACTGAATTTGTTGGCTGCTCACTGATGACATGGAAAGAGTTGATGTCATTGATTTCTATCAGTGCTAAGGGCACTTTATACTGCCAGTGTTGCGTCAAGTGGTTCTACCATAATTCGTTTTCCAAAGCCAAAACGAACATTCATTTTACACGTTAATGTGTCTATCTGCGTACATGCACATTTGGGTTCATCTGTGCATTAGTGGGAGTGTATATATGTATGTGTATCATCTCTATTTCACAACACATGAAGCCACTTGCATACAAGGACATTCCTTTATTTGGGTTACACTATCATTAGACTAATTTATACTTTAGCTTTCTGACATGGTGGTGGATACATGTGAATGACAGTTCATGGTGAAGTATTTCTTTCAGCTGTTTTCATTGTGCAAAACAGAGAAAGGAAACAAATTAAAAATTACCTTTGATTGAGACTCCAATATCTCTCTTTTTGTCTGGCTGGTTTTGTACAGAGGAAACAGTCCTCTCACCACATGGATAGATGAAAAATTAAAGTAACAACAGAAATCACTTTTGTCAAATTTTCAGAGGACATTCATATTTGATTGACATCCCCAGCCCATGTTTTATCTGCTTCAGAACAGTCTCTTCCTTACTTCTCTTATTCAATTATTCCTATATATTCACATTAGTCCAGTATAGTAGATACTATCACCGGAAATACTGATAAATATAGAAGACTACTGGTCTAGGCTGAAATTTAGAAAGAAACAATTTAGAAACATAATGAATTTAAATGTCTCTGGATCTGGTACTACTGAAAGAAGTATTTCTGAAGCTCTCAATTTATTCCACCAATAATTTTCAGAATAATATATATTAATGTACCTTTGGTAGGTCTTCAATGTACATTTGATTTGGTTTTCCTAGGAGCAACTAACACTTAAATTCCAAAGCGGCGAGTGTACTTGAAGAACTCTTAGGTGGACTTAAACACATCAAATCAACATACATGGCAATTAAAAGGAGAAGTCAATAGCACATTTAGAGACATAACCACTTAGTAGTGTAAAGCTGGCCAAAATAAAGTGTTAAAACTTCCAAAGAGGTATTTAGACTCCTTTTTATGATGACATAAAAGGATGTCTACCTTCCCTGTCAACAAGGGAATCCCAAGTCTCTATGTTGTTTTGCACAACAGACAGTAAAGTGTTAATAAAGTGGCAGGATTCTAAGCAACCTGGTTTTGTCTCTGCAACCTTTTTTCCTCTGCAAAAGATACAAATCCTATTAAAATAATTTGGCTGGCCTTCAGTCTTTGTACCAATCTGACTGGCTAGCAAATGACTTCGTGGCCGCTGAAAAATACCTTTCTTCCAAACATTACTAGTCACACCAATTAACACAGTAGGAAATATTTCTATTCCTATTATGTATGTAATCATTGCAAGGAAACTGCACTCTTTATTGACCAGAACAAATAATGATCCCCAATACCTGTGCAAGTTTCACTCTTCCACAATAAAAAAGAAAAGAGGAGGAACATATTTTTAAATCTCTTTTTTTTTCCCAGCAGGATCAGCTACATTCTCAATAGGAAAAAAACTCAAAAAGTAAAAACCAAAAACTGTGTTTGTCAGAATGTGAAATATGTTTGAGGTGTAATGTCTATTAGCTTCTGTTTAATGCCTTCCCCATACCAGGGGACTAAGAGACTAACAACTAAGGAGAAATCAATATTTTTTTTCCATGGATGTTCTGTATTCTTGGAGATAGCTATTAATTGATTTGTTGGCAACATGAGACCAAAACAGTTGTTTTTTTTTTTTAAAGAACCTAGTGAGGGATGAAGTCTATATGAAGGAAGAATGGGAGACTAACAAAACCAGAAAAAGATCTCTAACAGCCTTTCTGACCATGCTTGATCAAAGTTTTGTGCATGTGAACAATTCAATGGAAAGAAAATGTGTTTTTCCCCAAGTTAAATAATCAGATCAAAAGGTGTCAGATATTGCAGAGTAAAAAGGAATTGTTTGGTTAAAATAGTATGAGAGTGCATTTTATTCTTCTCCAGTTTACAAACTAAACATCTTTAGTCTTATTTCTTTGTGCTTATAAGAGTGTTTCAGAGCTGATCACATGAATTTCTGCACAATAGTATTTGAACAATGCAAGAATATGCAATACCAGCAAGCCAGTTCAACACCTAACACCTTCAGAACATAATCATTCTAGAAAATAAAAGCTTTTCACAAAAATAAAAGCACATAAAAATATTCCTTTCCTACTTCACATCAGATACCAACCATTTTACTATATATCTGCATGCTTCTTGGACACAAATAATGACCTAAGGAAACAGAAGGAAACCTGGAGCATTCACAGAGGTATAGATAAATTAAGCTTGAAAAGACATAAACTAGACCATACCTAAACTCAGCTTAGCATCACTCTCCATGTAAAAAGCTAACGGTGGGAAATCTTTTGATTGATACATTCTTCCCAGTCAGTGCTGTACATCTCTTATCTGCACTACAGGTCTCTGCTGCCTATCCTGACTGTGTCTGGCACACAGAAAGTAAAGACTTTAAAGAGATCAATGAAGAGGCACAGAAGAGGCAGAGAATGAAAAACAAAGATTGCCAGGGTAGATAAGTCTTAAAAATCAGACTCAAGAATGGTGAATTTGAGCTGTGCAACTGGGCAGAAGATTTACTCCAAGCTGTATACAAATCACTGAAAGCCAAATACATGTCTGAGTGTTTACTTGTCATTACTTTTTTTTTTTAAAGAAACACTGAATTAATTCTATTTAGACCCTGATCATGCAAGCTCTGTACACTGTCCAGAAAAGTGCAACTGTTGTCATCCAGTACACAGTCAGTGTACAGATGCACTGAGGTGTAAAAATTGCAAAAGGAGTAAGAGTCATGAGCCTAATATATAGCTGTGTACTTAGTCTTAAGTATTCTTGGCAGAAAAGAATCAAGACCCAACCCTCAGGCTTAGCATCAGGATTCTTGCTCTCATCTTTTGTCTCCTGGTGATAGTAAAGCAGCAGAACTGAGCTGGTTATAATTCAAAGTACTTTCAACCACACAGATGCTCTCCCTCTCTCTTTCTTATGATCTTTCATTTGTATGTTTTGTGGGATCAAGTATATTTTCCCAATATATGACAGAAATATTTATATATGTGACAGAAACCAAGCCACTCATAAGGATTCATCCCTTATCATCACTGCACCCATCCTAATATTTCATACAGACCTTCCCTTCTCATATCAGATATAAAACACAGCAAACTCTGAAGGGCACCAAAATTAGTCCATCATCAGAAAACATTGCCATAATACCAAGTAGAAAGGTTTTTTTAAAGAGTATCTGTTTATACAATTCACTTTGCCTCAAAGCTTTGTGGTTAGATAATTTATTTTTCTTCATCTAAGTTTGTACATTCCAGTGAAATATCACAGTCTGCAGTTCATGCTCTGGAACTCACAATTATAATAAAAAGGTTAACATGAATGACCCAGAAAGCATTTAATCACTCACCATTGACACAAAACCACCCATGTCAGGCTACATTAGCTTGCAAGGTACAAAAAAAACTTCCTCATACCATAGTATGAAACTTTAAGAAAAAAATCAGGAAATATTACAAGCTTCAAAACTTCTCTTGATAGTTTGCATAGCAAAATGAATCATTGTATATTGTACACAGATAAGAGAGAGAGAGAGTTCTTGCTCACTGGTGCCCTCATTGACAAATGTATACCTATGAGATTTTCTGAAGGATACAATGTGTTGCATCTCCCATAAGCATGAACTTCCCATTCTGCATGGAGAGTGCAGAGTCATTTGTCTTAACAATACAGTCAATTCATTTGAGGAAACATCTGGTCATGTCTGCCATGCAAACTTTGGGAGGTCAATTCCCAGCTTTTGCAGTGCAATTTATTTACAAATAGATGATAAAATGTCAGTTCAAAAAAATAATATAAAATAATAAATCATATAATCAGATACAGCTGTGTGCCACAAATAAAAACACTAAAATAAAAAACAGTGAAATAAGTTTCAAACAGAAATGCTCCAAAAATCACACTTCAGTTTCCTTACTGTATAAACTAGGATATTTTCTTCATATACAGGAACTGAAGGAAGCTAAGGTAACTGCTACTCAGAAAACATTACATTGAATACTGTTAACTAAACAAATTTCTTAATCTATGCAGAAAGATTGGCAGAGAAAAGAGCAGTATTACTATGCCAGTTCTTAAACATGAATAACTTTGTATTCTCAGTTTCAGGGATAAGTAAGAGACTCAATGACACTATCAGTAACTCTTCCAAGCCCTGTCCCCAGTAATGGCCAAGTTTTCATGCAGCTTTCACCTAGATAAAGATTAGGTTTTTCATAGAATTATAGAACGTCCCGGGTTGGAAGGAATCTCAAAAGATCATCTGGTCTAACATTTCATGGTGAGGAGACCCTGCATGAGATTATCTAGTCCAGTGACTTCTTGAAAATCTCCACACTGGGATTCTGCTACCTCTCTGGGAAGATTGTTCCAGTGAATGATTGTTTGTACTGTGAAAAATTTCTTTTTTATGTCAGAATATAATCTCTCCATTTCCCCTTGTCTTCTCTTTCGTTTGTTTGTCCATTTTGTTTGGTTTTTGTTTGTTTCATTTTGTTGTTTTAATAGTTTTTTTTCCTTCTAACATCTGTGGTGATATTTAGGACTCTAGGATATTTAGGATATTTTAAGGCTCTGAAAAGTTGGATATTTAAAACCTGTCCTGAGGTGAAAAGTGAATCTTGAACAAAACATGGTCTCACAATCTTTTTCAAGCAGAAGTAACAGCAGCAGTAACAGCAGCTTAAATNCCTTCTAACATCAAAACATGGTCTCACATCTTTTTCAAGCAGCAGTAACAGCAGCTTAAATTATTAAAATCCACATGCCATTAATTACCAAATACTTAAATGAAAAGGAAATCCACAAAAGCCCTGTAAAATTTTCAACTTAATGCATTGTCTTCTTTTACACCGATTTCATAGATATAAAAAGTTATTTCTTTTCAAAGTATCAATGAGATCTTTAGGGATTTAGTGAACAAACTACACATTCATTTTATTTTATTCTCTGTCAGCCTTTCACTTTAAACACATAACCAGGTTTAAAGGATGATTAAATAGGTTATGGAATGAGGCATAATAATGTGACATCTTACTGAGAAAAGGGGAAACACAAGTGAGTATTTAAACCTTTCTTCTAGCTCTTCATAGATTAAATAAGCATCATTACATGCAACAGTCTTCATGTTACTTTAAATATCCCATACACCTCTCATGATGTTTTTGAGTAAAATACTTCCCTGTAAATATAGAAGTTAATCATATTAGCATTATTTAGCACTAGCTATGCATTCCTCCATAAGCACACTGTGTTAAATAGCAAAAATCATTTTTATTTTCTTTTTCATTTGTCACTTCACCACTGGAACAAAGGTTTCCTGGAGCTTTTGCTGTTGCATGGCTGACAATATCAAATCTGCTTTCAACACATTAGTATAAAAATTGAGAAAAAATAATTACATTTACAAGGGGTCAATGAACAAGCACAGGAGACAGAAAGCCTAAAGGATTCATTGTGTCTTCTGCTACAAGCCTGTCAGGGACTTCTTAATATGAATCCAGATGCACAAAACAAGCAGTTAAGGGAGAAATAACTCCATTTTCCATGCTCATATATTTTATAGATAATTTCAATATTATTTGGGTAAAGGAACTTGATATGAATGCCACCTTTGTTATCTGCTTTCTCACAATACAGAAACATACTGCACAGTGTTAGCCTCTTTTTATCCTACTATAAATCAATCACTTTGTGATGAGGCACTGATGGATTTTCTCTCTGAGGCATTCTCCTCTTTAATTCTGAAGTACTATATTCTAATCAACGTATACATTGCTGACGTAATAAAACATTAAAAGTGGTCAATGCAAACACAGTATAATGCCTTATGCCACACATACACAGTTTCAAAAAAGAAAAAGAGTACTTGTAAAACCTGTGTAAAGTATAAACCTGTATAAGGCTGAATATCCTTTTCAGGGATAAACACTTCAGAATAGCAAGGCAGAATGTGTAAATATTTAACTGCTGTGAACAGAGGGCTTAGAACAGAGCTCTTTGATCAAGACTTGCAGTATCAAGGATTGTTTCAAATGGACATGAACAGTAAAATGCTATTTATTGGCTGAAGTATGAAATCCTCTCTTCTCAGGAGTAAGCTACGAAGCAGAACTTAGCCTAATCAACCATTTTTTGCACTTCAGTAGCACTTGATGGTTTCCACCCTCATTTTTTCTAGAAGCTTTCCAAAACACAAAAAGCCAGTCTCTAAAGTCAAGAGATTAAAGTACTAGATAACATAAAACAAAATTAACTAAGCAGAATAACTGGAAGTATGAACAGTGAAAAAGAAAACAGCCTTAAAACTTTGGAGTTCACAGACTAATGATGTGGTTAATTCCTAGTTCTAAATTAATATTTAAAAATATCTAAATGGTGAGGAGGGTGGGGCATCCCTTTTTTCAATAGTATCTAGCAACAAGACAAGGGGTAATGGGATGAAGCTGGAACACAAAAAGTTCCATTTAAACGTAAGAAAAAACTATTTTACTGTGAGGGTAAGTCCAGCAACTTAGACATGCACAGAGGCATTAGAACAGATTTAGAATCCATATGAATCTCTTTTTTCTCAATGTTGAACATGGATTAAATTATCCCATGGCAGTATGCACCTGAAAATTGTCCTTGAATAAAAATCTAAGTCATAAACTTGTAGCATAAATAGATTTCTTTAGAGACTTGGCTTTAAATCAGTAGATCTTCAATTCATCAAATAACAGTCACATTGTATTTTCTTTTCCCCATTCAGTCATTGAGATATCACTGAGCAAGGAAAGTATCATAAACATTTATTTTAAGTTTTGTTACATCTTAAGAACAGTCACTTATCCACCACATAAAACATCTTGCTACAGGTATAACATAAATAGCTCCATTCATTTGGAAAAATGTCTTGCTCTACCTCACAATAATAATTCAGGCAAATACTGTAAGACCTGCAGTCTTTAGTAGAAGACCATTTAGAAATAGATTTGGGCCTCAGAATCCAAACAAGAATAGTTATGAATGAATCACCTGAAGATGTGATTAGAATTTAGAATGGCAGCCCTGAGTTATTGGCCTGTTAGCCACTGTAATGCCAAAAATTATCAAGAAAATTTGCCCTGACAACAAAGGTATTGTTGTTTAATCTTAGAGGATTGACAGTAATTGTCCTCAGTAGTGCAGCTGCACAGATTTTACATGCCTGTGAAGCATGTGGCTACTACCAATGCTTTCCTAGATAAAAAAACTGAAAAGATAGTTACAGTTCAGGGTACAAGCAGAAATAATTGAAAAAAGAGGAAAAAATCAGCCTTGATGTAGGCAAGGGCTTTTGTTATAAGCATTTAACTATTAATTATACAGATCACTCAGAGTGTTTTGCTAGTTACGAAATTAAAACAATAGGCAAGCTGTGATTCAAAGACTACTTTTTTTCTGAAGGGAAAAAAAATTACACACTATATTTACTTTATTGGGCACAAGACACATTTCCACTGTCTTTTTTGCATTTCCAGATGTTGCTACTCTAATGCATGTAGTAACTCAGTAGTGTGTTAGTAAAACGCTTAAGTCTTGTCCTCCTAAAGCTGTCTAAGCTTGTTCTTGAAAAGTACTGTACTGTCACCTAACAGCTAAACAAGCCTTTGAAGTTTTCTGAAACTGGTTTTTATCATAATAACTTCCAAGATTACAAGCACTTGATAGGTGAGAGTAGTAGCATTGATTAGACTTCTTAATCAACTTCCAGACAAGAGAAGTTTAAGTAATGCTGACCTGAGGGAATGCAAACACCAGCGCAGCCAGTGTCAATACAGCATAGCAGCAGTGTGACTTCTGGCAGTGCTACAGACTACTGCATTTCCCATGGAACATAACATATTCAGCTGCTTTTAGATCTAAGGGAGTGTACAAATCCTACCCATTACCCTTGTAGTCGTTATTTCACGTATAAATACTTTGGCCCAAAATCTATCTCATATGCATCTCCAATATAGCAAGAACTCTGTACTTGTTTTTTTAGAGCAAATTAGGTAATTTGGGAAATTATTTATTATTAAACAAATTTTGCTGTGACTGTACAACGATAACTAAAGGATGGTTGTTATGCAAATACTTTACAAATAGTCAGAAAGACAGCTTCTAATATTTCCTTGATTTAGCAAGAACTACCTACAGGTATACCATAATATTAGGAAGAGGTTAGTCAGAATCACCTGGAAGGTGATTCCGATTTCAGATTTGGGTGTGGGACAGAGCCTTGCTGACCTGCCACAAGCAGAGAAAAGCCATATATAGGAAAATGAATGAAGGGAACAGCTCTGCTCCACTTCTGAAATGAAGGCTGCAGGCTCATTCACAGCAAAGTCAGAATATAATCAGCCTGGATAATCTCAGCAACTGAAAATGTATGAAAGAATTGAGGCCTGAAAGTAGCTGCACATAGAGCCAAGAGAGCTTTCTTATCTGCTGTTGTGGTACATTGAATGATGAGGGGTTGGAGTGAAATTCACTGGAACTTATTATTAGATGGAAATTAAATTTGAAGAATCATTTGGATCTAGTCAATATAAAGCGCAATTCAAGGTATTTAGAGATATTGATACCATAAAAAGTTTTTCAAAACATTTCTCCACTCCTAGCTACTAGGACTAATATTAGCTGCATATGGATATCTAACGCGATTCCATTTCAAGTATTTTCTTCTTAAAACAGTATCCCAAATGCAATCTCTTCTATAAATGGTTCTGTTAAAAGCAGTTGTTTCAAATATCAACATACCAAACCATGTCTCTACTGGGAGAATTTATAAGCTCCAATTATATATTAGATATCCCCTCTTCATTCTTTCTTTCCATTACATTTATTGACATATCTCTTTTCTTTTTAACTCACCCTCATTTCTCTCCTATACATAAGTATTGAAACAAAAAAAAAAAAAAGAAAATGCTTAGGATTGCATTTGGATAGCCAAATTCAGACAGAGTTTAAAAGCTTAATAAATCAATTAACACCAACAAAAAAGAAAAACCTTAGTCAAATCAGATTAATTTTTGAAAGTTTCGTTTTGGTTTTAACCTCTTCTTTAACATGATATATTAAGGCTTTTTACACCTTCAAATTTTTTCCTTAAGAAGAAAACAATCTTTCCCAGGCAAGAACCCCACCAACTCACATAACTCTAACAAATTAACATTATTTTTCCATTACTGTCTTAATTTCTGATCAATGCTTACTTTAAGTTAGCTCTGATTAGTTCACATTACATGAACCAGATCCTACTGCAAACTTAAACTTTTTAAATGCCGCAGAAAGGATGCAACCTGACATAGGGAGTAACTGAAGATTATTCTTCAAAGGTAGAAGAGTGCCAGGTTTCATGGCTGTCACCTATGTCTCTCTGCTACTAATCTCTCTATCAGATGTGTCAGAGAAGAATGGTGCATATTAGAACAAGAAAGGCATGTTCGCTGACGTGATTGTACTAAGGATATTGCATGACCATTGCAATATACAGCAGCAGAGAAACTGCTCTGGATCGGTGAAACCACCACATTTCAAAATTGAATATCCTTAAAGTGACCTGTAACAGGATCCTGGAGAAGACTGTCACTTCTGTTTTTCACACAATGGAGCATTAATGCAGGATCTAATAGAGAAACTTCTCAGAAAACCTGTTAAATCTTGATTATAGGGATAGCATAAGGTAGAAGAACTCTTCTAACATAGAAGAAGGTAAAGCTAGAAAGGAATGAAAGCTTGCCTGTGGGAAAGGGAGACTAAGAAAACCCAGTGATTTATTTTTTTAAAAAATTACTATCCTATAAATTGTAGTCATGAGAACAAGTCAGTCTGTTACAGATCCATGAATCTAAGAGGCACTAAAAAAGCTTGACCTGAACTTCTTTTCAGTAAACCTTTGTCTTTCACACCATTGCCTTACATCTGCAATTTCCAAATCATTATTCTATTGCCAAGCTATTGTGCACATTTCAGGATGCCAGCCAAATTCTAATAATGGCATCATTAAGAGAGAGCTGTTGCAATGGTAAGTGCTGTATTACTTTGCCCATTTTGCCAATCAGTGATGTCAGTAATATCCTGTTCTTTAGGAACCTCAATTAAATTCTTTCATTGAAATAATCAACATTTGTGTTTCCGACCACTTTGCAACTACAGTAATTCTTTGTCTGTCAGCTGTGAGAATTTCCTATTCTACCCTCTCACACCAGCAAACTGAATGAGAAAAGTTCATTTCACACTTATTTAATATATTCATGGGTGAGGTACATAACGAACGTATTTTGCTTGTAATACTAAAACCTAAACCACAAATTAAGACAAAAAAGTCAAATCAATAATTTATCAAATGTAGTCATAAGTAAGTATCTTCAGAAACCACTGTCCTTTAATTAGTAGATTAAACAGATAATCTACTAATCTAATTAGTAGAATAAACAGATAAATTGGTGCAGGAAGAATATGATCAATCTTAATTTAGATCTAGAGCAACCAAAACTAACAAACAGTATACTTTAATTCTATCAAAACTCATTTACAGAAGGTTTGCAAATGAGTAGGACTCTAGTTCTAAATTCTTTGAATTCTAAAGTATGAAACCAGCCACAAAGATGCCAGCAAAAGAAATTAAAAACAAAGACTACACGTGTCATGGTTTGACATGACAGCCGTTTCTGGAAAGAGGGAAGAAGCTGTAAAGATGGCACCTGTAAGAAGTTGCTCAAAACTCTCCTGAGCTCTGAGCCAAACCCACTTCTGGGGCTGAGCCAATTAGACATCTCCATGATCACTTTTAAGAAGAAGCCAGAAGAGGAGGGTTCTTCCCATTCCTTCTTCTGTCCCTTCTTCTTTTCTGGCTGGTGGTTGTGCAAGGAGTGTGAAGAGAGAGAGAAGTGACCATGTGGACTCCAAGGTCAGGGAGGAAAGAGAGGAGGAGGTGTGCTGGAGTAGAGACTCCTCTACATTCTACAGAGAGGACTGGTGAATCGGTGATTTGTTTGCATTTCATTAAAGACCCTGCATCAAGGGCAGACACTCATTTTGCTAAAGACTCCACATCAGGGGCAGTAACTCACTTTGTTAAAGACCCCATGACAGTCAGTGGCAGAGACTATGGCCAGAGGAGGCCGTATCCTGTGTGAGGGACCCCATATTTACAGAAGCTGTAACTATGGGGAAGAACCCACACCAAAGAGGCTCATTAAAATTACACGCAGGAAAGGCTGTATTCTGGGGGAGGGACCCCGTATCAGAGCAGGGGAAGAATGCCAGGAGTCATCCTGAGAAGAGAGAAGTGGCAGAGACCATCTATAACAGACTGAACACATTCCCCATTCACTATCCCCCTGAGCCACTGAGTGGGGAGGTGGTAGAGGTATTGGGAGCAGCGATCCTGGGAAGAAAAGAGGGATGGGGGAGGAAGATCTTAAAGTGCTGGTTGTAATTTTCCGAATCATCCTACTCACTTTGTGCTTTTTATTCCATACTGTTTCTTGTAGGTCGTAAAATAAACTTTCCTACTTTCCTCTCTAAGTTCAGTACTGGAGTCTGTTTTGCCTGGTACCATGATTGCCAGTGAGTCCTCCCTGCCCTGGACTCAATTCACAACAACCTTGGTTATTTTTTTCCTCCCATCTCCCTGGGGCCTCTGCCATCCTAACAGGGGTGGGAGTGAATGGGGGGCACGGCGCAAGAGACTGTTGTGGTGCTCCTGTGCTAGCTGGGGCAAATCACAACAACATGCAAGAAAAACTTTAGAGGAATGTTCTGCTGTGCACTTTTAACTCTCTTACTATCAGTTTTGGACTGCATAATAGCTTGAGCATAGAACCAAAAAATTATTTCTTCTATAATACAGAGACTGAGCTTTAGGCAAAACAAGAGTGCCATTAGCTCACAGTAAAAACCCAGAGAAATGTTCTAGCTAAGCAGAAAGTAGCCAGCCCAAATCTACCATAAAGGAAATTTGAAACACAGCAACATGAGCACCCTTATCTGACTGGGAACTGCAGCATAGAATTCTCTTCTGAAATAAAGGGATCTAGTCAATAGATCCCTTTAAAGAAAGGCTTGTGTTTTAATTTGTATATAGCTTTTCTATAGAAGATAATAGCTAGAATCCTCCTTCTTGAAAACCCTACATCTAAACTGAAAGATTAGAAACCCACCACTGGAAGACCAGTTCACAGAAGGGTGAATGAAGCCACTTTGCATCCAGTTTGTTGAAGCTTTGAAACTGTGCATGAAAGAATGCAAAACTCTCTATGCAAAAAAACATTAGTCAGAAAATTTTAACCTGTAAAAGATCTCTGGAGGTAGTCTAGTGCAACCTCTTGTTCCAAGTAACCTTATCTAATTTCGGAGCAAACTGATCTAACTTCATAGATCTTTAGTGAGCACAATTTTCTTTCTTTAAATCTGGTTTTGAAGTGTTGGTTCTTGAGCTTTCATCATCCACTCCTGAAAAGAATCTAGCTTTATCTTGCCTACAACCTTCCATTAAGTACTGGAAGACAGATCTTCCTTTTACCAGGCTAAATAAATGCATTTTTCTCAATCTATCTTCAGCACAATTGACCCCATTATTAACCACTGAGATGTGCTACTTTAGCAATCCAGTCCATATCTCTCCATTTGACTAAAAAAATACCATGAGAGACTGACAAAAGTCTTGCTAAAGTCAAGTTAAATGATAACTACTTCACACTTCATAGCCACTGAGTTAGTCCTTTGATTATAGAAGGAACTGAAGTTGGTTGGGCACAATCTACTTTTGACAAATCTATGTTAACTGTTTTTCCTCTTTGTCCTTCTTTCACCATGGAAAACACTTCTCCAAGTATTTGTTCCACAACCTTCCGAAGTATAGAAGTTATACTGATCAAGCTGAAGATCTCCAGATAACACTTATTACTTTTTAGATGAGTATAACTCTTCCTTTCCTCAAGAAACAGTGACCTACCATAATTGTCACAAACTTTCTAAGGCAAGAGGGAGTGTGGCCTTACAATATTGAGTAGTTCTTTCAGAATACTTACAGGCAGCTGAGCTGGTGCCAAAACTGTGGTTGTCCAGCTTAACTAGTCTGTAATTTGATCCTCCTCTTCCCTGTGTAGCACCTCTCTCCCTGAAACAGCAGACCTTGACACTAAAGACTGAAGCAAAGAAGGTGCTGAGTACCTTCCACACTTTTCATTATAAAATCTACAACTTGATGCTGCTGCTCAAACCCACATTTTCTTCAGTTTCACTGTTGTTTCCAATGTACCTGTAGAAGCCTTTCTTGTTACCAACTCCAGTTGAGCATTGGCTTCCTAAAGACGTGCCAGCATGCCTCAGTGATGCTTCTCTATTTCTCCTATATTCAGTTCTCATTGTCACTCTGGCTGAAGGATCATGACTCCATAGCTTAGTGGTTAGTGTACTTCATAAGGTGAGAGAGTACTAGATTAGAGACCTTGTTCCAGAAACTGTTTCTGCAGTTTAATAGCAATAAGCTAACAATACTTCTTAACTAAATACACTGATCTAGCTCCATTTGGTCCCCCTTCTCCAGCCCTTTGTGTTGGCTTTCTGTCCTATACTGTTGTATTCCTGCTGTGAAAGAGTAGAGGTTACCATCTTAGTCAACATCCTCATGAGTAAACTGCTCCAGAAATAGGGGAGATCTAGCTGAAAAGCACTTTAGTACAGCAGAGGGCTTAGGTGCATGTCTGATTTCAGAACTGATAAGCTTTTCTGACCACACAATTAGAGTACAAAATGCCTCTTTTTTAATATATATAGTTCAGAAATAAATGATTGGTACTCTTCCAAAGGAAGATACTGTTTGTTGCTATGTGTGCTGTGAAGGTGTCTGAGTGTCTCAGAGGTGTCACACAGCAAAACAGATACTAGCTGGATCTCAAGAGAGGGTAATAGAAAAGAAATCAAGAAACACTTCACATTGAGAAGAAATAAATCATATTCTAGAGAGATTCTACAAATTAGAACATGAAGATTTAAGATACAAGCTGGTAGTTGTCTGAGCCAATTACGATCTCCAGGTTTTAAGTCTAAGTGACAGATTGCTGATATTGTCGACAGTAACTAGAGAAAGGAGGAACAGACTTTGAGATACTGATAAGCCTTCTGTAAGCTGATGTCTGGACCTTCACAAATTGATGAAAGAAATATATGCCAGGATTTTACACTGAACAGGGGTCACATAAGGTCAGAGAAAAGAGAGAAAATATGTTTCTGGGCATGCACAGTACTGACAGATACCAACCTCACTAAGTATACCTGTGACACTTTGTGTCCAAGTCCACATCAGTCTGTTCGGTATCTGCTCAGAACTGCAATAGGTGGGTGCCCATGCAGAGTGGTGTGTTAAGGGTAATGGGATTCGGTGGCCTCTGATATAGTAGTGAACAACGGGATTGCTTCTAGCACAAACATGAATGAATGACTCATCTTACAGAAATAGGATTGACTGCATATTGAAAACAGAAAGGTAAGTCCCAAGGGGTGGCTGCTCTTGAACTCACTGGTTACCTGAAAGGCCCAATAATACTACTATGTTTTCAAGGGGTACCAGGATGCTTTTTTTGGTAACAGGAGGAAGGAAGATTTGAATCACATTTTCTGAGACTGGCACAGATAGAGTAATAAGTTTGGAAAAAAGACAAAGTGACAGAAGAGCCAGACATACAGTCTCACTGGAACCAGTACGAAGAAGAAAAGAAATTTTGACTAAAAGAACTCATCAAAATGCATTTGGAATTCTACCAATCTCAGTTACTATTAAAGAAAGACTCTCTTAATTGAGAAGTAGAAGTGGAAAGGGCATTCAAAGCGCAATTCAGGATTGCATATTTGAAAAGTCAACACTGCTTTTAAAATAATCCCTGTATAGTGTGTTTTACATAATGTTCAGAGTTATCTGCAGCAATTTTTGTCTCTGCACTTCATGCAGAAATACTGTTTTAGTGTAAGAAGAAAAAGGAGCAGAAAGAAAAAGATTTGGTGCAAAACCAAAATTAGCTCTCTCTTTGTTACTTTTAGTAACAAAGTGGTCTGAGAATAAAAATAAATACCAATGAAAATATTCACTAGATGCTGGAAAGCAGAATGCAAGAGGATATCAGTCCATCAAATATTATTTATTTCAAGTATAAAGCCCTTATCAATGGCAAGTTAATTACTGCTAGGCACAAATATTTCTTTGGATCACGTTTAGACTAGGGGTGAAAAAAAGCATTGTCCAAATTGAGCAAGACACAGTATCACAGAATGGTAGGGGTTGGAAGGGACTTCTCATCTAAGACCAACTCCTCTGCTAAAGCTATGAATACATAGAGAGATGGTTTTACCAGCAGTAGGAACAAAAGAGAATTTTTACATTTTGATGAGGGTTTTTCCCCATTAAAACAACAATTTCGCTACATAATTAACTAATAGAAAGCCTGAAGAATAGCCACCTATTTTTCCAGTTACCACATCAGAAAACAAAGATGTTACTCTTCCTTTTTTTGGCACAGCATCCACATATATGCTTTTATTTGCCCTCTGACTGCTAGGTCTACACATGCTTTCAACATGTACAGTTTTCAACAAAAACAAGAAAAGGTAAAAAGGGAAGAATATCTGCTTTTAACCATGTGCTAGAAAAGACAGATCCCCTTAACAAGGCTTAGAACTGACACAGTAAAGAATTACTTTTTTAATGGCATTATTAGATTGTTTTGCTTTACCTGACATTCCCTGCCATAATTGCAGAGTTGGTCTGTCAACAGAGACACAGAAATTCGGTAATGACTTGATAAATGTCTCTGACAGTGCAAGTGTTGTTAGTGTTCCATGTCACAGAGACAGTGTGATAATAGCAGATATTGTTTCTCAGGGCAGTAAAATAATTTTTTAGATTTGGTGACTGTTTGTCATTAGTTATACTAGTTATACACACCTTGTAGTTGAATTCTATTCAACTTAAGTGGTTGACTGTTCTAAAACCTTGTATTGCTTCCTCTACATGCTTCAAGCAAATAAAAACATAGGAAATACACACAATTAGGTATGAATTTTTTGTGATCTCCTAAACAGACACCTCACCTTTCTGAATTAATTCTAGTAGAATAAATGTCAGGTGATACAGTTGCTGATTGATTCCTGGCCTGAAAAGCAAAGCTGGGCTCTTCCACCTGTGATCTAATACCTATATATTTTGTATCAGGTGGATACAAAATGGGAGAGTTATGTACAGTCCTTAGATTCAACACGGAGTGCCTACGGATTGCCAAAGAAAAAATATATAGTTTATAAAATGTTGTATAATTGTATATCATTTACAAGTAGCTAGAGAATCAAATCCAAAAATGAGATTGCATTAATTTCCCTCTCACTTTTAAGAGCTTAAGTCTATGCTTCCTGTTTAGAAAAGTCTTCAATCAGTTCATGAATTATTTTGGATATACTGGGAATGGAGAACCCAAGAGTGTTCAAAACACAGTTCAACCCTGGAGTGCTCAAAATTTTGCCATGAATGTCATGAATAATGTTTTTTTAAAAGTTTTATCTTCTCCCTTTAGTTCATTAACAGATGATTTATTCCTTTTTTTTTTTTTTAAAGATTATCAGTTGGAAAACATTTTATAACGAGTTATTTGGAGAATGACATGTTTGTAATTGAAGTTGTCTCTATTGGGTTCAGTGATAACACTGAATTGACGTGCCAAAGCTAGGAATTTTGGAATCATGTTTCTGGCATACAAAACAAGCAATATAAATTTAAACTTTCCTTGTCACATTTTAGAGTAGCTAAAATTTGCTACTCCATAGGATTAACTAGCAAAAAACATTCATGGAGCAAATAAAACCATTCCAAATTTTGCATATTTGTAGAAAGACTCTAGCATTCAACTACTGTTAGCAGTTCTAGATCCTGCAGTATTGTTTGACAGTAGGCTAGAAAAAAGAGAGGTGGGAAAAACTTCAGCAATTTCTTTGAATTTCAGCTAATTTGAAAAGGGAAAATGAATAATCAGAGAAATTCAGGAAGAGGATTCTGTGTCAGGAACTGTTTCTTTTCTGGTTATTACCTGGGAAAGCATTTGTGTATTATTTTTTGGCTAAAACATGGTTTAGTCAGGCAGCCTCAAAGAAAATCTTAATGTCTATATGTCATATTTTCGTAAACTGATAGTGAAATTTCTACAAATTCTGCTTGGAGCCACTGAGTTCAACACATTAGCTTCCTATGACAGATTGCATGATGATATATACTACATCTGAAGTTAAAGGTTTTCTCTTTAGTCAAACCTGCTTTAATTAATTAAAGACATGATTTCAACTCCACAAGACATGTGATAAGTTTTTCTTCTATAATTTAGTTGGTGCTTCATAGATATTTTTTGAGTTGTTTTCATCTCAGGTTAAAATAACACATGCCAAAATTGCACTGAGTGTAACCTCATGGATGAACTAACTCAAATCCCTTTTAACCAACCTGAAATACACTGGTGAAACTGCAATGTGGTATACATTAACAAGGCTGGTAACTATAGCAAAGAAAAAAAAAAAAAAAGATGTTATGTGGCTCTTGGATGACACAGACAACTGTGGAAATTTGAGTGCCTAAAAGAGAGGGTGTGGAAAAGCTGGCATAAAAACCAGAAGAGCATTGCCTAAGTAACATAACAAAGATTTGCAGCTAGTACCATCTGAACCTTATTTTCACAATTCCTTGTGAACAGCTTTCACTCTTCTATTTTTTATTCTGCAAGCTGTGTCAAGTATTAAACAGTTTAATCCACCTACTCTTCAGTATTGCACAGTTTTCATAATTGAGATGCATAATTAGGCTTTGATTTGCAGTTTCTAATTAGTAGCAGAAGCAGTATCTAAATAACAAGTTGTATGTAGTACAGAACTACCACATTTAAGGAGGCAAGAGGCATAATAATTGAGATTAGTCCTGCATACTGTTAAATCCTAAAAAAAAGTAAGTACTTAGGAAAAAGGTTTGAACATAGAATCATAGAATGATAGGGTTGGAAGGGATCTTTAGAGATCAATATATTGTAGGAAAATCACACAAAAAAAACCCCACCCACATATAATTATAATACATCTGAAGTTTCTAATAAATGAAGTTTAAAAATTCTTGCTTAAGAATCCAGACCTGGAAATAATTTTGAAAATCTATATAACTACAAATTAGGAAAACAAGCATAATTTCGTCAAATATGTTGTTCTATCTCATAAAAGATACAGCAGATGTAGGAGTCATGGAATATAAGAAGAAATCATTAAAATATATACTGAAAACTCCTACCACTAAAAATGGAAAATCTTTCGAGATTATGGTGGTTTAATAATGGCTGGGTGCCAGGTACCCACCAAAGTCCCTCTCTCCTCAACTGGACAGGGGAGAGAGAAACATAACAAACAGTTCATGAGTTGAGATAGCAACAGAGAGATCACTTTGCATCATGGGCAAAACAGATTCAATGAAGTAGAAATGGTTTGATTAACAACCAGCCACAAAGGAGCAGGGAAATGAGAAATAAAGTGAATCTTAAAACACCTCTCTCCACCTGTCGTTCCTCCTGAGGCTCTCTCTCCTCCCACCCAGCAGTGCAGGGGAACAAGAAATGAGGGTTACAGTTGGTCCATCGCAGATGGTCATTGCTGCTGCTTCCTCTCATGGAAAGAACTCCTCACACTTCCCACTGCTACAGTGTGTGGTCTCTCCCATGGGAGACAGTCCTCCATGAACTTCTCCAACATGGATCCTTCCCATAAGCTACAGTTCTTCACGAACTGCTCCAAAATGCTTCTCATCCACAGGGTACAGTTCACAAACTGCTTGGAACAGACTGCTCTAGCGAGGGTTCCTCACAGGATCACAAATCCTGACAGCATACCTGCTCTGGTATGGGATCCTCTCTCCATGGGTTCCCAAGATTTGCCAGGAACTTGGTCCAGTGTGGGCTTCCCATGAGGTCACAGTCTTCTGGCATCCACTTGCCTCAGCATGGTGCCCTCCACGGGCTGCAAGTGGATCTTTGCTCCCCCATGGATCTCCATGGTGGCAGGGGAACAACCTGCCTCACCAAGGCCTTCACCACAATTCACAGGGGAATCTCTCTTTCTCACATGTTGTTCTCACATTCTCACTCCCTCTTGATGCTGCAGTTCAGCAACTTTGCAGCAACTTCTTCCCCTTGTCAAAGATGTTAATCAAAGAGGTGTTACCTCTATCGCTAACTTGCTCAGCCTTGGTCAACAGCAGGTCCATGTAGAGTTGATTGGCACTGAATAGATACAGCAGAAGCTTCTAGCAGCTTTTTTTTAAAGAAGCCACTTTTGGAGCCCCCCTGCTACCAAAACCTGCTGACGCAAACTCACTACAGAGACATATCAAGTGTGTGTACACTGTCAGCATAAGAATTTCTTAAGCTTCCATATTGGAGGATCAAGGAGGATCTGACCTGAGATCAGCTCTAGTGTTGAGGCAAAGAAACTTTTCGTAATCTTCAGTTACTGGTGAACCCTGATGTACAGAGTTTTTTATTACTTTTTTGTTAGTAGTATTTATTTCAATAGAGTTTTTTCAGTTCCTTCTTGAATGTTGATAAATCCATCAACTTCTCTTCACTTCCAATGCAATTGTTCCTTCTGTTTTGTGTTACAAGAGATGAAAGAGACAACCAGAATTATTAAACTATTCAACTTCTGAGTTCACTATTATTTGCAGCTTTTCTAAAGTAACCTTAACTAGGTTTCAAAACTGTCTTCAGGTTATAGTGTTTCTCCCTGTGCCACTTATTGTCACCTCTATCTGACCTCTCCGTAGTCTTTCAATACCCTTTCTAAGACTAAGAATTACAGTATCATTGTTGATTTTAGCAGCATTGTAATATATTCCTTACTACTCCTCATCATATTCTTTATTACCATAACATCTTGTTTCTATTTTGTACAACTGCTTATCATTAAACCAGACTTTTCATCCAGCTATACTCCAAAGCAGACAAGTCCATCTCCGGAGTTAATTCAAGTAATTTGGAACCCTGTATGGAAACTCAAAAATTTAAGTAATAGCTCTGAAGGTATCTAAAGATATGTTTTCTCCCCTTTAGATCTACCGGGAATAAAAACTGCTTTCAGATCTCCTGCAGGCCATAAATATGAAGTCAAATATGTCATCCATAAAACAATGCAAAACATGAAGGATGAGAACATGAAAATCATTTCCTAAGACTGAAAAAATATGTTAACCTGTCCACTGGGATGGAAAAAAAAAAAAAAGCATGTGAACTTTTATTTCATAGAACTTAATTAATTCAGAAATGAAGATACACTGAGGGGAAAGTAAAAAAAAAAACTCAAACAAACAAAACCAGACTCCACTTGTAGTTCAGGTCTGTATGAGAAGAAAATGTTCACCTAGTTTAGAGAGGGTAGATAGCTAGAACTTGATGCACCACGGGTGTCTAAGTGACATCTAATTTCAACCTGTTAGCTATGTAGGAAGGGTTCCCTCCATCTGAATATGTTACAGTCCTAAATTTACACTTTCCTGTCTTTAGTCATTTAGAAACAGCTCTTACGTACAGAGACCAAATTAAAGCCAATAATCTTTGTACTGCAATAAATGGAAAATCCTGCTTGACTAACCTGATAGCCTTCTATCAATGCATAATTGGCTGATTAGATGAGGGGAGACCAGTGGATGTCATCTACCTTGACTTCAGCAAGGCTTTTAACACCATCTCCCATAATATCCTTCCAGGAAAGCTCAGGAAGTGTGGGTTGGATGAGTAGACAGTGGAGGTGAATTGAGAACTGGCTGAAAAACAGAACCCAGAGGGTGGTGATCAACAGAGCTAAGTGAAGTTGGATGCCTTTGGCCAGTGGGGTTCCACAGGGGTTGTTTCTGGGACCAGTCTTGTTCAACATCTTCATCAAGGTCCTGGATGAGGGAACAAAGTGTACCCTCAGCAAGTTGGCTGATGACACCAAACTGGGAGGACTGGCTGATTCCCCAGAAGGCTGTGCTACCATTCAGTGCGATATTGACTGGCTTGAGAGCTGTGCAGAGAGGAACCTCATGAGGTTCAACAAGGACAAGTGCAGAGTCCTGCATCTGGAAAGGAACAACCCCGTACAGGCTGGGGGTCGAACTGCTGAAGAGCAGCTCTGCAGAGAGAGACCAGGGAGTCCTGATAGATAATAAACTAAACATGAGCCAGCAACGTGCCCTCATGGCCAAGAAGGTCAATGGCATTCTGGGATGCATCAAGAAGAGTTTAGCCAGCAGGTCAAGTCAAGGTCTTCTCCTTCTCCCCTCTTCCCTGGTGAGGCCTCACGTGGAGTCCTGTGTCCAGTTCTGAGCTCCTCAGCTCAAGAGGGACAGAGAACTTCTGGAGAGAGTCCAGTACAGGGCCACCAAGATGATCAAGGGACTGGGGCGTCTTTCTTACGAGGAAAGGCTGCTGGACCTGGGTCTGTTCAGTCTGGAGAAGACTGAGGGAGGACCCCATTAATACTTACAAGTATTTGAAAGACGTATGTCAGGAGGATGGGGCAACACTGTTTTCTGTAGTGTCCAGTGATAGGACAAGGCAACGGAAAGTAGATGGAACACAAAAAGTTCCACTTAAACTCAAGGAAAAACTTCTTTACTGTGAGAGTGAGGGAGCCCTGGCACAGGCTGCCCAGAGAGGTTGTGGAGTCTCCTTCTCAGGAGGTTTTAAAATCTGCCTGGATGCATTACTGTGCGACCTGATCTAGGTGGATTTGCTTAAACAAGGGGGTTGGACTAGATGATCTTTAGACCTCTCTTCCAATCCCTTCAATTCTGTGATACTGTGAAATGGGACTGAAATCCCTTCCTGTTGTCCTCCATTGCACTGTGAAATACATACAGCACAATCATAACCCTTATAAGTTAGCATTACTCTAGGTGACTCAGACATCAGCAATGGCAAGAGAAGAGCTTTGACACACATTACAGTAAAGACTCAGTTCTGACCACACAGGTGGCCAGAACATTCTTACCAGTACCTAGCACAAATAGGTTAAAGTAGCTGGGGTTTTCCTATAGAAAATTTGAAATAATTTCTTCAGTAAGTCTGAGATAGATGCATCCACTGGTTTTTTGGGATAAAGTAAAATCAAAAATCAATTCCCCTTCAGAACTGAATATAGCTGCCTGGGCAACACCATTGTCAGAAAGCTCAGCTGATGCATCTCTGGCTAGAATTAACTGCATTTGGATGGGCTCTTATAATCTCTGATGTTTTTCATCCTTTACTTACTTTCATGCATTTGGCATCAAACTATGCTCATGCTTCTTACAACCAAACTGATATCTGAAACCTTTGCAAACAGAAAGATCAATCCATTTGCTCCAAAAGGATGTCACATTCATTAGAGGAAGCACATCACATGGATCTTCCTGTGCTCTCATGTAGTTTCCTGTCTGAATGCATTCAGGAGGCTGGTGCCAATCTATGATGCACTGAGAAACACTTGGAAAAACATGGGTTTTCCCACCATTGTGAACCCATTTCTGGCACTTTTTTTTTAAGTTTTTTCTACTCTTACTGGTTCCAGTAAGGGCATTTGGGACTCACAGAGTGGAGGAAGATAATCTGCTATCAAAAAAGAGTGGTGTCTGGGCCATAGTAGTGTAGCTGAAAGAAAATTAATATTAAGAACGCAGAGTAATCAGAAGCAGACTACACTAGTGACGAGCTTCAACTGCAGGCTTGTCAAGAGTTGTTACTCAGCTACTGAACCACTGAGAGCTCTTTGCCCAGAATAATAACCTAATTTCTAATAATATAATTGTCTGAATGTTCAGCTCTCCCTTCTCAGGCAAGATGTAACAAAAAGAGAAATAAATAAAAGATGATATAACTAAGTAACCATGTAATACAGTATTGTAATTGCCAGTAACAAGCCATAAGCTTCATATAGAATTACGAGGCCTCAGGATTAAGGCTTGTCAGGCTTGCTGAGTCTGAACTTTTCTTGACCTGCCTCCAGCATTTTACTTAGTTTAGGTGTAACAGCAATTTCTCTTATTGACTGTATGTCTACGGTTAATTTATTTTACTTTATCTTTGTATAGTGCAGCTTCATATACCTTTCTATAGAAAGCAGTAAAAAGCAGTTATCCTATACAAAATGAGGTATTTACAACTGCAAGCCTCAGTCCTAAGCCCAGACAGAATTGATGTCAGCAGTTAGAAACAAAGAGTACCTAACATATGGGAAAGCATCATATCTAGTAAATTCAGGTGTAATGGAGAACTGTAGACTAATAAAGACAGAGCAGAGGTATAAAAGCATGTTTGCAAGCATATAAAAATCACTCCTAATCAATCCTAGAACATTATATTCTTTGTGGAAAAGGACTCAATAAGCTGACAGTCCATTGTAACAGTTCACCAGTGCCACCAGCATGAAAACATCGAGCTTAACAACCAGAGAAGCAAAGGAGACATGACCCCAACACTAGCAGATGGTGTAAAAACTAGAAGTGCATGTATGACAATTTTAATTGTGTTATTATTTTTTCTTTGTATTTTTTTCTGTAAGAATTAAAATTAGACTAATAGTGAGTTTTGAATTATACTGTTAAATTTTCAATTATACTAGCAAAGTATTCTTGACTTCATATATAGGGAGTGTTTCTTTTGTTCCTGTAAAAAACAGATTGTTTCTAATAATCAGAAATGTATTGTATGTGTTAAGAATGAAAAAGCCCACCCCTTTGGAATAGGCATAATCTGTTTTCCATCAATAGTTGAATATACAAAAATTAGCACAGCCAGCTAATTCAAGCACAAACACAGATGATATGAATACACTTAGTTAAGTTGAGTTATAATAACAGCACATGAAATTTAGTGTGATACAGACAGAAAGTAGATCAGAAACTTCAGTTTACGTTTTGATAAAACACAAAAACACAGAAAGATCCAGTGATATCAAAGCATATTACATGTAAGTCTAGCCCCTAACATAACCGCATGTTGCATGCAATTAACCTCTAATATTCATTGCAACTATAGATTGTAGAAGTCAATCTTTTAATAGGATTCAGGGAAAGTACTGGATATTTATTTAAAGCAATGAGTACATTTCAGGAAGAATCAAATGGAGTGAAAACAAATTCTTTCTGCCAAATATCAAATTCTCATTTGCATGTTATAAAGCTGCTGACTTCCATCAAGGGGTGATCTGTTAAAGGCATAACTACTGTGCTGTAGGGCACAAAACAATCTCTAATGGAAGTTAAAAAGAATATCCATTTCTAATAATAATATTCTACTATTGCCTGTTAATTTGCCTCTTCCTCCCTGGCACCTGTTCAAGGCAATATTCTAAATTGTAGAGACAACTCATCTGGTTCAGTATGGCAATGGCTAGAAATCCAAATAAGATCCTGGAGAGGTATAAAAATTCCTGTTTTGTTAAGACCACTACTGGTCAGTGACATCTAGTGCCTAGGTTCCTGCACTACACAAGCACCATCACAGAAAAGTAGTTATTTGTCTTCTTAACTCTGAGTTACCACATAACATATTGTCCTTCTCCTAACGAACAACTGGCTCAAGAAAGATAAAAAATTTGCACATGGCTGTTGACAGGAAAAAACTTTTAAAGAATGTGATGGAGAGAGGTGAATTGATAAAATCTTTACTTGAGCCATAGATTATAAAGACTATATTTTAGATTTTATGTAACTCTTTGATGAATGTAGGATTATTTTAAACAATAAACCCCTTCTAGTTAACTACTACATAGTGAAGTAGATCTCTAGAATTCTTTACAAGTTTATTAAACTAGACATGATATTAAAGAGAAGAGGAGCACACAGAGGCAACAGACCTTCTGACATCAGCAAAAAGGATCAGTGAGTACGTAAGTAAGGTGATGATGACAAAAAAATAGATTTTTATATAATTATGCTAATGTGTAGAATTCAGGTTGTAAAACACTCTGAGCAAAATTATTCATATTGTGTAATTCAACCAGAAGCTCTCTGTATAAAAATGCAGTCAAAAGCATAGACAGATATCTGTTCTTAGCTGTATAGCTGCTGTCTGGTAAAATGTTGGATATTAATCTAGCAGAATGTGCCCTCTTACATAAGGAGATGAGAACTTATTTTTGCTAATGTTTCTCTGGTCCAAATATGCCTCAACTTTTGAAGACAGCTGTCTGGTTTTTTTTTATATATAAAATTTCCACCCATAATGTATCAATGCCAGAAATTTGGATTCATGGATATTCCAATGCTATTTCTAGAAAAAAATGGAATAGATTGTCAAGTTTCTGAAGCTGTATTCAATAGGACTGAGAAACAGGAAGCTTGCTTCCACTACTTGCTACTTGCTTTCATAACAAGAGTAATTAAAAGACCACACACAGAGCCATTTCCCAGCACTTAGAAAATCACAGCAGTTTGTCACAATCCTCTCTCTACTACTGGTAAACATATTTGCCTTTCAGTTGCTGACTCCTCTTTGTTGACAAGCAAGCAACTGTAAAACAAGCTTTCTGTAACCTCTTGGTCTAGTTTCATTACAGATCAAAGACAGACATCCCAAGCATTTGGAAACCCAAAATGGTATTTTCATGCTCAAGAGAGTAGCTCAGGAAACCTTTCCTAACTTGATTAGACACTAAAACCACCATCAGGATCTAAAGTGTCAAGATTTTATAATGCATCAATTGGAGAAAATAATGGTCTTTCAACAGGATAAGTAAGGTGGTTTGCCTGTCATTTTACAAGCACTTGGCTTTAGCCTCAGTGCTTGGTCAAGCACTCTGGCAGCAAGGGGGAGATGGCATTGCTAGCGTTCTCCTGCAGCTCATATTGGTCTTTTCTCAGCTACCACAGCTGCTTCCTCTGCTGCCTCCCTGTATTTTCCACTGCTCATTCAAATCTTCTATTTATAACAGAACAAGAGATATAATTTCTATTGAACATTAGGATAAGCCAGTTTTGTGCCCAAATAACACTAATAAACAAATTCTGAGTTAAAATCATAGTTTTCTATTTGTTCACAACTCGAAATTTGCACAGGGTTACGGGATTCATCCCCAGCTGTTTACATAACAGGCAACAAACTTGATTAAGGTGCTCCCCATAGCAAAAAAAGGTAGAATCTGCTATTTAGATCTCTGAGCTTAGTTTCTAAAACTCTGTCTTCCCTCCACAAGGAGCAATCTAGTAAGTGGTTTCTCTGTAGGCAGTCTTCAATGGCCTTGTCAGGAAGCAAAAAGCAAAACAAACAAACATAACAAATACTGCAATGAGAAATAATGGCTAATAAGCAGGGAAGTGTAGCAATCTAATCCTATTCTATATTCTATTTTTATACACTGGGGACCAAATCCAAAAATGATGTGAAACATTTAAGACTGAAATTGGTCCTAATTTTTACTGTCAAAATCTCCCTCAGTGAATTGGAGAGGCAATTAAGAGGGAGGAAAAATAAAAGCTATCTACTTGAATATTTACCTCCCAGTTCTTTTTAGATAGGTGGCTTTTCTACATGCAAAATCTTAAAACATTGTTACAAAGCCCCTGTGTATGCCCGTATGTCTTCATATAGATGTGTATATACACACATATATAGACATTACAATACTTTTCTTTTAAAAGCCAAATTATCATTTTACACCTTACCTTACACAATCTGAGTGTAATCCAGGAGGAAATGTGTGGTGTTGAACCATTAAAATATCAGCAGTGGTATTGTTTTTTCAGTGCACATGTGATTTATTGACAAAAGCAGCAGAATTAAAGTGTACCTCTTTTTTTTTGTCTGGCCTGCACCTAAATCATTCATCCATGGTGTGGTCAAATGTCACAATATAACCAGGTTAAAACCGTTGTTAGAAAGTGTTATAGTAATTGAAGGATTCCCACTGACAGAAGATCAAGGAAAACCACATTTGTGATTTCTTCACCCATCAGACAGGTGCAAGAGGGGCCATGTTAGTCTCTAACCCTCTATTAACTGGATTTTCCCCAAATAAGGTTAGAGAAAACAAGGATCAGCTGCATCTGCTGATATTTTCTTTTTTTCCTACCTCTGTCTTTCTAAATAATATTTGAGAGATACCTACAGCAGGTTATTTTCCCAGTTTCAGCTTGTCTTAACTTTGTTTTGCTCAAGAAATACTCTACTTCCAAAGAAACAAAAATTAAGAGAGAAAGTCCTATGATGCCCCACAGGGCTCATATAAAGCTCTGCTTTTTTTTGTACCACTCCCATTATTGTTAGAAAGCCATCACATACCACAACCTCGTGAAAAACTTTCAAGGCCACTGATGCCTGCAAAATGTCTCACAGAATTTCAACCATGTTTATTCATAAAATATGTTTGGTTGATTTTTGGTTTGCCTTTGTAATGGAAAATATGCTAATCTAACTTCCTAAATCTTCTTGAAATATTATTATCAAGAAGATAGAAATTATGGAGTAACTATTAGTGGAGAAGTCCAGTCTATGAAGAGTTATATTGTAGTGACAGGAACACTATTTGAAAGTGTTCTGGTTTTTTCACTATTTAAAGTACTTAAACCAAGGTACTTTCTAGCATGGAAAACAAAGCCCTTCACGTTCAGTTCAGTTCATAAACTTAAAAGAAGATCCTTCTGAGTTCATAATACCAATTAAGAAACATATAAGTACAAAGTACTTTTTTTCCCCAATATCATCTCTGTTGCCTTTCATCAGTTAGTTCTTGGATAACAGGTGAGTTACATATTTCTTAAAAGGAGCTGTCACACCCAAATTCTTATCAACATTCTGAAAAAACTATTCCCCGTTTGAATCAGGAAATCTAGAACCATTTTGTGAGAGGTGTAAGCAAACATTGTTTGGGGTTTTTCCCTGTTAAATCACCTACAAAAAAAATCACTTTCTTTTTAATGTCTCACAATTCCAACATCCTGAGATGATAAGAGCTAATGTAAAAAAGGAATCATTGTCATCTCCTACTTGTATTGTTAACAATACGTCATTCTTACATATTAAACTGCAGATGAATAAGTACAGTAGAATAACATTTTATTAAAATAATACACACATAAAGTCAGAGCCTTCAAAATAAATCATTTACATTTTCTGCAAATTACTTGAATGATTGCTGTTGTTATTACTGTAAATGGGGGGGGAATTTTATGGTTATTTTCTTCTTGTTTTCAATCCAAACACAGTTTATCAATATGTGGGAATGCTAAGCCTTTAGACAGATTTTCATACTTTCATCAAGTTACACAGGCATATCCCTTTTATGAACTTTTAGAAACATCTAGTCTATAAAAGTACTTTTTTTCTCAAAAAAAGCTGGATTCTTCATAAATCTGCCTTAAGATTTGAAAACTTCCAAGGCAGTGAATATAGAGTAATCAACTTCTTATGAGGATTTTGTATTTCATTCTGTGAAAGAAGCAGCCTGCTGTTTTAGTTGAATAACCACTAAATGACTGCTATGCTAGGGGATATTGATTTCAGCAGAAGCTCCTTGTTTCCTAAGCTGACATTCAATATCTCTTAAAGGGATTCACCTGCTGAGGGATTTCAGTGAAAGTATTAATTAGCACTACAGCCAAACTTGTTAGGATTAGTAATTCCCCTTGAAAATAGCTTTCAATCAGCAATGTGAAAATCCAATAGCAACACTTCTAGGGATGGGGCATCCACAGCCTCTCTGTGCAACCTGTTCCAGGGCTTCACCCACTCTTACAGTAAAGAAATTATTCCTTACATCTAATCTAAATCTACTTGCTTTCAGTTTAAAGCCATTACTCCTTGTCCCAACATTCATGTCCTTGTAAAAAGTTTCCCTCTGGCATTCTTGTAGGCCTCTTTTGTACTGGAAGGCTGCTACAAGGCTTACCCAAAGCCTTCTCTCCTCCAGGCCATTTTCACAGCTTCCTTTGGGCTCTTTGTTATTTGTTGCTATGCATTTGTGCAAAATTTATATTTAGATTGTGTTCATGCTACCCCAAGCTAAGAGCATTTTTACTGTCTTTTCATTGGCATGAATGATTCCAAATAGCAAGCAGTGACAAATAAACTCAATAAATAGGTTTCCTAGGGAATTGAAATTGCTTGAGCTTTTCCAGTATGGGATTTTTTTGGTTTTTTTTTAAAGGTCATAATACTTCTTTGTTTAATTGTTCTATGAGATCTCTTACAAGAATTCTCTCCTATCATTGAAGTGCTTGCCAGAAATCTGTATGAATGTCCTCGCAATGTTATTAAGTATTATAATAATCTCCTTACGTACTGTTCTAGACTAACAAGCAAATGGGAAAGGAAATTATGCCTTTTATACAGAAATATATATAACAAAAATATTTGTTCTCTATCAAATCCTAAGAGTAAAACTTCTGGGAATTTTGTCAGAAAATACTGTTAGAAAGTCTGGATTTTTTGCTCAGGAGGAATAAAACACGTATATAACCCCAGAGAGATATTACAGGTGAAGGGGTAAATTCCATTTCTAGGATATGCTATTTCAGATTTAAACTTCTTTTCACTAACAGCAGTTGAAGAAATTATTAATGAGCATTACTTAAATACATTTTATTGAGTTAGAGCAGCAAATCAGAGGTAAATGATTTTTAAACTAGCATACCACAAAAGACCACGTCCTAAATTGGATTGAACTGATGATGGACTATACCTTTTAGTATGACTCCACTGAAACAAACATACAGACTGATGTTTATTTGGTTTATTGTTCCATTTATTTTAGGATCTGAAGGCATTGCTACAACTCCCACATCTGAACTCCGATCAAGCACACAGAGCCTCACTGTGGCATCAAGCTCAGTTTGAAGTTAGTTGTATCCTTTAAAAAACACACAGTTTATGTAGAGTGTGCAAAGATGGAAATTTCATCTCAACAACCTAATGATGTTTTGCCTGAACTTTTAAAAATATGAACCTTTTTCTGTACTTGTCTAATTACCTCTAAAACTGCACTGCTCTATTTATATATTGCTAGATTAAATTGTCAACAATTATGTAGTTCCAGAAACCTTATCCTGGGTTAACCTTCCTCAAATCATCATTTAAAGAAATCTTATTAAAAATGAGTAATATTCATTTTCCTAGGTTTTTCAAGGCAGATTTGAAAGTAGCGACCAGTCTTACTATCCTTCAAGAGCCCTTTCTGTTTTGGAGAAAGGAATGTTCCCACACAGGAATGTAAGGCAGAATTGGCCATACTTCACATACAAGGCCAGACTCAATTCTGTGCCAGTAGTTCCAGGTTCTATTTCCCTGTCAAAAAAAAAAAAAACAAACCAAAAACCAATTGATGAGCGTTATTATTCACTGTGCTGCAAACTGACCACAAATATGAAACAGTTAACCCAGTTCCAGTCTATGACAAGAATAGATTTTAAAACAAATCAGTATCATACATTGTGAGTCACATGTAGGTGAAAAAAAGCAGATCATTTCTCAGGTACTTTAACATCACTAAATAGCAAATAACTTGTTTATCTTTATCTTAACCGTTAATAAGCGAGATCCTTATTGGACAGATTTTTGAAGAGTCTATTATAAGTCATTGGAAAGATTGCATGAGTTTTATTGAATATTCCTGTCCTGGGGTTTTTTGTTGTTTTAAAACACAACCACAAAGAGAGTTAAAACATATAGTAACTAACAAATCTGCATGATGTACAAGGGAGAAAGAAACAGTGTAAGAATAGATGACAACAGAAGCACTTAGATATTTACCAGAAATGTTATTTTAAGATATTTTTCTACAGTCTAACTCCCCTGCTGATATACATTGTTGTCATGGTTTGACATGACAGCCTTTTCTGGTAAGGGGGAAGGGGCTGTAAAGATGGCTTCTATAAGAAGTTGTTTGCAACTCTCGCCAGCTCTGAGCCAGACCCACTACTGGGGCTGAGCCAATTAGATGCCTCCACAATCACTTTTAAGAAGAAACCAGAAGAGGAGGTTGCTTCCTCCTTCTTTTTCCTGCTTCTTCCTTCTTCTGCCCCTTCTTCTGGCTGGTGGTGGTGCAAGGAGTAGGAACAGTGAGAGAAACAACCGTGCGGACTCCAAGGTCAGTGATGAAAGAGAGGAGGAGGTGTACCAGAGCAGAGACTCGACTGCATTCTGTGGAGAGAACTGGTGAAGCTGAGATTTATTTTCGTTCCTTTAAAGACTCTGCATCAGCGGCAGAGACTCATTTTGACAAAGCTGACCTCAGACCAGGGGCAGCGACTCATTTTGTTACAGCTGGCCCCAGATCAGGGGCAGCGATTCACTTCACTACAGACCCCGAGCCAGGGACAACAGCGATTTTCGTCTTTAAAACTATGGCCAGAGCTGACCGTGTCCTGAGGAAGGGACCCAATATCCACAGCTGTAACTGTGGGAAGGAACCCATGACAAAGCAGCTCATCAAACCTGTGCCCAGAAGAGGCCTTGTCCTGAGAGAGGGACCCTGTAACTGCAGAAACTGCAACCGTGGTAAAGAATCTGTGCCAGANCTGGAGTTTGTTTTGCCTGGAACCATAACTGGCAGTGAGCCCTCCCTGCCCTTTTCTTAATCCACAACCTTGCTTATCTTTTTACTCCCATGTCACTGGGGCCTCCGCCATCCTAAGGAGGGTGGGAGTGAATGGGGGCACTGAGTGAGACGCTGTTGTGGTGCTGCTGTGTTAGCTGGGCCAAACCACGACAATTGTTCTTGCAAAATTTCTTCTGCACAGTTCTTCCTGGCACTAGGATTTTAATCTAAATTCCGTTAAATCCAGTGGTGGTCTATATACCCACTGAGCCCCACATCAGACCTTATGTGAGCAGAGAGCAAGGAGAAAGTCTTCTGAATTTCTTGTAATGCTTGCATTATAAAAGCATTTTGATTTGTAGTACAAAGACACCCCAAAGAGACAGATATGATTTGCAGTTTCTAATTACTTCCTCTAAGAGACCTCTACATCTTGTTTTTTAAATTTGTATGATCTTCTCCTGAGAGCAGTTTCCAACAAGAGCAACACTCTCCTATTCTCATAACACTTAAAAAAATGTGCTGGACTGTTGTCACTTCCACCTCTGTGTCCTCAGGGCACTGTTCAGCTCAAATCCTACTACTGAGAGCGAATTCAGCCCTGAGCACTATATTAGCAATACGTTATATAAGATCCACATGCTATAACTCAAGTGTAGTGCGTCTTTATTCTGCAATCCCACTACGCCCCTGGGCTTGCAGCTAAGCACTTTGCCATCTCAAGCACTCTTTCCATTAACTATGGAGCTTGGAGTGGTAATAGTTTTTTTCCCTATTTTCTGACAGTATTCAGTTTCGTCTTCTTCTTCTTGTTTTGTTTCTCCTTCAGCTTCTGGCTTCCTTCAGATATGGAAAAATACATTTTTTTTTATGTGAAGGAAGACTGCTGTTTGCAATGAATAGCTTGCAGTACAGAAAAAAATACAAAAGTCACAAAGTGCTCCATTAGTGAAGCTTTCTTCAGTCAGCTGCCACAAAGATGTAATATTACCAATGTCACTTTTCATGCTTTCCCTCAGAGCTGTTGTACTTTGAAAACTACTGTAACTTTCTCTTACACATGACCTTGCTCAGTTAGGAAGCTGTAATCCAGGCAGAACACACACCAACCAGAGGCTCTCAAGCATATTTTGCAAACATGAATCAGTTACTCCTTCTGTGAAGCATGCACAGATTATGGTCTAAACTATAGCTGAAGAAACAGGTTCACCAAGTATCAAGCCCTAGGATTTGCAGAGGCTGAGTACCCACTGGTCCAAATGAATTGGAATTAAAAGTATTCAGTACCTACAAATACCTTCCTGCAAGGCTACTCATAAAAAGCACTGCAGATTCTAAAACAATCTGGGTGTCTTGAATTCCGAGCTTCTACACTCATTGCCTTTTCCACAATTAAAGGAAAATTAAGTGGATGTAGACCAACAGCATGAGCAGGATCAGGTATCTTCAGATACTGACCATGGCCAAATCAATTATTGTTAGCAGGGGTTTTAACATGGGCTAGCTAATGCTTAGCATCATAGCCTGTAATACTTTTCTATTTTTGAGAAGAAGCATCAAGAGACTGACAGTCATGATTAAAGAAAACAGAATAGAAAAATCAAAATCCACCTAGTTAAAAAATAAAAAGCTTTTCCTAAACTCTCTGACAATATTCTATGTCAGTGGTAAAATACTCTGCTTAAAATTATGTATCTAACAATGTTTCAGGAGAGGAGGTTCTTCCTTTTTAAGGCTCAATAATTCTGCTTTGGTCTTAGTTTCTTAACTGCTTTAAGAAACAGGCAAAACTCAAAGCAAAATCTTCCCTTACTTCCCAAGAATTTGGATGTGAGCAGTTTTAGTCTTCTCTGGGGAAAGAAGTATACACTTGGAATAAAGCCTAGGGTTTTTTGTTGTTCACATGCTTTCTATGTACAGCCATAGATATTGGGACTCATGGCAACCTTTTACATCACTTTTTTCAATTCTGAGTGATGATTTTGTCTAGCTTCTCAAGTAGAGCATAGTGAAGGTACCAAGTAAGTCCAGGGAGAAAAAAGGAAAGGGATTGGTTTTTTGTGCATACTTTTTAGACTTGATGGCAAGGGATTTTTTTCATTTTCATCTGATCAGGTGGATCAGTTTTATAATAGAAATTCTATTCCTTTTTCAACAAGCAGAAATATAGTAGGAAAGAAGACATCCATCACAGAAATACAGAAATAGTATGGGATTTTAACAGAGGACATGTTGTAGTAACTTTCCCACCTCTGACAGGCAAGGGTGGGGTGGAGAGTTGAAGGAATAGGAGGGTTGGGCAGAATAATAAATATTAAAAGTCAAACACTATTAATCTATTTGTTTCTCCAACCAGGTCTTGCACAGCAATAAACACACTATCAGCTTGAAGAAAATAATAAATAACAACAGCAAATTGTACACACAATAAAATATCATTTTCCTGGCTTTAAAGTACTGGCAAAATTTCAAAGGTCTTGAACTTCTGTATGAATAAATATGTGCAGTCAAAATAAAACTCTAGAGACTTACTTTTAAGGAAACCCATCTCCTCAGAACATTTCAAACCCCAGACCTCAGGTTTTAGTAGTTGGATATATGAGATTTACTTCCAATATTTCAGTATCTCAGTTCAGTCAGTTACTAAGCAAACTCTGGAACTGATGTCAGAGTTAACAGGAACCTTTTCTATCATATTCTCAACATGAAAAAAAATATTGAATCTGGTAGGATGTATTTTGAGTTTAGTTACTTCTATTTAGACAGTTCATGGAATAAGAATAGAGTGGGGTGGGAGGAGTGGGGCGGGGGGATAGAACCAAAGAAAAATCCCAAACTAAAAAAAACAAACTTTGGGGTTTTTCCCCATAGCCTCTGGTTCAGAGACAGCAGCTGGAACTTCTCCCTGGAAACTAAACACAGAAACACAATAAGAAAAAAGTAGGGAAAAAAAAAAAGACTGTCTGTATGTGCTTGACGTCCTTTGTTCAAAGACTTGTGCGTGCATACATGTTAAATACATGACTCTTAACATGCATTATAGCTCCATAGTTTTGTTTTGTGTTTAGAAAGCTTCTTGAAGGATCCCAAACATCTGCTATTATCTTCACAGAGAGATACTATTAGCACTAGTATGGAAGAACAGATATTTCTTGCTGAACTCTACACCAAATTTCAAGTATATTCTGAACTTTAAATCCAGATTTCTTTTCAGAAATTTTTAAAACATATTTATCATGACTACCTCATGCTCCTTTTCTAAGACCACTGAAACTCACTTCTCACATCCTCTAGGCACTAGGAAAGTTCCACTTTTTTGTGATTAACTACCTTTATAACTGACATAACCTCCTTTAATAAAATTCTCTGCTCCCTTCTGACAGACACTAACCTAGCCCCTAACCAAGAATTTCTCCTAATGTCTCCAGTGAATCACTTCCATCATCTCCATCTCCATTACATTCTAATGACATGGCTACCCAATGCGTACACTCTGAAAAATTTCCTAAATTCTACATTGTCTGCCAATGACAATCAGATTTTTTGGAATCTCATTTTTTTAAAAGGCATTGAAAGACCATCTAGATTTTCTGCTACAAATCAATTATTATCATTAAACTTGTTTCTTACTCAGATTATATTCTTGATAAAAAAGAACACATTTTTATTCTGCTGATTTCTGTTTGTTGTTAATTATAGAAATATAGATAAAAAATAGAGTTAACTGAATCTGACAGAGAGTTTAATGAAAAACTAAAAACAGAAAGGGAACTGTAGAAAACAAGCAGTGGTTGTTAGTATCCCAAATAATTGTCAAAATCATTTTAAATAGTCAGCATGAGGCATAAATAAATAAAACTTTAAAACTGCATTGTACTTAAGAGTAAGTTCAAACAACTGCAAAATAACTAAATATTTCCAGGAATTTGGATAATTAATTCTCCAAAGCTCTTTTAAAAATCCCAGCCTAAGTTAAGTTAATTTACGGTTGAAAAATTGAAAGGAATGTGTATGCTGGTGCAAAGGTTAACTAAGACATGACTTTACATCCCAGACAAATGCGATTTCTTCTGGACTCTATCATATTGGTAGTAGAAATATATGACAACCAGATTTTCTCTTGCATTGGAGATCAAAGCTGAAGTGAAGTGTGACTAATCATACTCAGCCACAAAGACTCCTTTCCACAGGACTCACTTCACCCTCAAGGTTACAGTCCCTCCAAACACGTCGCAATATCTGATTTGATATGTTTTTTGGTTACTTTTAAAAATAAAATATTTCCCTTATTTTGCTCTCAGAGTTACGTTTCTCTTGAACATGTTCCTCCCTTCATGCCATCAGTTCACAATTTTTTACCACTCTAATCTACAACAACACCTTTGCTAAACTCTTATAAATTGAATTCCTGGAATTTAAACCTCTTTAACAAAGCCACACTAGTATCTTTAGAACATATGCAAAGCAAATACACTAAATGTCAGTTATTTCTTGGTTCTTTGGTTGTAGCATTTTAGAACTCCCAACAAAGCATATGAGTAGCAAATGTTGTTTATAGGACTGAAATCACCAATAAACCCAAAACAGAAAAGACTTTTTCAAAGCCAACATTTAATCACTATCATAAAGTAAAAATTCATGTTCCTTTTTGGTGACCCATGGCAGGAGAGCAGGGATAGAGTAACCAACTGATAACTTTTTGATGGTCTCATATATGAGGAGCACTTCCCGTGTTTCTTGGTAACATTAAAGAGCGCACAGGAATGAGCAGAAAGTCCTTGACATGGCAGATGTTGCTTAACAGAGGCTCAGTTGACTCAGACAGTTTCAGTACTGCAAGACAATTCTCACAGCTGCAGCGGGAAAATCACTGGACCAAAATCATGTTATCAGTGAGAAAGGCACCCTCATGAATCCTTAAGGCAACCATGCTGGACACTCCACTAATTTTAGTCAAGATTAGTAGCATAAGACAAGTCTAGTTCTTTGTTGACTCATTAATGTCAGACGCAGACAAGTTATTCATAAATCTGTGGAAAATTGGGGAAGGGGGTGCTGTGTGAGGTGTGGGTAGAGAGTGTAGAAAAATACCTCTTCCAGGAGAAAGGACAAGTAAAACCAACCAAACAAAAAAATCTGTGTATCTGAGACCAGACTATTGTTTTCTGGAGTTCTGTACAGTAGGATCATGTTGTTCCTCACTAACCCAAGTGATAGAAATTAGAATGGACAGTAAAAATCACAGCTGTTTCTTCATGTATTTAGTAGCTGAGACCCCTGCCTTTACTTGGGAAGTGCCTCTGCTGAAAGCAGGCAGGAGAGACTGGAAGGACTGCAACCTGTACAAGAGAAAAAGTTCATTTTCCCTTGCATAGCAATGCAGAAGTGAAAGCAAAAAAAAACCCAACACTTGAATAAATGATTTAATATGCAGACTACAAGAATAGGAAAGGGCTGAGTAAACATATGCAAAGAATAAAATTCCAAAGCTTGGTGTCATTAAGAGGCCCAGACTACCCACTTCATGTGTCTGCATATCATTTCCTTTTCTGCAGAGGCTAAAGGCAACACTGCGACTGTCAATATAGGAAACTGGAACAGTCACATTACTAGGCAATTGTTTGCAGCAGCAGAGCTTTGTCATAAAGGCAGTAGACTTCATGGAAGAAAGCTCCCAGTGCTTTTAAGAGTTTGCCAGTTGGCTTACACCACATTAGGTTCATTGAGCTCTGATTTTTTAAAATAGGAACTGCAGCAAGAAGGAAGGTTTGAGAGTGCAGGATAAAAGTGTGTTTATTTTGTGCCTGATTTCTACCATACAAAGGACTTTGTGTTACTTGCATTTTTATACAATAGTCTGGAAGGTAATAGAAAACTCTTGAATAGAAGGAAAGAGAATGGCATTGGAACAGGAAGACAATCAATGATTCAAGTGAAATACAAAGGAAACACTGTGTAAGCCTGATCTGTAACCTTGACTAAGTTTTACATCATCTATATTTGATTCAGCTTCATGATTTATCTGTCCTCTGAAATGAAAGGGCTTTGGTGATGTTGCTTTGAAAAAGGAACCATATAAAAAAAGAGAAAGGGGGATTGCCTAACTCAGTGGTAAAATACCCCTTTTCTTTTGTCTTTAATACGTAGTGTGCCGTCTACAAATATATCGAGTGTATCTCTGGGTTTCATATTGAAGAGAGAAATGCAGTCATACAAGACTCATCCATCGAACCTGCTAAATTTTGTTCAAAACTATCTAAACATTAGGACACATATTCACTAGACACTGCGGACCCCCAACACAAGCTCAATCCAATTAGATGCTTTGGTTGCATCTAATAAAGTTTGTTTGTATATATGCAGTGCATATATACATATATATATATACATATAGAGGTAGCTTTATGCTGTAACATCACCTTCTCTGTACATGCATAGACTGAAACCACACCTAGTAAGCCAGAAGAGAAGAACGTAAGCTATGTGATAGAAATAAAAATCAAGTTCAAATGAGACTCACTTATGATTTTTCAATCACACAGTTTTCTACAGTTCTTGTTTTTGCACTTCCTAAAATACTTGATTATATTCTAATAATAGATTCTGAACATTACTGTTAAAATAATTTTTATCAAGTTAGCACTTGCCTTCCCCATGAGCTGCTAGAGAGAGTACAAGGAGAGAGGATGTAAGTGCTGCAGGGTGCCCAGCAGAAGGAAGATCAGCATCACGTGAGGAGAGGATCTATGATTTCCAGCCTGGTGAAGTCTGACCTTATTTCTGCTAGACTTAGATGTTCAGAAAAGAAATCTGGCTGTCAATTTGGCAGTGAATAGTAGATGGAAGAGTTGGTTCTAAGACAAAATCCACTTCTAGATGAATTAAGCATGCCATGTATCAGAGTGTAAGAATTTTGTTCAATCGATTGTAAATATACCTACAGAGTTCCTCCCAGAGCTTCAAAAGCATTTCAAAAGCAACTGCTCAACTCCAGTTAAAGAGACAAGACATAATCTCTGCAATTGCAATTGCTCAGTAATGCTGGAAACAGGACTCACATGTTCCTGCCAGTTATGTGATTCTCAATGGCTTTTTGAAGGAAGAAGCATTTGAGGAAAAGACAGCTTGAAACCGATACCATTTCATTTACATTAAATAATATGTTAATATAACTATTTAGAGAAAACTTGATGATTTATATCTCTTGTGGAAATGAAAGACCCAACCACCGTGTTTTACTTCTTGCTGCATATAGGATTAATAAATTCTATAGTGAAGAGAGCAATGTATATAATTAATACAAAATGCAGGCCTTTCCCTGAAGGGTTGTCTTATAAAAAGCTACCATTTCATTTTTCTATTTAGACCAGAAAGAAAGATTCTTAAAAATTTACAGTGGTGAAAGTTCTGTCTAAGGTTTCATTACATGTCTCAGATGTCCACTAAAGCACGTAGAGGTAGTGGCTGCAGGTATGTTCATACTCACTGTTGTCTCCTCTGCCTCTTTGCTTGAAACTCCCAAAGGCAAAATATCTGCCCATAGCTCAGCCACCCTGCTTCATAGTTTTCACACAAATTGACCTTTGTTACTAAATTAAGCTTATGAGTCAATAGTGGCAGCAGAAGAGAACTGAGCACGATCCTGCTACTGCTGCTGAAGGGCAGATGTGCAAGGAAATCAGCTGAGAGACCGGTAGCTGAAAACTCTGCAGCAGGGCAGAGGATAGAGGTGGAAGACCCCTAGGCAAGAGCTATCAGAGCATCAGGAATCAATATCCACCTCCAGCTGCGTACCATCACTGATCCACAGGCCTGCTGGAGGAATGGCCTGTGTGAGGTCTTGTAAAGGTTTTGGTTTTAGAGGACAAAATTTAGCCACAATCTGATATTTAGTTTAATTTTAAAGATAAGTTGTAACTCAAAAGGCTTCAAGAGAGCTTGTTCAGGGTCATCCTTAAAGACATCTGAGAAAGAAAAAACAGGACACCTGAAAAGGGGCAGGGAGGGGAGTTCTGCAAAAACATGTCTATCTACACAGCACTTAACCTCAAGGAACAAATTTTCATAGAATGAAAGGTGACTACTAGCTTTGCTGATCCGAAGCACTACATATTTGTAATATTTCTGATTAGCTATCAAAAATTTTATTAAGGAAGAACTATGGTAAATGAAAGTCCTATGACAAATGGAATAATTAAAATACAGAGGAAAAATTAGTTTTCCATTTAATTTTTTTTTTTGTCTATTACTGATCAAATTACCAAATCACATTGATTGTTCACATGTTCCTGGAATAGTTTAAATGTGAGGGAACCTCTGCAGCAGGTCCACACTCAGAGCAGGGCCAAATTAAGGTTGGATTCAACCTGAAAATTAAACTAAGTTGCTCAGCTATTGCCAATGACTAACCAATCTGAAAATAAATTTTTAAAACAGCTGTTTTCTAAGAGGTATCTTTCTTACCCTTTACATACAAATAATCTGTCCACTGTGCATTCCATTATATTTCACAACAGAACCAAGAGACTGGACTTTATATGCCTGATAATATTATGAGTCTAAGCTTACAAAAGAAGAGTCCTGTAAGAACTAGGTTGAGAGAGCAGTGTGCACACCCATCCTAACTAAAGTGCAGTGAGTACAAGACATCTCACACTATAAATTTCAGTGTGCAGCTCTGCCTGGGACAGACCTCAGCAGATGTCTCTCACAGCATAACTAAAGCAGCTGGTCCTGGGGTGACTCATATGGTTATGCAAACTGAGGTAAAAATGGTTTCTTTTAATTAAAAATCTTTAATTAAAGGTCTTAATTTAAAAAAAAAAAAAAAGTTTTAGAAAAGTATTTTAAATAAAAAACAGTCTTGCACCACATGCAGAAACAAGAAGGGACTCGTCTCAACAACTTTGTTCAAGCATCTCAGGCTGCATCTGCACTGTTTTCTCTGAGAGTAATATGCAAATAGTGTGCAGTTTATACTCTTGGTTACTAGGTCAAAAAGTCAAAATGCCGGTTATAAAAGTCATGTATTTGACTGTAAACTCTATTGGGAATTCACTGGGGTGCTTAGGAGACAAAATACTATTCAGTGTTATACTGACCACAGACAAATCTGTCCAAGCCTGGGGACTATAGGAGAAAAATAAATGTTGAGAAGTCTTGCTTCCATGGCTGACTGATGACAAAACAAAGGAGCATACTGTGAGACATTTGCAGCCTTAATATATCAAAGCAGGTTTGGCATTGTTTGAGAGATCATAGAGTGGTAGGGTTGGAAGGGACCTTTAGAGATCATGTAGTCCAACTCCCAAGAGATCTTATTTTTAGACCAATGTTTCCATCTCTGAAATGAAACTTCTTATTAGGCCAGTATTTAGTAAAAAACACTCCCAAAAATTAAAAATTAAATATATTCAAAAGCATATTTATGTAAGAATACTTATATTGCTAGATGAAACACTTTTTTTAATTTATTTCTCACCAGTTTGAATTACTTAGCAATGAGCTCTAGTTGTTATAATCTCTCTGCCTCTCTGAGAGCTGCTGATAATGGTCAATGTTCTCCAGCTGCAATTAAGGGTGTTATTTTACCCAAAAGAAAGGGGAACATCTGAGTTTGTATCACATTATGTTAACCACCTAGCAGCTGTATCTCAGCAGCTCTCAAGGGCTCAAGATAATTAGCACCCAGAGAGCACAAAATATTTACAGGAGTTGGGTGTGTATTCATATCAAGCTGTTCTGAAAAAATAATAGGTTTTTAGGGATTATTTCACCTGGCATCAAAATATGTATGGCATGTTATAAGAAATAAGCTTTACAATCAGATCTGAGAAATTAAGTACACCCAAATTATATTTGAGGGATTAAAACAACATCAAAATTTGCCTTTTTTCTTTCTTTTTTTTTTCAAATACAGGTATGTTTAAGTCCTCTGGGAGCAACCCAGAGGACTATAACTTCTTCCAACAAGTCTTAGGTTTTTGGATAGAGAGGCTCTGAAAAATTGTCTTCAGGAGCACTCTCTTAGCACTCTGCTGCTGATTCCACTCCTCTGAAGGAAACAGTGTCTGACTGTGGAAAGAAATGGTTAAGCTATGGCACGTGTTACATCCTGCAAGGAGAGCTGTAACATCCAGCACAAGGGCGATAGCAGCTTAAGTTACAGAAGCTCTTTTCTTCACTGCATATGGCTTGGAAGCCAGAGGCTTATGAAGACAACACCTACTTCAACCAAGACAACCTGGCAGTTTATCTTTGCTAGAAACTTCATGCTTTGGTAGTCCTGAATGAGCATAGTTTGATGGCACATAAGGCAAAGCATGAGCACTGATGATTATTCTGATGCACTGATGCTTTCTCATATGTCAGTGAGGTTCACTAGGCATGTGAAAAGTAGTTCAATTTTTAAACTACTCATTTTTACGCTTTCTGGTGTTTATTTTCCTATAACTGTGACCTTAACAGTGATTTTTTTAACTTCTATTTTAACATTATTTTAACCATTTTCACCAATGAATTACCACTCTCATCTATTTTGACAGAATTCTCTGAATGTTGTTTCTGAAGGAACATACACATTTTAATGACCGTAAATGAAAATGTTTCAGTATAATCTACTGAAGTTTGCTGTCACAGTGCACTGTGCCAAACTGAATAACAAAGAATTTGGTGGGGTTTTTTTCGTCTATAGTTGACAGAGTTCTGGAAATCCCTTACCAAAGACCAGCAGAAAGACCTCTAGAATGCAGTTTTGTATATAAGTAGCTTCCAGGTTAAAAAGAAAACCAAAAAACACACCAAATCCCCCTGCCCACTTCCTGAAAGTGCACTCAGACCAGAAACCTCCTCCGTATAGTTGCAAAGCCACTTTCTCTACAGTCCTTCTTCTAGAAGTAATTTGTTCCTTCCTGAGCAAACAACTATCAGGTACACAGCTCTGCCTCTCCCATGGCAGGATTTACATCCACAGTGGCTTGAGAGATCTCACCTGCTGTGTGCATGATGGACAGAAAGCATAAGGGTGTCCACACTGAATATATGTTTACATGAATACCCAAAAATACATGCTATATCAGAGTAGTGACTTCATATGAAACTAAACTTCTGCTTTTCATAAAGCAGCAGGGAACAAATAGCTTCATTGCTTTTTAAGAAGGGAAGGTATTTTAAGACAACATTTTTGAGATTTTTTTTTTTTTACTTTCTTTTTAACTTCTTAAGGATTAGACTGAACTAATGTGTCAATTCTGATTCCTATGTCTGCTTCCACCCTAAGTTTGGGATTTTTTTTGTTTTTAATCAACATTTTACAGGTCTGCCAGCTACAGGAAATAGTATATTTATTTGTGTGCTGGAAACGTTACACACTACAAAAACATAGATGTGTTCAGGGGCTGGTAGGAAATGATGACAGTGTTTCTAAAACACAGTTATCATTGGAAAGGGGTATATGGTATGCTTTTGCTTTGATGCTAAACACAAATTAGATCCAAAAGTATTTCTGCTAATAATAATTTTTCTAATTATTTATACATTCAAGCACTTTAGTAATTTTGTTTCCATGACACATAAAAAAATGTAGCATTCAGCATCATATGCAATATATCTTTTTGTTTTCCCGGCACAAGCAATATGCAGTCAGTATGTAAGATAGGTCAGGTCAGGCTCATTCATTTACTCCTCTGGAATGTGCCACAAGGTCAGGGAGTGCACAAAGGAAAGTAGTTTTAACATCTGTAAACCCAGTGCTCTGGTCCATCTACATTGCTCTCATGTTTTACATGTTTGTTACAGGTATGGCAGCAACACCCAGGAGCCCCAAACACACATCAGGACTAAGTGCTATAGCTGCACAAACCAACCAACTTGTTTCAAAGTCTAGAGCTTGCCTTCTAGGTAAAAATTTCCTTAATTTTGCACACCCCCACCCACCCCAAAGTTAAGTAGCCGTAGTTCAGCTAACAGTTCCAGACAGGTCTATTTTCAGGATACTCAGGAGCCTGGAGGTAGATTATAGACTTTGTTTTTCTAAGTCCATCTTAAATTGTATCAAATCAACACATAGCTATGTGACAATTGACCTAGATACATAAAACTAGCCAGTTCGGTACCAAACAATTCTAATTCTAGCACCAGTCTCACACAATGCCATTGCACAGCCAGCAGATATTTATTTATCACAAAATATCCCAAAGATACAGGGAGTTAATTGCTATGAATCTCAAGAAAGCACATTAGCCATCATGTGCATCACAAAAGGTTGGATTTACCAGTGAGTGCAAGAGAGACTAGCTTATATGACATCAGATTGCTTTCAAGCACTTCAGAACATCACAACAATAACCATAAACATTTTTCACTATCTTAGCCATTTTTCCAATTGTGGCATTTCCAAATATGGAAATATTGCAATGCTGCCCTCTAAAATCCATTGCACAGAATGCATGACTGAGAATACAGCTCTGTTAGGATTCGTCACAGAGTAAAAACAAAGGGTGGATACGCTAAAATGACTTTCTCTCCATGCCCAGAAGGTATTGCGATGGTCTAGACCAGATAATTTTACAAAGTGCAGATGCTTTTGGTCACACAGACAATTGCTTGCTAACATTCAAATCTTCTAGTATTTCATATTTGAGTTAGTCTCTTGGGTCTGTGCCCCAATTGATACAATTTAAGATCACATAGTCTTAACAAGCAGGACACTTCAACCCAATCCAGTAATCGAACCTTTGACAACAATTTCTGAACACATTAAAACTTAGAAGAAAAAGAAGACAAAAGAGACAAAGGCAAGGCTAGAACTCACTGGATATTCTTTGAAATAAGGGGACAGTAGAAAGAGTAGTTAGTACTTAAAGCTGTATTAAGAAGTGTCTGAGGCTCGTTCTCCGGATTGGTATTTTGACTAGATTTTAGACATATTATTTCCAGGTACAAAATCCCCATTGTCTCCCAAAGTCAAACTCACCTGTTGCCTCTGTATCAAAGGCATAAACTGTACTGCTGCCTGACAACACAAGTCTTCCATTCTGCTACATTCGTTTGAAATATGGCTCTTCATTCCCACATCAAATGGGAACTATGGATACAGACTTTTTTCCACCCACAAAGATTTATTCAAGGTATTGACATTAAAAATATTCACCTTATAAATGTGATGCACTAAGTATAAGGAAAACCACTGAAAACTTAATCTAGCACAGATAAGGATCAGGTTTGTAGTATGGACTCACAGTCCATTTTTCTTAGCATTCAGTATCAGCTCTTAGAGAAATACATATGCTCCCTAGCTTTCCCATAGCATAAACAGACGGGAGAAATAACAGCAAAACACTTTGACATAGCTCATTTCTTTCTATGCAAGATTTAACATGAGCAACAAACTGTATTTTTCATGTCAGTGAAGATTTGGCAAGGATTTTCTTTCTTTCTGTCTATGGTTACTTTCTGATATCTTTTCTAAACAATTCCGTCATTCTTCACTCAGGACATCATGTACATTCCTATACTATATAGAAACTGCAGATCCTGTATCTGAAATAATTATTTACAGCTAGCCCAAAGACAGTATATTTTCCACTAATACTTCTAATCTTCTAATGTTTTTTTTGGTAGACAGAAAACTTGACCAGTTTAAGAGGCATGACACTGCTCTATGATTCCCACAGGGTTTGGCAGAATGCCCTTAATCTCTTCTTGTCATGGTTTGACATGACAGCCTTTCTGGTAATGGGGAAGGGGATGTAAAGATGGCTCCTGTAAGAAGTTGTTTACAACTCTCCCCAGCTCTGAGCCAGACCCACTGCTGGGGCTGAGCCAATTAGATGCCTCCACGATCACTTTTAAGAAGAAGCCAGAAGAGGAGGTTTCTTCCTCCATCTTTTTCCTGCTTCTTCCTTCTTCTGCCCCTTCTTCTGGCTGGTGGTGGTGCAGGGAGTAGGAACAGTGAGAGAAACGACCATGCGGACTCCAAGGTCAGTGATGAAAGAGAGGAGGAGGTGTGTCGGAGCAGAGACTCGACTGCATTCTGTGGAGAGAACTGGTGAAGCTGAGATTTATTTTCGTTCCTTTAAAGACTCTGCATCAGTGGCAGAGACTCATTTTGATAAAGCTGATCCCAGACCAGGGGCAGCGACTCATCTTGCTGCAGCTGGCCCTGGGCCAAGGGCAGCAATTCACTTCACTAAAGGCCTTGAGCCAGGGACAACAGCTATGGCCGAAGGAGGCTGTCCCCCATGTGAGGCACCCAACATCCACAGCTGTAACTGTGGGAAGGAACCCGCAACAAAGCAGCTCATCGAACCTGTGCCCAGAAGAGGCGTTGTCCCGAGAGAGGGACCCTGTGACTGCAGAAACTGCAACCGTGGTGAAGAATCCACACCAAAGATATTCACTAAGGACTCTGTCCCGAGAGAGGGACCCCATATCGGCAGAAGCCACAGCTGCTGGGAACAACCCACACCAGAGAAGTTCGTTACAGACTGTGTCCTGGGGGAGGAACCCCGTAATTGGCAGTGAGCCCTCCCTGCCCTTGTCTTAATTCACAACAACCTTGCTTATCTTTTTACTCTCATTTCACTGGGGCCTCCGCCATCCTAAGGAGGGTGGGGGTGAATCAGAGCACCGAGCGAGAGACTGTCGTGGTGCTGCTGAGCTAGCTGGGCCAAACCATGATACTTCTTTATAACCTGATTGTTTTACACTTTAAAAGAATAGAAAGAAAAAAAATATACAGAATATCAGATGTACAAGTCTTTTGCTGAATATATGAAGATATACATATATATATCTCCACTTATTTATGAATACATGATTGCACAAGCTCTACATAGTATCATAACCAGCTGCAGAAATTTCTCAGGTTAAGCCTTAAAAACATTTGTGGAAGTAAAAATAAAGAAGCCTTAAACTTTTTGTGAAACAAGATTGCTGAAAAGCAAGAAAAAGAAAAAACAAACAGAACTAGAATGGCCCAAAACACAGGCAGAGACTCGGTAGGTGCTTAAATCCTGTGCATACAACTGTGGCTAATAACACTGTATGTCCTTGAGAAAAAACATGGAAATTGCGGTAAAGACAGCAATGACATTCAAGGCAAGCTGGTGATCTAAGATGCTATGAGAAAAATAGTGCAGGGCTGGGTAAGAAAATAAATGGTCTTTTTGATTCCTGATGTGTTCAGTCAAACATGAGATTGCCTATGTTTTTCAAGCTAAGAGGGACTATATAAAAGAAAAATCTGCCGTTACCACAATTGACTTATATTCCATAACCAACACAGAAGCCATGAATAAGGTCATTAGTTAAATGAGAAGCTCTGAGACATCAGACTGAAGCCAAGCAAGACCACTTACCTGTGGATTTGCCACTCACAATGGCCAATTTAGCTATTGAAGAAAAATGAAAGCCTTAATTAAGTTTATCTTGCAACTCAGTTATAGGATTTCTCCATTCTTCCCTAAAGAGGTCGTTTTCCAAAATCTCAGAGGACCTACATTACATCTGAGAACTCGACAATCTCTTTGAAACCAGATGATGTCAATAACGCTCAAAGCTAGTATGACCACATCCCAAGCAATATGAATTTTTAACGTATCTGTCTTTGACCTAATGAACTTGGTATAGGCTTGAATTTTACTCACTGTGGAAAACCACTCAAAATATATTAGAGAAGATTACAAGAATATTAATAAAGAACATTTATTTTTATACTTTATCACAATTTCTACAGTTCAGCTTTTGCCTACTAGCCACAAACACTACTGCAGTCACATCACTCACTTCCTTCTGTCCTACATTTTCAGTACCCTCTGTACACATCTGTCTTATTCACTCTCAAGAATATTCCTATGCTTCTGCTAAATTTATAAGTATTACTGCTGAAGTTACTGCTTGACGAGATCTGGTAAACATTACAGAGGGACAGACCAGCTTTTTATCTGAGCATGACAGTTCTTAGATGCTTTTACACACTAATGAAAACATTTCTTCAAACATTGTTATGCTTCCCTCTTCCCTTTTCCTCATTTTTCCTCTTTACTGGACTGACCTTATGTACTGACTTCCTTTCACTCCCTTCCAAAGACTCAACTTGTACATTCTCTAAGCTAGCACATAATACTTGAGACAGTTAAGGCAACTGACATGTATGACCAGTGCCTATTACATTAAGCACAAATATACCACTGCTACCTTGAGCCCTCTGTCTGCTTCCCTGTACTTGTTGTATACAGCTGCTCTTTATCTTTAGACTGGAAACAATTTCAGGCAGGCACTTTTTCTGCTCGTTGCTTGTACAGAATTTAGATCAGTATGACTAAGTATGTGTGTGAATTTTCCACTGTTATCACACTGTAACATTATAGTAATAGTTTCTTACAATTTCAGATCTACTCTGAACACAGGCAAGTAGCAATTAGCCTAAACAAAATGACCAGCAAGACTTCTTTCCTTATTGGACTGTATACAGTCATTGGCTGTCAAATGTTTATAATATCCACCTATTCACTGAATTTATTTCTTGCTTCATAGCTCAATGTGGCAGCAGATGGCTTTGGTATAGTTATTAACTATAAAGTAATATGCTAAATATGTGAGACTTGCCATCTTTGTCATCTGAGCTATTCTGCAGCTATACGAGCAATCTGAAGTATAAATGCAGACAATGGGTAGATAATTTAAGAAAATACTCAGGCTTCCTCAAACTGCAGGGAGTCATATAACACTTTTTGTCCCGGAAGGAATGCTCCCCTGGTTGACAGACTTCATACCACATGTTTCAGCAGCAGCTGCTGTTGTGAGGCTTTCACTGGCAAAATCCCCCAAATTTCTTCCCACTAATTTGGCCATGTCCCTGCATGTTTCTGCATCTGACAAGTTCAGCATGCCACACTGATGATTAGCACGGGTCAAAAATCCCCAAGCCTTTTTTTTGGAAATACTTATTTATTACCTTCACTGACTGAAAGATTTAATAATTAAAAAATATATATATTATTTTTCAAACAGAAACAATTTAGCTTCAGTTATTGGTAAATTTCCACTTTTTTCTTTCCTTAAAAAAAAATGCAAACCTTCAAAAGAAACAAAGAAATTGTTCTCAAAGGTCTCTGATCTATGCAGATCAGGAGCAGCCTATACTTTAGCAAAAACTGAACCTGAAATTTGAGAGTGGAAAGAGTTTCTAACTGTAAGGAGTACAACAGAGAAAAATAATTATAGCTTTGTCAACTACATAAGGAAATCAAAGACCTACAAAGAACTTTAATGAGTATAAGGATATTCCCACTGAAGCTACTAAAAGCATAAGGTCAGTACTTTCTGAATGAAAAAAGATTATTGTAGTAAAAAGAGAGGAATCATTTCAAGCTAAGCTCTCCCACCCCATCCCAACTCAACAAATGAATGAACAAAACACTGTAATGGATGACTTAATTGCCAAATCTGGAAAATTTGGAACTTCTAGGTCCCTTCCAACCCTTAAGATTCTGTGATTCTATGAATAGTAGACAGTTCAAGATCCTTCATAGAAGAATTCTTCATGGACTGGTTATCCAGTTTAAGAGAGATGTAGGCTAAATCAGAAACAATTCTTTTATAGGATCCATAGAAAGTTAGAGTGTGGTTTAACTAGAAGATAACTAGTTATCCAATTTCAGTCCTTTTTCTTTAAAATATTTTAATTAATATGAATAATACTTTGGTCTCTAAATTTCACCTGGCCATGAAGGAGTGGTGGCTTCAACCCTAGAGACAAGAACAGTTGTGTGAGGGACAGTTTCCATTTACCATTATATCAATGGCTGGTGCACAGAGAGTGGTATCATATTGATCTCAGGTGATTACGTGTGAGCCATTCTTTCTTTTTCAGTCTTTAGAAAGAAAGAACAAAGCAGAATAACCATGTCAAGACAGTCCTAGTCAGCACTAGTACTTCAATTATTAATCCTGTTAAAAAGCAGTTGTCATGTAAGCAAGTTAAGAGCACACCTGACTGGATGGCTGCAATCACCTAATAGATATTCTGAAGGTTAAAAGCAAGATAAAAGCAGCAAGCACCAAATTTTTGAAAAGAAGCCTCCAAATAGTATTCATTCTTTTGTACTTGCAGTTAACAGTAGTCATCAGGAACATTATGTTTTCCAAAGTAATCCCTAATTCATAATCAAGCATAAATACCACTTTCCCCAAGGGTGGTCCAGAAATGGGACATCAGGCTTCTGCTCCCTGCCCTTATCATTATATAGAACCAATCTCCATGATCAGTTATCTGAATCAGGTGTAGAGTAGCCTATAACTATCTGTTTGGAACTCTTGAGTAGTAACACAGTAACATTTGCTAGGATGCCCTAATAAGTCAGTCTCAAACTCTGTCCCACAGAAGTCAGCTATTGACTTCAATTACAACAGAGACAGAACCCACATAGCAGAAAGCAAGCTCTGCAAAGACAATCCTAACCGAGACCAAATTTATTTTTAAAGTAAATAGGTGGATTTCACAATTACAAGTGACAACTTCATGCCTAACAAAACCTACATCCATTCCATGACAGTCCTTTTAAATGACAGAAAGGAGGCTGCATCATAAACATGATGGTTTGTTCCCTGCTCTCTTTAAACACACACAGGGCAAGTGCTTGCAAACACACATGTCATGCTAAAAGACTATGTTTTCAGATCTCATGCACAGTTATATTAAGAACAGTACTGTAGTGTGTCCATTGGGAAAAGAATACCTGGGCCAGTAGATACTTCTACTCAGCGCAAGGAATCACATTCTACATTCTGTCATCCATACCATTGATTTAAATGATAGACGATCAATCCAGTACAACAGAAAATGAGACAATAGATAGCAGAGAAAACTACTTCAAATATGAGAAGAAACAACAATATCTATAAATCCCTTCTGATCAAATTACACTTTGTGATGGCATAAAGCAAGAATCACAAACCTGATTTATATACAGAGGATTGAAATCTAAGCTGGAGATCATCCTTCTTGGAAACATTTCTGTAGAGGTTACATCTGGATTTTCTGCAGTAGCAAACAGTGAGATTTTCCTACACTATCCAGTTATTAAATAAATTGCACTAGTAGTGCAGATGCAACTAACAAAGTTTGCTGCTTCTCAGTTTGAAAGAGAATACCATTGTTTTTAGAAAGAAAAGAAAACAAAACAAAAACCACACTCCTGGGATTGCTACTTTATTAGCAAGAATATGAAAAGCTGAGTTATAGCCAATGTTTGGTATGTACTGTAATTTTGCAAAATAGTGTGTATATAATTATATGTGGTTGTTCTTGGTACCTAAGGTCTGTTGAGAGCATCGCTTCTTTTGGACTGTTATTTATTAACTGGAAGCTTTGGCATTACAGATAAACACAGTCAAACTTTCATTAAACATACAGATCCTCAGGCATTCACTGTGCAAGGAGGATTCATCTCTTCACAGTCACAGAAACGTACCATGTATTATTGTAAAGGCAGCAGAGAATTACAATGATCAGAACTTGATGCAAAACCTGTCCTGCATGAACACCTCATTACATGTACTGTCCTGTGCTTGCACAAACATGCAAAATGAGACAACAATTTACATGGGAAATCAAACAAGTACTCTGTGCTCAGAACCTATTAAACCTGAGCAAAGACTAGAAGCACTACTATGATATTAAAGTTGCCACTATACTACCCTGCACTGGTGGTAGTAAGATCTTTATAGGCACTCTGCTCCTTCTACAAGGCAGACAGCAATACAAATTATGCTGTATATTTAGGTTCCAGTCATATGATGCTTTTTGTGTTTTAGCTTTAGGAACCAACCAGCAGCTGTAGCAGCCTTTAGGAAGAAGTTTGCTGAATTCCAGTCATGCTTATTTCACAACTGTGACTCCAAACCCTGCATGGCTCTAACAATCCAGTTGGGCTTTATTTGTGCTGCTGCAGATAACAGTCATTTCAAGGTACAGTTCTCATTGATGAGGCACAGCTTTCCTCTTTGGAACAGTTTCCTATCTTGAGAGCATGGGAAAGACTAAGTAAGAGAAAAGGAGCATAGAGTAACCTTGGCGTTATTTCTAACCATAATTACAATTACCTAGCTTAAATTAAAATAGCATTAACATCACCACACTTAGTAAGAAAACACAAACCTGTGTGCACAGTACAACAGCTTTCTGGTGAAGCTCAGAGAAACACTACCACCATCACCTACTACAGGAGGAGAACCTTCTAGCATTATAAAAACCATATGCTCACAACTCTGAGGGAGAAATAGTGGTTTGGCTTTTCAGAAACTACAAAAAATCCTGAACTAAATACTATTTGTTAACAAGACAAAAAGTTGAATGTTGACCAATGTTTGGTATGTACTATATTTTTTAAAATCCTGTTGAAAAAAGTCCTAGTGAATCGTCTAATTATGCTGGAAGTTCTTAAGAACAGTTTATTCATTTTTTTCCCTTGAACTGTTATGTTCTAATCTCTACAGATATATGTGGATTTTATAAAATTTTATGTGGCTTTAATTTGCAAATACAGTTATTACCCTGTAGTTATCAACAACCAGAAACCTAAACATGCACGTAATGCAAATAATGATATATTGAGAGTAGCAGTGAATGCTTATTTCTACAGAGAAGTGTGAGGAGCTTCCTGGGAAAGGCTGCTTGAAATATCCTAAGAAAAGAATGTAGACCAGTTAAAGTTAAGTAGTTCTTCAGCTTCAGACTTGATTTTGTTTATGTATAGGGTTTGGATTGGTTATTTTTATATTTTTTTTCTTTTTTTAATGTATTTATTTGTGTTATTTATTTATTTAATGTATTAAATAATGTATTTATTTTTTAAGGGATTTATAGAAAATGTAATCATTAGTAACATAACACATTTCAAGACACTGTAAGATTAAGTTCTCTTCCTCCTCACAAAACTCTTCCAAAGTCAATCTGGTAAAAAGCTGATACATTTCTTAGAGAAATCTTGAAAACAAAACCATCATGGAAGACAAATCTTTTTTCAATAGTCTGATATCTTGACACCAGTCCTTACAGACAACAACAATTCAGCTTGTACATGTTAATGCAGCTCCCAAGCCCATAGAACTGCAGCTGGGGATCTGGCAACCATTTACCTGAGGTTTGAAAAAATGATGTCAGAGAAAATAACGGTCAGTATCTCCTTACTCATGGCTGAATTTCAGCCAGACGGTCCATCTGCAATAAATATTTTTCAAAGATTGAAGGGGAAGCAGATGGGGCCAGTTGTGGGAACAGACGCACAAAGCTCCATCTCCTAGGAGGAAAAGTCCTAAAGTAAAGAGGTAGTAGCACAAAAAAATAAATATGCATGTCAATCCCACAAGCACGAAACACAGTTCTCTTTTACTTTACTAGAGCCATTTACTTTATGACTAAAAGTAAGGCACTAAGCCAAGCTTTGCAAATATTTTTCTGGCATTACAGGGTTTTACTAAGCATTAGAGCTTTTCAAGCATTCTTCAAAACCTCAGTCTAATCTCCTTTTGAATGGACCCAAACAAATCCCAAGAGCTTTTCTGGCACCCCAGTCCATGAGCAGTTCAAGGCAGGGTGAGTGCTGCCCTGACTGCACAGACAGGTCCTGCCCTCCCTCAACGCCCAGACATGCATCCCCATACACCCTCTTTCCCTTCTGCTCCCAGCTCACACTGAGCTCTACCAGGGAACAGAAACAACACTTCTTGGAAAATGTGCTTAAGTACTAATCATTTCAGGACTAATTCCCCTATTTGGTTCACTACTGAGCCACAGGAATTGCTGTATGAGCATAAGGAGGGAGGAAATAAGCAGCCAGGAAGAGGGAAGAGCAGAACCATCAGTTTCAGCAACAATGCCATCTTAAGATGACTAGGATAACAGTAGCCTGTTTTTCATCTTTCTCCTTTGTAGAAAAGAATAGGGTTAGTCCACAGATAACATCTCACAGGGCTGCACAAGACAGGGGAGTCTGTTAGATATGATGTGTTTCTAATGGATTTTATTGGCCAAAAAGCTCCTGCTGATGCTGCTACCACTACTCTTAGAATAGTCCAGGCTCCAAGCAGATCTGCTTTTTTTTTTGACGTGTGATAGTTCCCAGACCACACAACATGCCAGTCAACACAATCATTAAATAAAACTCTTCATATCTGTTACAATATTTGTATCCTAACTAGAAATTAGGTTTTGTCATTAAATTATCTTGTTTAAATTGTGACATATTACACAGCAGATAGTTCCCAGAATAGTACCATTAAATGAAATTCTACAGGAGCCTCTGCCCCAAAACCTTTGCTTATTGGCTAGACTTGCAAAGGACAGATGAAAGAAAGAGGGCCAGGAGTAAGTTGGGATGAGGGTGGAGCTGGAAATGATATTTTTTTAAAAGCCTCACAAAACCCACATAAAATCCACAAAGGTATAAAATTCACCAAGAGATTAAACTTAAAATGCTGGTACATTAGGGGCAATTTTTTACCTTTAGATTTAAAAATACCTTTAATTATCTATTCTTAGATTGTTCTGAAAGAGGCTACAAAAATATAAAACTAAAAGCATTGAAACTGTATCTCTTAGCCCTTTGCTTGCAGACTTGGAAAACCTGAAAGAACTCATCTTACCATCATTGTTCAAAACAATAAACCAACAAAAAAAATCCACATACAAATATCACAAAGGTAAGAGTTCAGCTTACTATTATGTCAAAGGTGTATCTGAATTTTGTTAGTCGTCTGTTTATTTCTCTGCAATTTTAGTAGGAAAAGAATGTCACAATATAATACTGTGACACTACAGGATTATATGCCACATTTAAATCAGATTTATACTGTGAGAATAACAAATGGAATAGTCTAAAAAGCTATGAATTCCAAGTCTAAATTCAAAGAAAAAGTCAAGACTCATCCATGATTGTATACAGAATGAAAGCACAGTACAACAGCATCACTTTAAAGCTTCAGAAAAAGAGATACTACTGTAGCTCAATTCCAGAAATTGTCAAAACAACAGAGAAGATACCATGTAACCAGAATAATTCCCTCCTATATTTTCACATAATTATAACAACATTTTCAAAGGAGTTCAAATTAGATTTGGTTAGAGTTATTTTAATACTGGTTCCTTTTACTCATATGCTGATCAGATGGAAGAAAAGACAGAAGTTTATCCATTTTGCAAACACCTACTACATTATAAGTCAGCAGTACCACATTGGCTTGGTTGCCTAGGGAACATTTATAGACTGCTACAGTTGAGGGATTTTTATTTGTTGACTTTATGTTTACTTGCTGCCTCACCACCTGTTTCTAAAGTTTTGTGCAATTCAGGAATAGTTTGACATTTTTTGAAAAAGATGCTGCTGAGGTAGTCACGCTAGTGAGGGATAAAGACAGCACAGGCAAGGTGGGGTGCCTGCCAGTCACAGTACTGAGGCCAAGGCTATTTTCCTGTGAACTTTGAATTTCAAACAACACGATATATTAATTCATTGGATGAATTGCCTTGAAATAACACCCTTCCAACTGCAAGCTGTATCTTTTGTACATCTCAGTACTACTACCCATGTGATTAAAAATTTTTCCCAAATATTGACTTTTCTCAATCATTCCTAGGAGAATTCCCAGTAGACTCAACTTTTATGAGATGTCTGAGGAAACAAAATATTTTATCTGTAGTTTTCTTAAGGGTCCAGAACTACTGAAAGCAATAATTTTATTAAAATATTGCAAAAGTGTGTTCAAAAGCTAAATAAGCACCTATTTAAATTCTCAGTTCCACAGAGGCCAAACAACCTATGTCAGTTTATGAAATTTGAGAATCTGAAATAAAAGTTTCAAGTGTTATTTTCAAATAGCAGTGGAGTAAAGTGGGTGTAAATTATTTTAGTTCAAAGCACAAAGTTCCAGAAAGATTATGAGTCTGCTTTAGTTGGGTATATGCATCTTTATGTAGATGAGCTATGAATTAGGAACTTACTTCAAGCTTGCAAACTACCTCTCAACTGTTTTCCTCAGTTTCCTTGGAACACAATTAGAACAAATGTAATCATTATGAATTTTCCCCATTGAGGTAACCTTTTTTTTTTTGCTTCACCTGTGAAAATCTAGGCTCATTCAACCAAGGTAAATAGCATGATCAATATGTACATCTGTGTAAACAATATTCAGCCCTCATGTGCCTATGCCAAGACTTTTCTGTTGTAATAATTGGCTGATGATTTTTGTTTCCATATAGCTACTCTAATATCTCTTGTAAAATGTATTTTTGAGGTCAGTAGCACAAGTTGGGTCTGGGATTGATCACCAGTACGATAGACTTTATTATTTCTAGTGAATCAAAATAAAACTATAGTATATTAATGAAATCTAAGAACAAAGAATGCTAATACTCCAATTCTCTGTTATGTATGTCACTTTAGAAATAAATCTACATTTCACAACAACCTAAAATACAAGGTAGTATAGTTTATTATACAAGCACATTTTGTCTGTACTTGAACTAAATGATAGCTTTAGATTCTGTTTAATGTCAAGTCACTTTTAACCAAGAACAAAGAAGTCTAACTGTAATTACCACTTGGACATTGGTCATTTGTTTTAGTAGCTTCTGTCAAAGAACAAAAAATAAATAAATGGAGCAGCTACAGCCTCCTGCAAAGTGCTTATGTACTTATCGTCTGTTGCATTTTTAAAAGTCATTAGGAGTACTGCAGATAAATGTCCCTTCTTTTCTGATTCCCAACAAATAATGAGGAAGTTTGTATAAAACTTCTTTGTGAACCAGCAGATTTAATCAATGCTGAATGTTCGGCTGTTCTTCACAAGCCAACGAAACCTAACCAAGATTTTTTACTAATATCAAAATAACACATTTTCAGGATTATTTCCATTTTAGAGTTTGGGGATATATAATCTAAAATAAAGTATAGGAGAAGTTGACTTTCTAGTAGATTTCTTTTGGGTAACGAGTGAGAAGGAAGGCTCTAAACTTTCGTAACTTTCCTGATAATGCTCTATAGAATATTGCTAAGTTAAGTAACCATATTTTTCTTAAATGCTAAAAATTACAGCAGCATTAGCTCAGATGGTATATTGTACTGGCATTGCTCAACGTGGAGTAAACTTTCATCACTGCAACTTGTACAGTTCCATGTTTTAAATTTATGACCAAAACAGCATTGGACAAAACGCCAGTGTTTTAGATAAGGCTGAACAGTGCTTACACAGCATCAAGATCTTCTATTTTCTCACCATGCCCATCCAGAAAATACACTGAAGTTGGATGAGGGAGGGGAGACAGAACAGCTGACCAAAGTGGTACTGCACACCACATAATGTCACTATTAGCAATAACACTCAGGGAGAGGTTTTTTTAAAAGTAGCCATTACTTTGGGATCTTCTCAGCATCAGTCAGTTGATGGGAGGTGGTGATTGTCTTTGCACCACTCAGTGGGTTTTTTCTCTTCCCTCCACCCTGTCACCTTTCACTTATTAAACTGCCTCTATCCAGACCTATGAGATTTTCTTCTTTTTGTTTTTCAGATTCTCTCCCTTATCCCACTGCAGGGTGAGGACTTAGTTGCCAGTCAAGGTTAACCCACCACATATATTCATGAACTACAAATATACAGTATGTGAAGGATCTAGAATAAAATATTAAATGTGAACATGTGATTGTTCTGGTCACTAGAAGAGTCAACGTTAAACATCAGTAAGGACAGCTGCTCTTCAATTTTCTTCTCTAGAAGAAAAAACATGATTTTTTGACAAAACTAGCCTCATTATCTTGAGCAATTACTGTAACTGGTGTACTTTGAAGCATTTCCAAACATCTACTGTAATTGTGAGAGAAAAAAATTCATACAAGGTGCCTGATAGAATAAATATTGCACAATATTTGAAGATGACTACGGAAGTCTAGGAAAATGTCTCAATCATTGTCGTGGTTTAGGCCCATCAGGGAACAAAAGACCACGATTAGCCTCAAGTACCAAAGACCTGAGGATTGCTAAAGGGCACGGAGAGCTTAATTGCCACTTAAAGTGCAGGACAAAACAGACCAGGCTACTCGGCTTGGGGAAGAAAACAGAAAATAATTTAATATCAACTAAAGCATAAACCCCCAAAACAGAACCAAAACAAAACAACACAGAATGGTACAAAGATGAAGAGTCCGACCAGCCCTTTAAGACCACCTGCTCCCCACTCCTCCCCTCTGCCCGGGCTCAGAGCCCTGATCCCGGTGTTTTTACCTCCGTCCTCCCTGAACGGCCCAGGGGGGCAGGGAGTGGGGGTTTCAGTCAGTCNTGCGTTCTCACCACGGCTTGCAGAGGGGTCTCTGGTCTGGTGCTCCTCCTTCCTTCCTCCTTCTCCGACTGTGGGGTCCGCATGGTCGCCTCCATCTTGTACCACCCTTACACCTCCTGCCCAGCACTTCAAATTCCAATCGCAGAGGCGCCAGATTGGCCTAGCCGGGCCGGGAGGTGGGTCTGAACCCAGGAGCCAGGGGAGAGTCCAAAAACTTTTACCGGGTTTTCACTGCAACCCTCTCCCCTTGTTACCACGCAAAAGCAGCTCCTTGCTAAACCATGACAACCATTTATAAACATTTTGCCATGCAGCTGTACCAAGATGCTATACAAAGCATTTTTATTATATCAACCTTTAATATCTCCCCTCTATGCCAGACAGTCAGTCATGTAGATTTTTCTCTACCTTGTAAGCCTTTGAAGCTTGACTGCTGAGTGAAGTAAATCCAAGCTTCTTTTTTTTTCCTATTTTCTGTTGCCAAAATGTGTTTCTGTCAAAAAAAAACTACAAAAGCCTTTTGATTTTATTCTGCTCAAGTCTGCTGCTTTCATTTTAGTCTTTCCTATGACTGATATATGGCAGAAAAACAGAGAGAATTCTAATAGAATATATTAAAAGAAATATCCCAAAATCCAGAATTCTTTTCATACTTCAAAGAAGTAGCACCACTGCTATCTTGTGGAGAACATGGATATATAGAAGATCAGGATGCCCTGAACATGTTTTGAGTAAATTCTTTTAAGCACAGTCTTTCTGGCCAGCCACGTCTGTCAACTGTTGAGAAAAAGAGAAGTACTGAATCACGGGGTATTTCTCTTGTCTACCATTTATTGTGTCAAAGTTTGGCATATAGTCTATGCTAGTCACATCCTCTCCCTCTATTATCAGTAGAACAACAGTAGTTGTATAGTTTTCTGGAGGTGTTTTCAATGTCCCTCTTCCAGTCCCCTGTAGAATGAAGCCTAACACTATCTTTCCAGTGCTAGAGAAGGCTGTCACTCTCCACTGACTGTTGTAGCAATTAGTGGTGTTAAACTGATTAAATGCGTTGAGGAAAAACTTAGGTCTGTCTGTCTAAAAAGGAATAGTTGGGGAATGTGCATGTGCTTGTTTGTTTTGGAATGAATTATACACAAAATTCACATAGCTTCTGGAGGTCCATATCTATCCCAGTAATTGCAGGACTGGGATCATAATACAATCCACCGATTGTTTTATTGTTTTTTCTACTCACTCGTTTTGCCAAAACATTCACCTTATACCAAAATTAAATCCCACCATCACATACTTGGGTATTTTGGCCAGCAGGGTGCTCAGCAAGCTATTGTGTTGATGTAGGGCTCTGGGCTCAATAGGTGGCCTTCAGCTGCGCAGAGTCCAGTACTCATTTTAGAATCACTATTGTACTTCTTCATCTTTTTAAGAAAGAGGAACTTGCAGTTGCTGCAGGCAACTTCAGGAGCAATCCAATTCCCTAGTACCACTTCCCAGTCTCTCAAACAGCTTTTAATCATTGTTTCTTAAGTGCCAAGTTCCTGCTGCACACTCAGATCACCTCCTCTCACAGACCTGTTAACAGCAGTAGTAAAAATATATTCACATTTGATAAAAGTACTGAGAGATGCTCCATCTTTTACCAAGCGTTATGAACACCCAAGAGGAAAATACCAATATACTTTTCCTAGTTTTCTTATTTTTAAGAGATATCAGTGGCCAGGTCTGAATCCCATACTACAGATCCTCCAGGATCTTCCATTTTAACTTAGCACTTGACTCAGATGTGCTGCCTGAAACAGTAGATTTCTTTCTGTTTCCTACAGATAAAAGCTACTTCTTCCTCTTTGTTGACAATGCTAACAGATCTTGATAACCAAGTCAGCACTATGTAGGGATGTAACTGCTAAAGGATTACAGATATATTCTTCCACTTTCTACACGGGGAAAGGATAAATAAATGGAAAATGGAATACTGGCTAAGGTGGGAATACTTGGAATAGATAAAACACTGTAAAAGACAACTGCATGACCATTTTGACGTTTACAGCTAATAGTAGCATATGGAAATGTACATTGGTCATCATTGATAGAAGTACATGGAGATGGGCTTGGATATGACTGGAAAGGAAAATGAGAAAAAACACAGGAAATAGGTAGCTACAAAACAACAAAATCCAACAGAAGTCTGTCTGTAGAACGATTTGAAATCACATGCTTTAAAGGAACTCTTTCTGGACTCATACATCATAATTCTCTCTCTTTTTTTTCTTTCTCCTACAGAATTCATTGGCAGCAAGCTCGTTTCCAGATATACAAACTCCCCTGGATACTACTGTAGAGTTCCAGTTCTGTTCCCAAAACACAGGATCTCTGACTACTATCACTGCTTGCCCTTCGATTCCACAGAGAAGGCCGGTCAGTTTGAGAGCATTTTGAGTTGCAGGTTAAAGAAAAGCAGGGCAATGTTTTCTAATGAGATACCAGAATTAGCAGAAGTCTCTTCTGTGTGCAGAAGACATAGTATGAGCTGAGCTACTTTCAAAAGTCTGCCCCTCTTTCAGCTTTACAGCCTTGTATGTAATGTCTGCTCCACTCTGGGAAGCCTCTGTGGTTGCATGTGCAAGCTGACATTGAAATAAGGGGTTCATTCAAAACTCCAGATAATCATTCAGGTGTGCATTTGCCTCCACTCTTCCACAGAATGCCTGTCACTCATATTGTATATAAGTAGTTAGGTGATAGACCACCATGAGAATAACACTATTTACTTTCTACAAGAAATGTATCTCTCAGTGACTTTGATTTTGTATTAAAACATTCTAATCCATGAGAAGAATTTACGTGCCTGAAGGTATGAGAGAAAGTGAGTAAGAAAGGCAAGACTGTCAAAACTTGCACATTCCTGCTAACACACAGGGAAAAATCCATCTGTTTCTTTCCCAGTGACAAAGTTGTGGATGGTGTAAAACTGCCCCAGGCAATAAATTTGCTGCACACTTTGCCACTACATGCTAGAAAACTCATTTTGACCTAAGAGGAAAAGAAATCTGTTTAGTAATCTTGACATATAAAAACATTTTTGTTTCAAGAAATATGGCTTAATAGTGCAGTTTTCAAACTAATACAACATCAAGTTCTAGACTGAAAACCCACAACTGGTAGTAGAGTGACTTGTGAGTTTTTCGTGTTCCAGACAGCAGCTTCAGCTTTAGCATGGCCTTGATTTCCGAACTAGAACAGTCATCCTAAGAGACTTTTTAAAACAATAAATTTAAAGGCAGAGAGGTGTATGTGCAAGTACCATGGCAACACTAGCAAGGCAGTATAGATATTGCATTGCTTTTACTGAAGTCTTTCCTTCAGGTCAGTGAAATATCTGTTAAATGCTTCTTACTTCAAAAGACTAAAGGTGGGCAAATGTAACTCTTGCCAGCAATGCAGTTTGAAGCCTTTCCAGCAGGTCCTTGTGGATCCTTTCATAGATCTCCAAACAGTTTGTTGCCTGACTTAGATGACAACAGCATCGTGTTTAACAAAACAAAATACCAGAAAAACAACAAAAACATCCACAAGACGACCACATCCACACACATACATGAAAAAAAAAAACCAACCAAAAACCAAAGGACATTCATCCAATGAATACCCAAAATCTGTATGTTTGAAAGCATGGGGTGACACCAGTCACCCCATAGCTGTGCCCACGGCACTTGAGTGATCTAGTAACATCTTACATTCCACAGTCCCTTCCTTCACAGTGTTCAGAGTGTAAATATACACACGCAACAGTACTTCTCTCAGAATGAATTTCTGATCTATTTCGTATAAAATTGACATTTTTAGAGAAAGACGATGTGCTTATATTTAACAGATAGAGTTTAGTAGCACAACACAAATCTGCAGTGCAGATGACGAAAGCTCTGTCATGGAGTGCAGAATTTTACAGTCTCTGATATTTTATCCTTCCTTCCACAATCTTTAAAAAGCACCTGCTAATCAGCACACACTCTACGGTAGACTGAAAGGGCTCTGATACAGCATAATAAATATAACTTTTTTTTACAAGAATTATTCATTATGAATTCACAGCACCAGATAAAATCTGCAGGGACAATTTGCAAATTAGATGCTTGCTCAATGTGTTCAAGTTTTTTTTAGTCTTCACTGAAGACCTACTATAGAAATAAGTGACAGAGATCCATTTAGCTGAGAGATCAAAAGGTAAGCAGAAAATCCTGCTTTTCACTTTGCAGAGTGGCTCTCATACGTGTATACTGCACTTCCTCCAACAGAGAAATATGTCGTCAATGCAGATATTTCACAGGCAGAACATTTCACAGGGACAACATTCAGTTCTGTGGATCAGAAAGGGGGACACTTCTCCGCATTATGGAATAATTCAGACACGGGTCAAAGCTGCAAAGAATATGGTATTTTATTTCCTTTTCACCTGCCACCATCTAAAACCTTGTATCTAAAATTTAATACAAACATGGCACCCATAAGTGTACACTTGTTGTTAAACATTTATATCTTCACTATATATTTCAATGGTAGGGATTTAATGCAGTGCAAAGCTAGACATGTTCCTCTGGCCTTATTTTGACCACGTTTCTCCATGTCATGAGAAAAAAAAATCATTGCCATACTTTTCGCATGTCTGTTAATATTAATTCTCAACTCATCTGCAACTTAGAAGGTTCTCTGCTACAGCCTGAGGTCATTATTGTGCAAAGTTAAATAGAGTGTTTCTGGAGTTCAATGCTTAATCCCAAGTACACGTGTACAGACATTAGTACACAGCCATACCAGTATGTCTGTGCACGTGTGTTCTAGTACAAAGACAGTTAACTCAAGAAGTCTGAGAATCGTACACAAAACAAAAACAAAAGGTTAGCCCATTCACCTGGTTATATTTTTCAGTAAATAGCCCTCATTACCCAAAACACAAGTTCAAGAGAAATTAGAAACTGCTGCCAGTTACTTCAAAGGATTTTTCTTCAGTAAAGCCTAGAGTGTTCCAAGGCACTGAACTGAAGTTAATGCACAAAACACACAACAAAGTTGTACTATTTAATTTTAAATGTAGCATTTTTCTGTGCCTATGCCAGGATAGGAACCAAAATGCTGCCTTTTTATTTTTGCATCTTTCCCTATGTGAGAATAAAACTCTGCTTCACAAGAATGAGTCAGGGATGAATAACAATATTGAAAATCCAGATGCCATATGAATAGAAACAAAACAGTCATTACTGAAACATCACAGCATTTAGCTATTTATAGACTCCATTCAGAAATCACCACTAGTAAGACAGCACATGCTATGACACTCTTTTTGAACAGTCTTTCAGAATACTTGAGAGACCTATTTTACAAGGCTGGACCACCATCCAGAGAAGAGTCATATACATAAGGACAGAAGTAAAATAAGACAGACAAACATATATACTTGAAGGAATAAAGGACATCTCATCACTTTTCAAATAAAAGAAGTGTTGAAATGTTTTCCTGTAACGGTGACATTAACTTTGAGAGTCTTTCTCATAGAAGATCCATTACTCTTAGAGGTGCAGCATTTCTGAAACATGTGGTACTAGTTTTTGAGAGATCACTTGCAGAAAAAGAAAATTGCTTATCCCCAGCTAGCATAAAAAATACATTGGATGTAGTTTTCTATCAGTAAAGACTCCAAGACAAACTTCTTCAAGAAGAGTCACTTTCTCTGTTGACCCAACTAACTAATTTTTTCACTGTGGTCCTGCCTGCTGGGAGAACTTATGGAATAACATCTTTGCAAATAAGTGGATGTACTCAAAAAAGAACAGACTAAATCCTGATTCTACAGGAAGGGGAAGAATCAGGCAACAGAGGCTTATGACCAGCAATCTCCAAAGGCTTCTTTTAGTTTGCTCTTGGTCAAAAACCTTTCCCTTTCATTGCTTTCTTCAAGGTGAGAGAAAAGATGGAGATTCCCAAGCAAGCACATTCCAGCACTACATAACCCTCCTGGAAGCACATGTGACTGCCTGGCCAGAACATCATCGCATCTTCTTGACTTCCTGTCTCTCATACTACTCTTTTTTCCTTTCTCCTCCTTGTGCAGACACAAACTTGCCAACACAAGTCCAATGGCCAGGGGCCACTATCTAAAAGATTGTTTGTGCTTCTGAACAAATTCACACCTGTGCTTCAGCTTCAGGGCTGCTATACATTTAAACTTTGCTTTGCAAGCAGTAAGCCATGCTGCCAACCTGCTCAATGCACAGGTGTCCTGTTCTGACAGATCCATGAGCAGGAGAGGTCAAAATACAAAGGCCTGTAAAAATCTTCTTTCTGATAGAAGCAGAGAGATTATTTCCAACTATTTTTCCTAGAAAGTACAATGTTTCTCCAAAAGTCAGGAAAGAATCAATGACACGGTAATTTTGGCCGTAGGCATAGATCTGTGGTGGTGTGTTATAACAAGGTAATGGGACAACATGAATTATACCTTCATCCACCAGGCAACAATGTGGTTAATGTGCCACCATGGTAGCATGGCCACCTAAAGGACCTAAAGATGCTTTGCTTCATAAACACGCATGGTTCCTTGGGAAAGAAATGTTTGATCCAACAGTTCTTTCCATCTGGATTTTTATATGCAAAAGAAGTTGTGGATTCTCCATGGCTGTTTGTGTCACTTCTGATGTCCAAAATGAGATATATGCATAAATATCTGAAAGCAGGAGCTGATACAGCAGCAACACTTGTAGCATCTCTGTTCAGGGAAGACAGAGAATAATCATTGATGTTCGAATCTTCTCAATCCTTCTGCTTTTGGGACAAAGCTCCATATTGTATGAGCAGATGCTTAAAGGAGGTTATGTACACAGCAATAGTAGGGAAAATATTGTAATAAGAATCATAGAATCATAGAATGGTAGGGAACTTTAGAGATCTTAAGAATGATTCTGTGTTCTACAGATTCCTAGTTCACGAGCCACACATGGAGGGTATCAGTAGTCTGTTAGGGTGCCTCACCTTTATTCTTTTTCTCAGTTGCACGTTTGTACACATGATACTTCCACACATTCATAATCCTTCAGTAGCCCTTAGAGGCTGTGTCTTAAGCCATCAGTAAAGGTCAGGACAAACAAAACAATAGCTTTTTTAAAAATTTTGTCAATATCTTTAAAAATAATTATGTAACAACATGGTCAGACTTTGACCTAAATTTCACATCCTTGTTTAATACTCAGAGTAGCAATGCTGTCAGATATATGTGGGAAGTTCATTATTTTCAGAGCAGAAGCACCAATGAGACATTACTCACCCAATAATTTCTCTCACTTTTATTGGCAAGGTTGTCTATGCATCCTTGAACTCAAAGTTCACGGAGATGTCAATTTCATTCTACATCTCATACAAATTGCTCGTGATTTCTTTATGCTCTACAGAAAAATTTACTAATACCTCTAATTGCTGTATGACATTGTTTTAATATTGTGCTGGTCTAGCATATACACACCACCTAGAACAATGCTAGTAACATTGCTGTCTAAAAGAAAGCCGAGTGTGGTATCAACCTCTGCACATCCTTCCAGTTTCTCTCCCCATCTACAGATAAAAATTACTACATTGGAGACACAGCAAAGAGTTTAGAAGCCAAGTCTTTGTCTTCCCAGTCATTAGAGACATTCCTGAAATGACTGTAAAATTATAGGTTTGATTAAAAACCACAAATACTTTTGTTTCCAGAGGAAATATGCAGTGATTTAAATTAAACAAACATTAAATGCAAAAGTTTGCTGTGAACCTACCGAGTCAGAAATAGAAATGCAGATAATTAATGAGAATATCTGTCTTTGCATAGTCACTCCTCTCTGCAGTAGAAGCCCTTAATCTTTGAACATGTATGAAAAGGATAAAGTCAGCACACAAAGGGAGTACATATTAAGGACAATAAATAAATCAAGGACACTTCATGTGTCTGCATGAGTAACTCATTCCACACTCATCTTTCTAGGCCATTTTTACTGTACCTTTCCTGCTCCTATTAAAAGAACAACTATGGATTCCTGAGATAGAGGATCAAGGAGAATCCCAGTCTCAATTCCAAATTATTTCAACATTTTACAAGGGTACACTAAGATAATTTTGGAATTGACTAGCCTATAAAAATTTCTGTCTCTTACATAGATATGCTTAAATGTCATGAAGGTGGAAAATAATTATTATCGAGTCTTGTTAAGGTAATATGTCTTGCTTCTAGTAGCAAGTTCTCACAATATTTTATTTTTCAAGTCAAAGTGTTTACAGCAAGAAGACATATCTATGCTTTGAAGCTAAACAATATATTTTTACAAGACTGATTCTGATTGTAAAAATAAACACTAAGATGAAGAAATTACAAAATCTAAGGGTTTTCTTATCTACCCCAAGATCTTCAAATACTTGGTAGGCTCTGTTGCACTTCAAAACACATTTTGTGAGGAAAGCTTCCAAGCAGCTTACAGGGACAGCTCACAGGTAGCTGGATATTTGAAATTTCTTAGCTTTGCCATATACTAAACATAATCATTTTTCCAGGTTAAATAGTTTCAGTATTAAAAATATATATTACTCGAGCCAAATCTTTTTTCTACAGTCCAAGTCTTTTTGCCCAATTACATTGGGCTGTTCACTGAAGAGCTAGGCTGCATTTCACATTTTTGGAAAGAAACACATTGCTTAGTTCTTTTAGTTCCTTCCAGGGCCCTCACCTGAATTTTGAGGAACCCCATCTATATTTTAATTCAATATTATAGTCAGGAAGTTCTACACTATAAAATTAGTGTATTTTTCCTCAAGCTGACAAGAATTGTGCAGCTTGATGACTGCATATGTTGTTATTTCCTCTTCTCTTCCTTCTCAGCCACCTTACAGCGTCTTCCACATGACTTTTGCACGCTCTGGTGCCACATTGCCTCTGAAAAAGAATGCTTCTTAATTCTGGAAAGCTTCATACAGAACTAGTTTTCTTAACAAATTTCTCCTGTCTGAAAAGAGGAATTCTATCTCCTGTCTCTGGGCTCAGGTGACAACTTCAGCAGTCATGTCTCACACAGAGAAATCTTTGAGACTGTTAGAATTTTAAGGCAGAAAGAATAGGGTTAACTGAAGATGTCTCATCTTAACTGCTTTTCAGTGAAGTATTTCAGTGAAAAAAGAAGTTTTTTCAATAAATGTCTTATTACTTGTGATATTATGTCTGCAATACTTCAGATTTATAAGTTTTTTCTTAACTTAAATGTTTGCAATAAAATATCATGAAAACCAGGTTGTGGTTGGAGTTTTCTGGTTGAAAATTTTCACATGAAGAAAAAAAAAAGTCAAGTTACACTTATACAGAGATCCACCAGTGCTAAGGGAAACCACAGCAGAACTGGAGGGCAGATCCACACTTTGACTTTACCTTAATCATAAGATCATCCCCATATAACATCTCAGGCATGCTAATAAACAAATGTGTAAATTATCAGGAAATGATGCAATAATATCACTTACTCTGAAAACTAGATAGGCATCTCATGGCTGAAAATAAATCAGTAAAGGTGTGGAGGTCTTATGTACTCTAAATTACATTTAAATTCTATTTACTTGGGTGTATGTCAAAACAATGTCTGTTTTCCAGAAGCATCTTGTCTCTGATAAGAGTCTTGCTCTCTTTTTTTGTTCTTCGTCCATGGAAGACTTCATAAGAGCACAGATTTCCTTTATTAAAACAAAGAAAAAAATCTCTAAAAATTAAATAGGTATAAAAGCTATTTTCATGACCTGAAAGCTCATTAAGCAGAAACTGATACTCAACAGAAAACACAGCTGCAAAGTTACATCTCTTAAGACTGTAGACAGCAGCTGTGTTTAAACCATCAGCCAGGAACTGCCCAGAAAGGCAGCTACAGCTCTTTGGAAATTGCATTGAAATCTTTTTTTGGTAAAAGCCTATTCCTGAGCTTCCTTTCAGTCATCACCTCCCACTACTCAAAATACATTTCAGTAATAATCATCCCCTAAATTTATATCTCTAAAGAATTTGCCCTAATCAGGGCACAGTGATTGAGCAAAGTCTTAGCAAGTAAGTGCCAGCTAAAAAGTGAGCTTTCACCAGCCAACTTGGGCAATTTCACAGCTTGCAGTCACTGAAGAGGAAAACATCCTCCACAAAGCTCTACACATCCATGTCTGCAGGCTCTCTCTGCTTCCTTCACATCTGTTCTGCTGCTTCTCCGATCTTTTTTGCGAATTAAATCCATTTGCTAACCTCACAGGAAAGTCACCTGGCAAAAACAACTGGACAGTTTTTCATAGAGCTATTGATTTGAATGACTTCACAAAGCATACTGTGAGTGCCAGAGCCATGAGAGAGTGGGGCACAGCGATTAACCTGCAGGAAAAGACAAGTGAAGAGGTGGAGCAACATATCTTCTTCACTGAAACAGCAACCTAAACCTAACCTTAACAGATTTTTTTTCTTCCTCTGCAAATAAATACAGGATGATTCTCATAGTTCATGTTTAGCTGATCAAGGCAAACTTCTCTTATGCTGTTAGATCACTAAGTTTGGGAAATACAAGTCATTTTTTGTAAGAGATTGCATTTAGCAGTTTCTAATGACTCCAAAGTTAATGGTCTGAAAGGGTTACATCTCTTTGTGAGACTTACATTGACTTCAGTTAAATTAGGATCAAAGTCTGGAATGTTACTGTTGTACTATAATTACTTAGTTTTAAATGCACACCTACAAATACAAAAATATTGCCAGTATCTGACATGGAGAAACATCTTTATGCAAATAAAGTGGTGTTTTGATGTGCATTACTAGCATATTACTATTTCTTTTGTTATTTTTGATTCAATCATTCCTGGAGGATTTGGTCAAATGAAAGCAAAAAGTCGCTTGCACTAGAGCACTTATCAACTCAGTTTTGCGTACAGAATAATGAATTAGAATATCCACCAGGTTTACGTATTACTGAAAAACAAAATTAAACTTTCACTTATAGGTGTCCTTGTATTATCAATAAATACAATACAGTCATGAAACTTTTAAGAGCAATGAGCTAGGATATAAATGAAATGAGAATACTGCAGTACATTATTTATAGTCAATAATTAGTAATAAGTGCATAGAGATTGCAAAACAGCAATCTTTTTTTCTTATCTCAGTTAAAGTCATGGCTGTAAGACTATTTAAAAAAATATCTGAGTAGGATAAGAACTTATTGCCTGACTTTAGAGACTGCATGACTTTTTTACTTTGATAAAGGCTCTATTAAAATTAGAAGAATTTTTACAACGTTCAACTCTTCCTTTCACACTGACAAAGTAAAAGGTATAAATCAAGTCACTAACAAAACCAAAAAAAAGGAGGAAAAATCTGTATTTTCAAAAGTAGGTCATTCTTCTGTTTCCCTTGGGTTATCTCACTGAACAGTGCTACCACTGTCCAAGAACACAACCTGTACTTCTTTCATATCTTTATTAATCTGAGCGATTTCCACTAGCATAGCCTTCATCAACTTTTCCAAGGCTTAAATACAGGTAAACTAGAAAGATATCTTTCAAATGCCCCCAAAAGTAAGTTAAAGTAGAAAATACTGTTTCATATTTTGGATATCCTTCTCAGAAAAAAAAAAAAAAAAAAAAAAACATCAAATCAAGTGAACAATGGCTATGAGCCCAGCAAAACACCAGTTAGGGTGGAATTCTGCAAACACAATTCCTCACAGAGGAGAGCTTTCCTGATTAATGAGGAAGTTCTCAAAATCCAGTTTTATCATATCTATTTATTTTCTCAGCGTTTAGCAAACACACTCACAAGACAGAATACACAAGACAGGCCCAGAACATTCAGATCACAAGTAAGGAACAAGGTCTGCCATGAGTGCTAAGCTGGCACTAAGCAGGTGCTGCTGAAAGCACCACTCTACTTTTTCTTCTCTGACAGGATGTGCCTTCCTTCCACTTCCTTTCCATTACATTAAGAGACTTTAAATATGTAAAGTATGTTGATTAAGCAGAAATTCAACCTCGGGTGGGAGGAGCTGTTTTCTCAATGATCATGCAATGGTCAGCTCACCCTGAACACAACAATCTGCAAGACCTGTGGATCCAGAGATGGTAGGTCACCTGCCACAGAGGAGGATGAGCAGGCTGGACCTTTCCAGTGTTACCTTCTCATTAGATCAATTCAAGTGTAAGAACACACTGCGTAAATGGTATGGTTTCATTCAAGATCCTTTTGCTAGTGGATGAATCAAGACTAAGGAGTCCTGGAAGCTGAGGTGTGCATGGGGCTTGTGACTTACTTGACACTGAGGCAGAAGATGTGCTGTGTAGAAGGGATAGCCTTCTGGTTGAGCTGATTAACTGACCCTCTCTAGAGTCAGTTTCTGTCCCATTCATCTTATGTGTGATGAGAAAAACATAATTAAGGCAACTCCACCAAAAAAAAAGCCCATAATCATGCACATCTATTTTTTAGGTGCTTGGCTTGAGTGGCTGATGCAGTAAGTAGAGCTGTAAAGTTTTTCAACAGGATACATTTTCCATCTAAAAAATCCTAATCCAGTAAGAAATAGATATCATTGTGACTTTCCCCTACAGCTTGTGCACAGCCCATTCCTAGCTTCTACTTACAGCCTCATCTCATCAGCCAGGACTCCCAACTCAGATGCCCTTTCCTCAGCAGCCATTTCACAGCTCAGTAGCGCTCAGTGTCCATGTCTCACTAGACATTGAGAATACTACTAGTCTGAGCTCAATGGCTCCTGTGGGTGAGAATATCTTAATTAGGGCAGGGAGATGCTTCTACTCACTCTCTGCTTCACTCTGCCTGTTTGCAGCTGCAGAGCAGCTAGTGTCCCAGTTTCCCCAAAGCTCTTGTCATCTACCACAAAGAAAAGCATCATTCTAAGATGTTTGTTATACCTTTAAATGTTTTATGTTGTCTTGCATCCCAACCCAACAGAAACATAGAATCATAGAATGGTAGGGTTGTAAGGGACCTCTAGAGATCAAGTCTAACCTGCCTGCAGAAGCAGGTTCACCTAGATCAGGTGGCATAGGAACATGTCCAGGTGAGTCTTGAAGACCTCCAAGGAAGGAGACTCCACAACCCCTCCTGGCAGCCTGTTCCATTGCTATGTCACCCTTACAGTAAAATAGCTTTTTCTTACATTTAAATGGAACATTTTGTGTTGCAGCTTCATCTCATTACCCCTTGTCCTGTTGCTAGTTATTCATCTATTTTTCTTGGTTTGTATGTGTATATGTGCCCACTTCTGTCTTAATGAGGAGTTGCCTTGCACTGCTCTTGGGATAATTTTCTTATTGTTTAAGTGATGCTGATGCATTCACATACAAAAAACATGGGAAACTATAATGAGAGCTAGCTACTACCTCTAGTATGGATAGTGCTTGCTCTTCTGTTATGCTCCATTTATTATGCCTGATGTCACCAGCCAAGGTGAGCTTGATGCACATAAACTGCAGAGCCATCAGGCACCTCTGAAAATACCCAAGTCAACAAGGCAGAATTATAGCCAAGCCTGCATGGAAGCCCGTTTGTGTTTTGCAGGAAATGCTAGAGAGATAATACCTAGGAATGCTTGCTGTTGAATTCACAGTGACATGGGACTGCTGTAGCCCCCACCTTCACCAGTTTTCCTGCCTGGTTCCTGTCCTGTAGGGTTGGAGCAGTTCTCTGAGAGAGTAAAAATTGAGAGGCACTAACACCTGGTCCTTGGGCATTAGCTCATGTAAACCAGCTACACCAGGGCTGGTTTAAATTTACTGTTTTTTACAGATTCAATACTGCTATCTTCTACTTTTGGGGGAGGGCGTTTTGGGGTTTTTTTTTGTAATGACAATCCCAATCAGGAAAGTCATAATAACTATAGGTATATGACCTCTATGAAAAGAAAGGAAAGAAAGGAAAGAAAGGAAAGAAAGGAAAGAA